>CM075783.1:46665041-47060041 GCA_037974665.1 Ehretia macrophylla
CAATTATAGCCACAAAGGCTTGAGGTTATTGATTCAATTTGTCAAATAACTAAGTGATGGCGGGTACAATCTAACTAGATCACCTAATCAATTATAACCACAAAGGTTTGAGATCAAGTGATTTAGAGACTAAAGTAGACCATACCCTATTTAGAGAAATAGATAACAAAGCATTGTTGACCCTTGGTACTTGTATTTCAATTATAACCACAAAGGTTTGAGGAATACATGGGATCAATGGAACTTGGTCATCTCACTTAGAGTATTCTCATATATTCATGTTTTCTCATTAAGGGAGTATGAGATTTAAAACAAATAGTAGGAGTAGCTATTTTATCTTGCAATTTAATAGCTTTTTATATATTCTTGTTAGCCTCCAATCTTTCTTTCTTTTATATTTATTTTTTCTGCAGTTTATTTATGGCTTCATTCATAAATCCTATCTTGTCCATCCTTAATTATGATTATTTAATTGGACCAAACTTTAAGAAATAGTACAAAAGTTTAAGGGTAGTCCTCTTGCCACGCCCCAACTCGACTCCACTTATGATCAGTCAGGACGCAAAAGAATTTCGGCAATATAACGTCTGTAATATGGACATCAGGGCTTTAAACCAACCCTTTATAACATCTCACAACCAACTTCAAACTTCAATAACAACTCCACAACTATCATCAAATTCAATACATCCAACACCATATATTAAACAACCATACAACATACCAACCACAAGTCATATGTCATTGTTTCAACTACATACCACAAGCTATACAATACATTTGCAAAATATATTATAAACTAGTCTAGCAACCTAATCATATTCAAAAGGAAGACTACTAAACTAGTATTATATAAATCATTATCTTTGAGTAAGTTATACAATACAACATACTATAAAAGCTAAGACAAAAACACGGAGCACACCAACATAACTCATGGATAAGACTCCGACACATAAGACTCCTCCACAGAAAGCACAAACTCAGCTTCTTGAGGGACGTACCCAAAGTCTGGCTCAGTTACATGTGATGACAATAAACAAATGGGGGTGAGCTTATATATAACAAAGCTCAGTGAGGATTCGAAAGATGTTTTGAAAACCTTTACTTTACCACTTGGGAAATCATCCTATGAGCAATAATACACATTAAACATCAATAACACTAACATTTCACTTCAAGCCACATAAATAACCATCCAGTTGAGAAAGGATACACTAGTTAGTGTAGCTCTATACGCCATCACGATCTCAACCAACTTCTTGTAACTCCCATAATACATGACCGAGGTACCTCATCTAGCCCCTCCCTCCATGGCATCTCCGCCCATGCGAGCTGGGGGTAGTCTACAATAGTCATGCCGTTATCAACCCGACAGCCCGATGCTGCCCGAAAGGTGGCACACACTATCAAGACTCATGACTATAATAATAAACATCTCATATTCTGGAAAGACAACAAAGTAGGTTGTTCTCCAGGCCATCATCAATCCTCAATCAGTTAATAATATTTCAATCAACATAACATCAATTAAACAACTAAGACAACAAAGTTTGATGACAAAGTTAGCCACCCAACTTAACACACATATCAACATATATTCAATCCCGAACCTACTCTACAACAATTCAAGAAACAACTACACAAACACTACCAAACACCTAAAGACAACATTTAAACATTTTAAAGAAAGACTACACAAACTTCTAAAATTTATAACTTACAATCTAGACATCCAATAACCTCCATACCACTTCCTATCACTCAACCATCAATGCAAGTACATTAGCCCCCTCTTAAACCAACCAAAAGCCACCTAAAACAAGACCAACAAGTCCAAAAATGGCAATGCACCATGGCTGGAATTTTTTACTTTTCCCACGGCTATCAAATTGAAAATTTGGCATTACAACATTACTACACAATAAATAATGAGTCTATAGAAGCAACTACAATTCGATTTCAACTACTACAACTATAATTATTCAAGAAATGAGCTTTATTATCAATTAAACACCCAAAAAATAAAAATACATGTTACAACCGTTTAAAATTGCTATAAACTCACCAAATTAGTCTACAACTCCTAACTAGCAATAATCTGAAGTCAATTTAACAAAAAAACAACTAAATATTCAATATTAAAAATTTGACATAAGCTTTAAAATTATAATCTAGTTTTTCCCTCACCTTTGATGCAAACTAAGGCTAGAAATGAGTAGAGCATGAGTAGAATATGCAAAATCAACCTTTGAACGGAAGCAAACGGACTTGAATCAAGATTTTTCTTCAAAATTTGCTTCAAAATCATGAAAATACTATTCCCCTTCATCCCCAAAACCCACGGCTGCAATGTGTGTGTAATTGTCGTGTTTTTCTTTGTTTTAATGTGTGTAGTCACCTTATAAGCAAAAGTCAAAGCTAGGCATCATGGTCAAAGTTGATAACTTAGTCATTTTAGTTGTTCTTGGCCAAGAATAGCAATATAAATACTATCTAACTTATACTATATTTTGTAGGACTATTTTTTTTTGTTGACAATATTTATATATAAGCATATATATACATACAATTAATTTACAATGCATATTTTTGCAAAAGAAGATGAAAAGTCATATTAATTAATTTTCAAATGTCTTTTAAATGCATTTTTCAATTGTGCAATTCTAGAAATATTTAAGATGATATATAATTTATATTTAATATATACTAGGTCAACGAAAGTCAATGCAAGAATCGAGTTTAGCAGAAATCACTATTTGGCTCAAAAACGCTACTTTCCGCCTAAAAAGTCTATTTAAATTTCTATTTCGTTTCATAATCATTTTTTATCAAATACGGGTCTATTAATATCCGAGGAATAAGTTTTAAAATGTTTAAAAGACTAGTTTCAAAATTATAGCAGACGTGTTTCAAAAACACTATTCATAAAACTTGATGATAAAATTTTCAATGCAGATTTTTATAAAAATTTCATGAATGCTCACATAGCATGTAATAGGAGTAATAATCACATAACTATCACATTTTAATTCAAATAACATATAAACAAGTCAAAACACATAATTGCAAATAAGAGAAAATTTGGGGTCTTATACCTCCATTTTGAGAGAATTGAGTATATTCTGGATGTCCTGACATTTGCTCCTATAGATGTGACTGCCTCTAAGACTGACAAGATCACGTACTATAAGTAGGTCCAGGATGACATAAGGTCTAGGGGATACATTATTTCATCAATGAGAGATGATCTGCGTCAATTCTATGAGGGGCTTCCTCATTCTGTAGATATCATTCGTTCATTGGAGGAATCCTTTGGCGAGCGCAGTCAGTCTATGAGATTCCAGTTAACCCGTGAGCTTTTTAGTATAAGACTTGAAGAGGGTGGTGACGTGAGCCAACACTGCCTCAGGATGATTTACTTGATAACTCAACTGGAGGTATTTGGTCTCGTCATGGACCCCCGACTTTAGGTGGACTTGATCTTGCAGTCTCTTCCATCATCCTACTCTCCGTTGGTATTGGAATTACATGTGCATAGAATTAAGGTCACACTAAATGAGTTGCTAGATGTTCTGACTAGTTAGCAGAATCTTGATTTGGGTACAACACTTGATCCCTATGTTGAGTCCTCTTCTTCTATGGCTGAGCCCAGCCGAAACAGAAACATTAGAAGAAGGAGGAGGATGAGACATAGGAGGATCCGACTTGTAGCATTCTTACCAAGGGATCTCTCATTAGGAAGGGATTGAGTAGTAAACTCCATTTTTGCATGATTTAGTTGTTTTGGATCGGCTTGGTATGCGATCCCAATTTTGAAAAATGTTTATAAATGTTTGGGTTAGTTTGAATATTTCTTTAGATATAGTAGTGACTATTATCAATCTTTTCTTACTATGGGTAATTTTGAAATTGATCCTTTGTAAGAAATGACTGGCATTTTGTATATCTTTCATTATAGTAATGAAATGGTCGGAATGCATATCGGGAGAAAGAATGTCTTCAAACTCGAACATTTATATTATAATTAGCATTTAATGAAATGGCTAAATACTAAATCATACTTATAATGTCTTGAACTTTGAAATAGTCAAGAGTTAAAGACTTGAATTCTTTTATATGTCTATTCAAATGAGTTTGATAGATTAATTATTCCTTTTGACAAAAGAGTTTATTCAAAATAAATAATTAAAAGAAATAGAGCTTATGATTCTATGGTTGAATAGAATTTAAACTCCTTCATGCATAGTTTCTTTAAAGAAATGTAACTATGATGAAATGGATAACGAGAGTATTAGAATGAAAAGATAGAGATCATTTTCATTAATAAATGAAGGTGATATCTAAATTTATAAGAAAAGTCAGTGGGAGTTCATGCCCTTAACAAGTCTTGTGAATTTATGATATCTTCATTCTCTAAGGTCCAACCGAATTCTGTATCATGATGCATATCTTGGGTATACCGATTATGTCTTGTTGTATCATGTCTATGAAGCACAAAGATATGATTGATAGTTTTCTCACTGCCCGTACACCTAGTCACGTTCTTAAAGTTTTCTTTAAGATGGAGGAATCTAATAAATTTTGGTCTCTAGTTTTAATGACAGGGTATCCGTATTTTCTTGTAGATTTCCTTCTCACAATTAAGGAAAGGTTGCGAATGATTTTTGCACCTAATCCTTTCGTTGTGTGCATTCTCCTTTAATGCAATGACAATTACTTGGCACGATATGATGTAATGAGTTACATGATTGATATCAGAGAGAATACATATAAGTTCTATTGATCTTATTGTTTTAATGATCTTTATATGAACCTTAACCTTGAATTTTAAGGTTTGTGGATATAGTGAAGTTCTTAGTGAAGAATTCACTAAAAATAATAAAATTATATATATATATATATATATCATGCCACTCCATGATAGCCTTTAAACATTCTTAGAAATTAAAACAACCATTCAACCAGTCATTCACCCCCAAGCGTGCAAAGTAGCTAAGAGCATAAATATAAGTTATTACAGGCCATTGTTGCACATCTTCTACTATAATCATCTAGCTTCCAACTTACATCTACACCAAAATATACATAAGCACTTAGGCTACAAAATAGGACATAAAGTAGAACAAACGAGATCTCCACATAACAACAAGAACCATAAATCCACCTCAAGCAATTAGACACTGCAACTAAGGTAATTGATCAATCTGGATCTCCTGTTCTTCACCCTCAACCAAATCAAGCTGGGGTTCAACCACCGCGTCTCCTGAAACATGTTAGCGAGGTATGAGCAACCACAATTGCCCAATGAGGGATAAAGACTACCCGGGACGTGCAATGAAACAATTATAACAGTTAAGCAAGAAAGGCAAGTGAAGTACATTTGAACAGTAAATAACCACACATATCAAAGGATACAATACACTCAACCCCAAACACTCCAGAATTCTTTTGTCTTCGATCACGTACCACGAGCCACAAACCACGAGCACTGTGCCGGCAAATCCCCAAACACTCTAGTGGGTGTACTCCGGATGTACCGCGATAATCCTACGACCCAGTATCCCCTGGCTGTCACGCCCCGACCTAACCCCGCAAAAGGCCAAGCCCAGACCCGACACACGGACGGAGTCTCCTCTGTACCGTGGACGTTCTGAAAACCCTAAAAATCAACATAGTACATACGAAAGCCATAAAACAATTAAAACAAGCCGACTTTCCTTCAAATCATACATCCTCTTATTAACCAACTTCCCAAACCAAAATGCCATGCATACTACACAAGTATTTATGCCACTAAACATTTAACCATTAGTATGCAATTCTTTACTAGTCATAAGAGTACAACTTTACAACTTTACAACCTTTACAATAAAACCATTAAGGTCTCAAAATAGAACTACATACATGGCTGTAAGCCTCAAAATAAAGCGACTACCAAGCATTAAACACATCAAGCATGGCTCGCACAAAAGTATGGCAACCAACCACCAGCAAAGCAAAGAAGTGCTATCACGGAAATACCTCCACCTGCTCTTCCTCCTCTATTACCTCAATAGGGTCTGCTTCAACTACTCCTGTAAAATATAGTAAAGAAAGGAATGAGCAAAAACTATTGCTCAGCGAGGGCAATTGGTCTCAAGGACGGAGATGAGAGGAGTATGCAATGCAATTAGCCAAACAATTCATACAAATATCATATAGAGATACAACAAGCCATCAACAAAGCAAGGCAAGTATTTAAAACTGTAAACACTCATTCAAAGGATACGGTACTCTTTTCACGAGCAACTTTCAATCATGAATTCGATGACGATGCGCCGGCCCAAACCACCTTATAACACTAGTTTGGAATACCCTGGAAGTATCCATCAATCTACGACCCAAATCTCCCTGGGAGGCAACCCAAGCGAGAAAAGGGAATAGCTACGGAGCTAGAGCAACCAACACTGGCAACCTGAGGCTACCCAGAGAGGCCCATCACTCACGCGCTGGACACTATGCAATTCAAGACTCGATACAAGGCGATAAATGAGCAATAAAGCCACACGTGGGAGAATAACAAAGTAGGTTACTCTCGCACGCAATAGCAACAGTTGATAAGCATTTCAATCAAATTCAATTCAAACAAGTATATCAAGCCACCCTAAGCATTCTATAGGCATAAAATCAAGAAAACAAGCAAAATCACAAATCGACCCCAACTATCAAAACACTACCATTTCCAAACGAGCCACGAGTTCTGGAAACCGACTTCGCCAATCCTCCTAGGTCACCATAAGGCACGTCTAAAGACCCCGAAACCCTACTTTACCTTAGAATTCACGCAAAGCCTCGATTTCCCCCTTTGCTCGTTTGAACTACAACTATACCAACCAAACACCCAACCAACGCCATAATTGTACCAAAAGTGCTTCCATGGCCTCCCGAAACAATGCCAACACGCAAAACGAGAAAACGCCAAACTCGACCTAACGGCCCCGACTTTTACCAAGGCATATTTCTCGATTTTTTCATTACGCAACCCAAACAAACCATGCATTTAGGCATTCTAGCATACCTAGCACATTTCTACATCAACGGATAGTATAACAGCGTAACTTCATCGTTAAAAGGGTTTACTATTCATAAAACACTATTCAATTGACATTTTAAGTTGCAATCTCAACATTTAACCGCAGAAAATGTTAAAAAGCTATAAATACACGTTCTACAATTGCCAAGGAACATTCTAGAAGCATCAAAATGCTTTAAACAACAATCTACGGATAAATCTCAAAAATCACAAAGTTGACATACATAACATTTAAATGCGCAAATAACGTGCTTCCCTCACCTTAGGCACTACTAGTCGCTAGGAAAACAACGCTGGACACCTCGGAAATCACCCCGCACGAGCTCACGCGAAGATTTGAAGATTTGAAAGGTTGAATTTTTTTTTCTTTTCTTTTCTTGGTTTCGGCCTGCTCTATGGTGAATTTCAGCTTTGTTGTTTTATTTTCCTTATTAATTTATGCTATATTAAAAGATGACATGAAGTCAATTGGTCAAAATTGGTCAACAACTTAAAATTTGGTCAAATTAGCCTTATTTTGTGCATTTTAAAGCCATATTAACTAAGGAAAAATTAATTATAGCTAACAACAATTAAAATATAAAATTTAAGTCATCTAAATACCAGTTTCACTATTTGCTGAGGACTAGAAACCGTTCTCTATCTATCGCTCTCGATATGCAATGCACGTTGCGACAGCAAAGAAGTAACAATTAAATCTCAAAGAATCTAAGAAAATATAATTTTCAAAATAATAAACAAGAAATTTTCACATTCCGGGTTCGGGTATTACACTGGCAATCTTCGGACCAGGCGAGTGAGGGAATAGGGCACGGAGATCGATTATGTACTGGCAAGCCCGCTGCCGCCCAGCCGATATTCAACTCATCCACCCCTGACACTATGGTTGCGCAACCACTATGCAATGCACTTAACAATCGCATTATAATATCAATAATAGAAGCAACAACACATGGGAGGAACAACAAAGTAGGTTGTCCTCAAAACAGTTAGAATAGAAGTATTATCATAAGCAACTAAACAGATTACAAAGGGGCATTTACAAAACTCACTTAGAACTATTTCAAAAGCTCAAGAATGTCTTAAAAACACATTTAAATACTCAAGGAGTCTTTACAAGGCCTTAGAAGCCTGAGACAATCGAATTCCTACTTTAACCCCTTTGTAATTCAACCCGTTTTCCTTCCAAACTCATACCATTGTTCTAGATTCGTGAGTGGTCCATTCCATACTCTTAATTAACCCATTAGACACCCTTAAGACCCTTGAGGTTGCCTGATTACCCACGTTTAGGACAAAAGCCCCAATTTTCCCCTATTGACTTGTACTACATGTACCTCAACCAAGACCCAACTAGAAGCTAGAAAAGCATTTTTAGAGTCTACTTAGCCTAGGAATACCAAATGTGAAGACCTGTCACGCCCCAACTCGACCCCTCTTATAATCAGTCAGGATACAACGGAATTTCGGCAGTATAACGACAGTGAATAGGATACTGAGGCTCTAAACCAACCTCAATAGGACATCATACATCAACTCCATAAACCATACAACAAACAACTTCTCAATAACATAACAACATACATCATAACCATATTATACAATAAACATTCCTCGTTATATGCCTCCGTCTCAACATAATACATGAACCCTTAATATAAATTACAAAAACATATTGAGCCAATCTAGCAACCTAATCATAAACAAAAGAAAGGCTACTAAGATAGCATCAACTAATTCATTAACTTTTCAACATCTTTTACATTATGAACTACAAAGCATATAAAAGTCTACTAAGTTAATTTACAAGATAATAAAACAGTACAACATGAAGGATAAGACTCCGAAACATAAGACTCATCCACCTAAGGCACATTTTCCTCTTCAGGAGGCACGTACCCGTAATCCTGCAAAAGTACACTTGTAGGCATGCAATAATAGAGAGTGAGCTTATATAAAATAAGCCCAGTGAGGATCCGATAGATCTTGAGCAAGGTTTACTAAGCTCCTTGGAAATAATCCTTTGAGCAAGTAAACACACAATAACATCAATAATACTATCATCACATAACTATAATGACCATTCAATAAAGGATACACTAGTTGGTGTAGCTCCAAACACCATCACGATCACAACAGCCTTCTTATGACTCCCATAAACTCACGCACCCGAGGTACCCCACTAGCCTCGCCCTCTATGACACCTCCGTCATGCGAGCTAGAGGTAGTCTCTGGTAGTCATGCCGTTATCAACCCGACAGCCTGATGCTGCCCGAGAGGTGGCACACACATACCAAAGACTCAGTAATAATAATAAACATCAATCATTCACAGGAGGACAGTCTAGCAGAACTGTCTACCTCCCGGCATCAATCATCAATCAATAATCATCAATAATCATATTATCATCATAATAACATCAATAACGAATTTAACGACAAATAACTAAGTTAGATGACAAAGTATGCCATCTAACTGAACATGCATTAAACACACAATCAAACCCTAGTTTACCCATTAACAACTCACAATTCAAGCACTTAAACCACACCCAATCAACTAAGGCTCAATTTAACATTTTAAAAAAAGACAACCTAAACTTCAAATAATCATATCTTACATTCTACTAATCCAAACAACTCCAAATCAGTTTCAAACACTCACCCATTCAATCAACTACATTAGCCCCCTCAGAAACCAACCAAAACACATCCAAATCATGCTCAATAACCCTAAAACCCTAGAGTGTCATGGCTGAAATTTCCGAATTTTGGCACGGACATCACAATCAAAAATTCGGCATTACAATGGCGCTACCACGTAATTAACAAACTTTTAGAAATCGACAGCAATTGATTCCGATCAACACAACTCAAAATAATGAACATTTAGCAAATTAATCAACTTTAAATACCCGAAAAATAATAATTATGCTACAACCGTTCAAATCTCATAGGATTACATAAAAATGATCCCTAGCATTCATGGAGTAATAATCTAACATCATATTAACATTCTAACGGTTCGATATTCAATTCTACGCAAAAACACAAAAGATGAGTTTTGAGATCTAGAATTTTTCTCTCACCTTTGATGCGATATAAGCCAAGGAATGTGTGCAATGCGTGCCCAACAAGCGGAATCTAACTCGGCACAAAATTCTATGGACAAAAACTAGGTTTTTCTTTGAAATTTTGCTTTGAAAACCTTGAAAACTCTTTGGCTTATTCTCTCATGAAACTCTCGGCCATGTGTGTGAAATGGAAGGTGTTTTTGTGCTTTTTCAATGTGTGTTGGTGATATAAGCTTAAAAGTCAACATTTTAAATGAAGTCAAAGTTGAATTAACTTAGTATTTTTGTGTTTTCTTGATTTTAAATACATTTTCTTGATCACCAAAGTTCAAAACAATTATTCAACACCCAAGATACAAGTAGGTTATTTTTAGGTGACAAGAAGTTTTACAACCAAACAATTTCACCCGAGTCGGCTTAAAACTCGATTTTTGCAAAAGTCGGTATAAAAACCCTAATAAATTCCTAAACCGATTTTAAAATTGTTTTAATAAAACACAGGTCTATTAAAGTATGTGGACTAGGTCTAGAAGGGTTAAAAAGACCAGTTTCAAAATTTTAGCGGACGTGTTTCGAAAACACTATTCATTAAAAATCGACGATAAAATTTCTGACTCCGTTTTTTATGAAAATTTCATGAATGCACATTTAGCATGTTCTAGGAGTATTGATACCAAAATTACCACATTCTAAGTCACATAGCACATAGACAGGTTAATTCACGCAAAATGAGATAAAGCACACAAAACGAGATAAGATAGAAAAGTGGGGTTTTACATTCTCCCCCCCTTAAAGAAATTTCGCCCTCGAAATTCTTACTTGATGTACTGAACAGATCTGGGTACTGCTACTGCATCTAATCCCGTCTCTCCCAAGTAGCTTCCTCAATGTCGTGATGCTTCCACAACACCTTAACCATCGAAATATTTCTCGACCTCAACTCTCGTTCCATCTGATCAAGAATACGAATCGAATGCTCGTCATAAGTCAGATTCTCACGAAGCTGTAACGGATTTGGCCTAAGAATATGAGAAGGATCCGGATTATATTTCCGCAAATTAGACACGTGAAATACATCATGGACATTAGAGAAGTTCTCTGGTAAAGCCAACCAATATGCCAACTTACCAACCCTGCCGGTAATCTCAAACGGCCCAACAAATCTCGGACTCAGCTTTCCACCTTTACCAAAATGAGCAAACCCCTTACAAGGAGACAATCTCAAGAAAACCCGATCTCCGACTGCAAACTCCAAGTCCCGACGACGCTTATCAGCATAATTCTTGAATCTACTCTACGCTGTAAGCATTCTCTGCCTGATCCACTGAACATTCTCAATCTTCTCAAGAAGCTCTGGCATGATAGTCGGATCAATAGTCTTCATCTCCCTTACCTCGTCCCAATATAAAGGTGAACGACACTTACGACCGTAAAGAGTTGCGAAAGGTGCCATCCCAATAGTAGCTTGATAACTATTGTTATAGGCAAACTCGACAAGTGGTAGATGTTTCTCCCAGTTCTTCCCGAAGTCCAGAACACAAGCCCTAAGCATATCTTCCAGAATCTGAATAGTCCGCTCAGACTGACCGTCGGTCTGTGGATGATACGCTGTACTGAAGTTCAACTGAGTACCCAAGGTCTCCTGAAGTTTCTCCCACAAACAAGAAGTAAATCGAGGATCTCGATCTGAGACAATACTAGATGGAATCCCGTGAAGTCTAACAATCTGATCCAAATAAAGATCCATCAACTTTGCAACCTCATCTCCCATCATCATTGAAATAAAATGAGTTGTCTTCGTCAAACGATCCACGACAACCCAAACTGCATCATTACCCCTCGGTGTTCTAGGCAAACTAGTGACGAAATCCATCGTAATATGCTCCCACTTCCACTCTGGTATAGCCAACGGCTGAAGCAAACCTGCAGGCCGTTGATGCTTGGCTTTCACCCGCTGACAAGTCAAACATCTAGATACAAACTGAGCAACCTCCCTCTTCATGTTATTCCACCAATAATATTGCTTCAAATCCCGATACATCTTGGTTCCACTGGGATGAATAGTGTACTTAGAATTATGAGCTTCCTCTAGAATACCTCGCCTCAAGCCCGGTTCATCGGGAACACAAACCCTGTTCTGAAACTGAAGAATACCATCCTCATGCAGTTTAAAGTCAGACTGATCATCTGTGATCTAATCCTTGAACTTCTGAAGTTTAACATCAAGCTGCTGAGCTTCCCTGATCTGAGATAGCAATAAAGGTTGAATACGGAGATGTGAACACATCACCCCAACCTGAGTCAACTCCGGTCTCCAATAAGTGAATTCCTCAAGAATCTCCCATTTCTTGACAGCCAAACAAGCAACACTCGTATTCCGGCTGAGATCATCTACTACAACATTTGCCTTGCCAGGCAGATAATTGATAGAACAATTATAATGCCCAAGAAGTTCCATCCACCTCCGTTGGCGCATATTCAACTTGTGATAACCCGAACCCGGCATGCATTTAATAGCACTTGACTGCATTTGATTAAATGTTTAATTAGTTAAATCAACCAATTTGCACGATTTTAATATTTCTCTTGGAAGCATTTAGTAGTTGTATATTGAATAATTAAAAGATTATTATCTATTTCTAATAATTATAGTAATTGAATTTATTCTTTTGTGATTAATTAAGTGTCATCTTAAATGTTAGTGTTTAATTGTATTTGACTACGTGTTTATATTAACTTTCATTTGTAACTTAATATTAACTTCATAATTCTTTAAAATATTCTAGGAATAGTTAAATTAATTATTTTAAATGAATATTGATTACCTTGATTGTTTTGATTATTTTAATAATTGGTTTTGGTTGTCTTGCATTAAAATCACTCGGTTTTCAAATAAATGAGGAAAGTAACTTCGAGCCG
Source organism: Ehretia macrophylla (assembly GCA_037974665.1). NCBI lineage: Eukaryota > Viridiplantae > Streptophyta > Magnoliopsida > Boraginales > Ehretiaceae > Ehretia > Ehretia macrophylla. Next base: position 46,678,109 of record CM075783.1, read on the forward strand.
GAGTAAATTTTGAACTATGTTACTTTTCGAAAATTATATTTTTTTAAATTCTTTGAGATTTAATTGTTATTCTTTTATTGTCGCAAAGTGCATAGCATATCGAGAGCGATAGTTAGGAAATGATTTCTAGTCCTCAGCAAATAGTGAAAACTAGTATTTAGTGTTTTAATTTTAGTGTTTTAAGTTGTATTTAACTAGAATAGGATTTATGTTAGTTGTTTTAGCTTTAAAATGCATGAAATTAAGCTTATTTGACCAATTCTTAAGTTGGTTTGACCAAGGAGCTTGACCATTGACCTTGTCATCTTATTTAACTTATAACAATGCAAAATAAAAAAAGAACAAAAGCTGAAAAACAGTCTTGCAAGGGCCGAAAATGGAAGGAGAAAAAAAAAATAAATTTCAACATTCAAATCATCAAATCTTCGCGTGAGCTTGCACGGGGTGGTTTTCGAGGCGTCCTATGAGGTTTTCCTAGCATCTAGGAGCGTCTAAGGTGAGGGTTTCATCATTATTTGCACATTTGAAAATATTGAACATAAACTTTAATTTTTGTGATTTTACCGTAGGTTGTTATTTTGTATGTTTCATTGCTTAAAGAATGTTCCCTAGCAATTTTAGAATGTGTATTTATAGCTTTTTAACATTTTCTGCGGTTGAATATCGAAATTGAAATATAAATTGTGTAATGAATAGTAAATTGTGAATAGTGAACCCCCGTTTCGATGAAGTTGCTCCGTTACGTATTCTGTTGATGTAGGAAGGTGCTAGATATGCTAGAATGCCTAAATGTAAGGTTTAATTGGAATGTGTAATGGAAAAACGGAGAAAAACGGCTTAGTGAAAGTTGGGGTCATTTAGGTCGAGTTTGGCATTTTATCATTTTGCGTGATGGCATTGTCTCGGGAGGTCATGGAAGCACTTTTGGTGCAGTTGTGACATTGGTTGGGTAATCGGTTGAGGTAGTTGTAGTTCAAACGAGCAAAAGGAGAAATCGGGGCTTTGCGGGAATTCTAGGGTAAAGTGGGGTCTTGTGGTCTTTAGTCGTGCTTTATGGTAACCTAGGAGGATTGGCGAAGTCGATTTCCAAAACTCGTGGCTCGTTTGAAAGTAGTAGTGTTTTGAAAGTTGGGGTCATTTTTGTGATTTTGTGTGTTTTCATAGTATCTTGCTTATAGAATACTTATATTGCTTATAGAATGTTTATATTGCTTATAGAATGCTTATATTGCTTATAGAATGCTTATGTTGCCTATAGAATGCTTATAATGCCTATAGAATACTTGTTATTGCTTGATGATGTTTGTTGGTGTTGTTCTTGGTACTTATTTTATTTTAAATGCTTGTTAATGCTTATTACGCTTTTTAGAGTTGATTGTTGATTGAAATGTTTAACAATTGTTGATAATGCGTGATATCTCGTTTATCGTCTCTAATCTGTATTGTTGTGCTATCGCTCGTTTATCGCCTTGTATCGAGTCTTGCATTGCATAGTGTCAGGGCGTGAGTGATGGGCCTCTCCGGGTAGCCTCGGGTTGCCGGTGTTGGTTGCTCTAGCTCCGTGTCCTATTCCCTTTTCTTGCTTGGGTTGCCTCCCAGGGAGATTTGGGTAGTAGAATTGATGGTTACTCCCGGGGTATTCCAAACTGGTGTTATAAGGTGGTTGCGCGCTTATTGTCATCGTTGTCAACATCAAGCTCGAGATTGATGTATCGCTCGTAAAATGGTATATTGCTCGTATGAACCATAGCCTTCAGAGTGTGGTATAGCTTTGAATGGTTGTGTTAATGCTTTCTTGAATGTTTATTATATTGTCGTTTATATTGAATGCTTTCTTATTGACTTTATTGCTTAACTATGTCTATTTGCATTGCACGACTTTCTTTCTCTCCAACTCGATATCTGTCTCACCCTCACTGAGTATACGTGTTGTGTATACTCACTCCTCACCACCACATTTCAGGAAATGCCATGTTAGCTGGAAAGTTCGTGATTTCGTGAAAGTTCGTGTTTGAAGAGTTGTCTTGCGTGCCTATGTGACTTGAGCTGTCGAAGCTGTAAAGATGTATGCTTTTATGTATTGTATGTATTTAATGTCAAAAGGGATGTAATTTAAGTTTCCTTGGATTATTGAAATGGTTTGATAAGTTAGATTATGTATCTAGTTAATGTAGCTTAACTTCAATGCATGTTTGTATTGTCCAAAAGAAAGAGATAGAAAGACATGATAGTCTAACTTATGCAATAGGTTGGTGTAGTTTAATTGCTAAGCATGAATGTATATTTGCTTGTGATTGCTTGTTGTGAACCAAGGCTCGGATGGCCTTGAGGTGGTTGAATGTTTGGACATGGTATTGGTCCACTTATATGCTGTCACATGTTTGCTTTTCACCTAGAAACAGGGAAGACTCCGTCCGTTTTCCCTAAAATTTTGCCGGGTTTGGAATTAGGTTGTGAATAGATTGATTGATAGAACTCCCGATCTCGAGAGGGATCGGTGTGTTACGCAACTCCTTCTGTGAGAACAAGTACTTCAGACTCTTATGATCAGTGAAAATTTCGAACTTACTGCCCCAGAGATAATGACGCCACTTCTTCAGTGCGAAGACAACTGCTGCCAACTCAAGATCATGAGTCGGATAATTCACCTCATAAGGCTTCAACTTCCTGGAAGCATAGGCAATAACTCGGCCATCATGCATAAGAATACATCCCAAGCCCTCCTTGGATGCATCGTTGTAAATAACCATATAATCGGTCCCCTCTGGTAGAGCAAGTACTGGAGCAGTAGTCAACCTCTTTTTCAACTCCTGAAACCCACTCTCACACTTCTCATCCCAAACAAAGATAGTCCATTTCTCAGTCAACTTAGAAAGTGGCCTAGCAATCTTTGAGAAGTCCTTGACAAACCTACGATAATAACCCGCCAAGCCAAGAAAGCTACGGACTTCCAAAATATTCTCCGGACGTTTCCAAGACATCACCACCTCAATCTTAGTGGGATCTACAGAAATACCGCTTTGTGTAATAACATGGCGAAGAAAAGATATGCGTTGCAGCCAAAATTCACATTTGCTGAACTTGGCAAACAACTGATACTCCTGCAGCTTCTGTAAGACAAGCCGTAGATGTTGCTCGTGCTCCGATTCAGATTTAGAATAGACCAATATATCATCAATAAAGATTACCACGAACTGGTCTAAATACGGCTGAAAAACCCGATGCATAAGATCAATGAATGTTGCCGGTGTATTAGTTAATCCAAAGGGCATAACAACAAACTCATAATGCCCATACCGAGTCCTGAAGGCAGACTTCGGAACATCCTCCGTACGAATCCGAAGCTAATAATACCCTTGCCTCAAATCAAATTTAGAATAGACTTTGGCTCCCTGAAGTTGATCAAACAACTCGTCAATCAGTGGCAAATGATATTTGTTCTTGATGGTCACCTGATTCAAACCACGGTAATCAATACACAATCTCAAGGTACCATCCTTCTTCTTCACAAATAAAACAGGAGCTCCCCAAGGTGAAAAACTCTGCTGAATGAATCCCTTCTCCAATAACTCCTGCAACTGAGTCTTCAACTCCTTCAACTCAGCTGGTGCCATCCGGTACGCTGATTTAGAAATAGGTTGAGTACCGGGAATAAGATTGATCACAAACTCCACATCTCTCTCTGGCGGTAACCCTGGCAACTCCTCGGAAAATACATTGGGATATTCCCGAATAATAAAGACTTCCTCTAGCTGTAGCTTATCAGATGGCTTGTTGATCAAATAAGCTAGATAACCCGAACACCCCTTACTCACTAACTTAACAGCTTTAGTTGCGAAGATAACAAAACTCGTCCTTGCACCCCAATTCCCTACTACCTCAACTACTGGCTGATCTGGAAAACGAAACTGTACTACCTTGGTTCTACAGTTCAACTGGGCATCATACTTAGAAAGGCAATCCATACCCAAGATAACATCATACCCCCGGATAGGAAATAAGATAAGGTTCGACGGAAAATTATGCCCCTTAACATGTATTATAGAATCTTTACAAACTAGGCCAGTCACATACTTATCAGTCGAAGAGGTACTAATCTCAACCACATAAGGCAATCTTTCAGGTTGCAATTTAACACGTTGCACACAAGTTGGAGTAATGAAAGAATGCGTAGCACCAGAATCAATCAACACTTTAACAAGTTGATCAAGTATAAGGAAGTTACCTTCCACAATTGTAGTCTCCTCAGGCATCTCCTCTAAGTCAACTGCGTAGGCCCAAGCCTGAACCCGCTGCTACTGAGGTACACTGGCCGCAGGTCGGCCCTGATAACCCTGAGTCACTATCCGACCCTCAGTCCTCGCATACCTAGGGCAATCCCTTGCCCTGTGCTGATTGCTGCCGCAACCTAAACACGTCCCTGCTTTCACTTTGCAATCGGCCTCCACATGCCCCGTGCGGTTGCAGTGGGTACACAGAGGTGGTGATGCACTAATACTGCCCCTAGAAGAACCAGGGGCTGAAGAAATAGCTGAACCAGCCTGCTACTGCTGAGGCCTTACCAAACTAGGCCTGTATTGACCCTGAGACTAGGCTGGCCTAAATTGTGACTGAACCTGATATGTCCCCTGTTGAAACTGAGGCCGATAATAACTCTGTTGTCCCTGTGGCCTAAAAGAACCCTATTGTGCTGGTGGCCTGTACACAACCTGCTGTACGGAAGGCCTATACATACCCTGCTGATACTGTGGCTGATATGGCCTCTTATTGGGCTGACTAGACACAAGCTGATCCCCCTTCCTCTTCTCTAGTCTAGAAGCTGCCTCAAAAGCCTCAGTGAATATATCATACCGATTCAGAGCCATCACATCCTGAATCTCAGGCCTCAACCCCAACATGAATCTACGAGTCATCCGCTCCTCATCAGCCACATACTCCGGTGCATACTGGGACAATCGAGTGAAAGTGGCCTCATACTAAGCCACTGAAACATCTCCCTGCACTAAGGCTAGAAACTCTGCCTCTCTCCGTTCCCTTGCGATCCTCGAGACATACTTTGCCCGGAAAGCCATCAGAAAGGTACCCCAAACATACGGAATACCCTGAGTCACCCAGCTAGTTCTCACTGTGCACCACCATTCTTCTGCCTCATCATTTAACAAGTACATGGCAAAAGAGACCTTCTGATCATCGGTATAATCAAGAGGATCATAAATCTTCTCCACCTTGCTAATCCACGCCTCAGCCTTCCTATCATCCGGCTCCCCCTAAAATCTAGGTGGATGATACCCTAAGAACTCTTTCAGGGTACCACGCCCGTGGTTTCCACCTTGCACATTCAACAACTGAGCCTGCCAAGCCTGAGTCTTGGCAGCCTGCCCTGCTATCAACTGAGCCTGTCCGGCCACTAACTCAGCAATCCTCTCCATAGTTGCCCCCAAACGGTCATCACCCTATCACGGCCCGGTGCCGCATTACCAGGAGTCTCATCAGTCATCTCAGGCCTACCTCTGGTTCTCGGTCTGCCCATCATTCTACTAAGCAAAAAGTTAGCACAGGTTATAGCACGTAAACAGGTTATGAACAACTATTAGCACATAAACAACAAAGTCATATAAAACATATAAACAAATTGATCACATAATCACATAAGCACTAAATCACATAATCACTTAATCACTTAATCATTTAATCATATTAATACATAGATCACTTTTCTTTCTTTTCATACATACTTTCATGCTAAGACCATTACCCACATTCCGAGAATACCCCGGCTGACAACAACATGCGCTCTGATACCCCTTAAACGTCACGCCCCAACTCGACCCCTCCTATAATCAGTCAGGACGCAACGGAATTTCGACAGTATAACGACAATGAATAGGATATCGAGGCTCTAAACCAACCTCAATAGGACATCATACATCAACTCCATAAACCATACAACAAACAACTTCTCAATAACATAACAACATACATCATAACCATATTATACAATAAACATTCATCGTTATATGCCTTCGTTCAACATAATACATGAACCCTTAATATACATTACAAAAACATTTTGAGCCAATCTAGCAACCTAATCATAAACAAAAGAAAGGCTACTAAGACAGCATCAACTAATTCATTAACTTTTCAACATCTTTTACATTATGAAATACAAAGCATATAAAAGTCTACTAAGTTAATTTACAAGATAATAAAACAATACAACATCAAGGATAAGACTCTGGAACATAAGACTCATCCACGTAAGGCACATTTTCCTCTTCAGGAGGCTCGTACCCGTAATCCTACGAAAGTACACCTGTAGGCTTGCAATAATAGAGAGTGAGCTTATATAAAATAAGCCCAGTAAGGATCCGATAGATCTCGAGCAAGGTTTACTAAGCTCCTTGGAAATAATCCTTCGAGCAAGTAAACACACAATAACATCAATAATACTATCATCACATAACTATAATGACCATTCAATAAAGGATACACTAGTTGGTGTAGCTCCAAACACCATCACGATCACAACAGCCTTCTTGTGACTCCCATAAACTCACGCACCCGAGGTACCCCACTAGACTCGCCCTCCATGACACCTCCGTCATGCGAGCTGGAGGTAGTCTCTGGTAGTCATGTTGTTATCAACCCGACAGCCCGATACTGCCCGAGAGGTGGCACATATATACCAAAGACTCAAAAATAATAATAAACATCAATCATTCATAGCAGGACAGTCTAGCAGAACTGCCTACCTACCGGCATCAATCATCAATCAATAATCATCAATAATCAGATTATCATCATAAGAACATTAATAACCAATTTAACGACAAATAACTAAGTTAGGTGACAAAGTAGGCCATCTAACCGAACATGCATTAAACACACAATCAAACCCTAGTTTACCCATCAACAACTCACAATTCAATTACTCAAACCACACCCAATCAACTAAGGCTCAATCTAACATTTTAAAGAAAGACAACCTAAACTTCAAATAATCATATCTTACATTCTACTAATCCAAACAACTCCAAATCAATTTTAAACACTCACCCATTCAATCAACTACATTAGCCCCTCGGAAACCAACCAAAACACATCCAAATCATGCTCAATAACCCTAAAACCCTAGAGTGTCATGGCTGAAATTTCCGAATTTTGGCACGGACATCACAATCGAAAATTCGGCATTACAATGGCACTACCACGTAATTAACAAACTTTTAGAAATCGATAGCAATCGATTCCAATCAACACAACTCAAAAAAATCAACATTTAGCAAATTAATCAACTTTAAATACCCGAAAAATAATAATTATGCTACAACCGTTCAAATCTCGTAGGATTACTTAAAAATGATCCCTAGCATGCATGGAGTAATAATCTAACATCAGATTAACATTCTAACTGTTCGATATTCAATTCTACACAAAAACACAAAAGATGAGTTTTGAGATCTAGAATTTTTCTCTCACCTTTGATGCGATATAAGCCTAGGAATGCATGCAATGCGTGCCCAACAAGCGGAATCCAACGTGGCACAAAATTCTACGGACAAAAACTAGGTTTTTCTTTGAAATTTTGCTTTGAAAACCTTGAAAACTCTTTGGCTTATTCTCTCATGAAACTCTTGGCCATGTGTGTGGAATGGAAGATTTTTTTGTGCTTTTGCAATGTGTGTTGGTGATATAAGCTTAAAAGTCAACATTTTAAATGCAGTCAAAGTTGAATTAACTTAGTATTTTTGTGTTTTCTTGACTTTAAATGCATTTTCTTGATCACCAAAGTTCAAAACAATTATTCAACACCCAAGATAGCTCAATTAGGTTTTTTTTAGGTGACAAGAAGTTTTACAACCAAACAATTTCACCCGAGTCGGCTTAAAACTTGATTTTCGTAAAAGTCGGTGTAAAAACCCTAATAAATTCCTAAGCCGGTTTTAAAACTGTTTTAATCAAACACATGTCTATTAAAGTCCATGGACTAGGTCTAGAAGGGTTAAAAAGACCAGTTTCAAAATTTTAGCAAACATGTTTCAAAAATACTATTCACTGAAAATCGACGATAAAATTTCTTACTCCGTTTTTTATGAAAATTTCATGAATGCACATTTAGCATGTTCTAGGAGTATTGCTACCAAAATTAACACATTCTAAGTCACATAGCACATAGACAAGTTAATTCATGCAAAACGAGATAAAGCACGCAAAACAAGATAAGATAGAAAAGTAGGGTTTCACAAGACCAATTTTACCAGGTTTCGCGATAGCCCCAAAACCCCTTTTAAAAAGTCAGCTATTTCATGCTTTTATTATGTTACGGGCAATTAAACCCTACAGAGGCTTTACACTACTCTCATTAGTACCTATAGCAACTATTTGGACCATTAGATCAAGCTAAAAGGTTCAATTTTACAAAATCCTAGATTTCCCGTCACTATTCATGCCATACAATCAGCGAGCAAATTCAACCGTTTAAACTATGAAACAATAGCATAAATGTGGTCTCTACTACTTGTTTACAACATATATTAACACATTTGAGCATAGCATAAGCATTGGATAGCAATTTCACAAAATCAAGAAAAGTATAACATTTTTAGAATGCAAAAATAAGCATGAAATCCCTCACCAAAGAGCATAGGAACTCGTAGGAGACTAGTAAACACCCTAAAGCACTTGCTCATAGCTTGCCTTGGCTTGAAATGGTGAATTGATAAGCCAAAAATTCTCCTCTTACACAAAGGGGGCTGTCGGGTTTGGGCACTCTTCACCCCTTGTTTTTTTTTTCTTTTTGCTATGTTATGAGTTACGTGTGAGGTGTTGAGTATATAAGTTTATATGTGTTATTTTAATTTGAGTGTGTTGGTCAAAATATGAGTTAAGCTAGCTAGAAACAAGTCCTAATGTGCAATGTAATGTTAGCTAATTAAAGCTCATAGTTTAGTTACATAAGACTATTCATTTGTTTGGCAAAAAATTTTCTAATTGGATGCTCCTATTGCTTTTAGCTCAAACACACATTTTTCTCTTTCCTAAAACAATTAATATGATTTAAGAAAAATGCTAATTCAAGGTAATTAAGCAGTTGAAAAATGAAATGAATAGTAGCTAAACAAAGCAACAAATAATGAACAGAAGGAATGTACAAATAGTGGATACAACAATAGACAATTGTACGGCTAAGATCTCGGGCGTCACAGTTTGGATGTTGTGTGGTTCTGTCTATTGATAATAGCCGATGTCATGTGATATGATAACTATTATAGAGACTTTTTGCACAAGTTTAAAAGAATCCGATCTCATCAAGAGTCTGAACTTAAAAATAGTTAATTCAAGAATTTATTTCTTGATAGAAAATGATATAACATAATAGGTTCCTAAAGATGCCTCTATAGTTGCCCACTGATCCTGTAAAGATAGTTAAAGTTGATCACCGTCTTGGAGAAGATGAGTATACAGATACGAATGTAAAATGCACTAGATCCTATAGCTGATAGCATTAGTACAAGTAGGAGATTGTTGGGGATATGCCTTAATACTATAGTTTGAGATGACCTTATTAGGGTTTAATAATAATATATTTATGTGTTTTATACACTATGTCATTTGTAGGATATTCATATTCTCCGCTTCGATATGAATATGTCCCTAATGTTTATCCAAGAAGAGAAATGATCTAAAAGGGTTTTGGATATTTCGCATTTTTTCTTCAATATGATAAGCATTAAGAATCGATTCATAGCCCTTCAGATTATTCAACCGGTACTAGAATAATCAAGTATGGGTTATCATATCTTATTACCTTTGATTAACATAGTGATGTTAATGATAAAGGATGGCGTGTGAAGTGCCAGAACAACAAGATGATGTGGACTAATAAACATATAAGTGATCATCTCTGTACGGATCATTGAATGTGATAATAAATTGTAAACTGCATGCTATCAAGTTAATAGTTTACTATGTTGCTGGGAATTGTGCAAATTAATCCTCAGACTTAAGAAATTATGGCTGCCGATTATATAAGGGGCTAAATACTGCGTCTGGACAATGCCCATCTTCCATAAAGTGGGTTACGGCCTTTCGTGTTTTAGTTTTGTGGTATGAACTGATAGGTAATTGTCGAGATAGGATCAGTTAACCTTCGGCGTGAGGCGATGTCCTATGATATCTGAGATCGGTCGTTAAACGAGAAAGTCCTTGGTCAAGGCGAATATGAAGTGATGGAAATGAGTTTTCCATGGTAGTCATCTCTCATTTTACCGATTCAGATTTATACATAGTATCGGAGGTGGACTTAACCATTTCATGGTCTTTTCCCAATTGGGGCATTCTTAACAGAAGGATCGGACTGTATGCTAATTCTTGACGACTAAATAGATTCATAAAAGACGTCGTCTTCATTATCGTTTACATTCTCATGATATGTTCGTTGCTAGTGCATCACTCATGAGCATGGGGGTATTTTGGTAAATGACGGAGACATTTTTTGAAATAGCTAAGGAGGTTTATCGGTCCCTCATCGGTACGCGATTGTGAATTTAGAAGGTCACACATTAAGTATCATGCATAAGTTCGCTGATAGCTTGTATTATGTGATTGATGGCTTTAAGGTGTTAAGAGTCATCAATGATGGTATTTGGGCAAAAAGTGTAATTTCAAAAAGTTTTGAAATCAAATTGTAATTACCAAAACTTTTGAGGCCAAACTATAAATATTGAAAAGTTGTTTCAATATATTTATTCTAATAGAGATTAGAATGGGCATATATATATATATATAAAGGTGTTTATATATGTATATGTGTAATGATAATGTAATTTGTGAAATGCCACGTCATCACCCTAGTCATCAAATGAAAAAGGCAAATTAATGATTGGGCATTGACATATGGCATGTGAGATGTAGTATTGTCCATGGCATCAATCCAAGTCATTTGAATTTGAATTGGATGGATGAGATTGACTTTTGAAAAAACACAAAAGAGTCTCATCAATTGTTTTTAATGATAGAACCTTTTTGCCAAGTGTCATGAGAGAGAAAAAGGTGTCCCTTGGATTGTAATGATTACAATCCAAGGCCATGCATGGCTTGGTTGATTCAAGCAAGAAAGAGAATAATGGTTCTTTATGCATGCAAGACAATATAATATAATAGAGATTAAATAATATAAAAAAGATGACAGCATTCTCTCTCTTTCCACTAGCATTTTTTGGCCAAGTGTAGGAGGAGAAAGAAGACATTCATCTTGCCATCTAATTGCAATGATTGTGATCCTATGATATGCATGCATTATCAGGAAAAGTTAGCAATTGTGATTTGCTACACTTTTGATATAGTTTATATATTATTTGATTAAAAAGATGACAACTTCTCTCATACATACACACACAATTTTGGCCAAGGCAATAGAGGAGAGATAAAGTTCATCTTCTTCCTCTTGCTTGGTGATTTTCGGCCATTGCAACTTCATCAAGAAGGTTTTTTGATGAAACACCACATATACATAGCTTTATGCTTTGAAGATATACTAGCACATTTTTGTCTTCAAGTAGTAAGGTTGAGCTTTGGATGCTTGTGGACCAACTAGAACCTTCAAGTTGGAAGAACTCCATAGCTTCAACTTCAAGCTTCATCACCAACCAAGTCGTCTACAAAAGGTATACCTATGAACCTTGCTATTTCATTACGTATAGTTGATATATAATGTTAGCTTGCTAGTTTATGGACATATATAAAAGAATGTATGTTGATCTTTGCTATAATTTTTTGAAATGTCCCTTGCCTAGTTTTGGCCATAGCTATGTATCCATGCATATCTTTTAGATCTTGAAACCAACATATGTATGTGTAGTGACATAATATAAGATGTTGGCTTGTACCCTTCAAATCTTTGTTGTTATGCAGGATTAGAGAAGCGCAGCAAACTAACCCTCAACTGTTGAAAATCTTAGAAAACTCTAAAAGGGAAGAGTCAGAATTTAAACTCCATGATGATGGCATTCTCAAATTCAAGGACAGAATCTGTGTTCCAAGTGAACCTACTTGAAGAAAGAAATACTTGCTTACGCACACAGTTCAAAATATAGTATCCACCAAGGTAGTACCAAAATGTACAAGGATTTGAAATAGAACTTCTGGTGGAATAACATGAAAAGAGAGATTGCTGATTATGTAGCCAGATGCCTGACATGTCAGAAAGTTAAAGCTGAGCATCAGAGACCTGCAGGGTTATTACAGCCTCTGTCTATTTCTAACTAGAAATGGGATCACGTTACTATGGATTTCGTGTCAAATTTGCCAAAATCTTCGAAGGGTAATGATTCAGTTTGGGTTGTTGTTGATAGACTGACCAAAACTTCTCACTTTATTGCCACAAAGAAAATTGATTTTCTTGACAAGCTAGCTGAGTTGTATGTTGAAAATATTGTTAGGCTTCACAGAACTCCAAAGAGTATTACGTCGGACAAAGATCCTAGATTCACATCTCAGTTCTGGTAGAGGATTCAGAAAGCTTTAGGCATGACGCTGAGCTTCAGTACATCTTATCACCCTCAAACTGATGGTCAATCTGAAAAGACTATACGAATACTCAAGGATATGTTGCGAGATTGTATTCTAAACTTTGGTAAGAGTTGGGAGAGATATTTGCCACTTGCTAAATTTGCCTATAACAATAGTTACCAAGCTACTATTAGTATGGCACCGTATGAGCCACTTATGGGCGTAAATGCAGATCTTCTTTATATTGGGATGAGGTTGGAGAGATGAAAGCTATTGACCCTACTTTATTACCAGAGATGAACAGAATGATTGATACTATGCAGCTTATCAAAAAGAGAATCCTTACAGCACAAATTCGGTAGATGAGTTACACAGATAGTCGCCACCGAGATCTGGAGTTTGTCATAGGTGATTGGGTATTTTTGAAAATCTCTCCTCGAAAAGGTTTGATTTGGCACGGTAAAGGAGGTAAACTTAGTCCAAGATATGTGGGACCATTTGAAATAACTGAGAAAGTTGGTGCATTGGCCTACATATTAGCTTTGCCTCTGAGTTTGGGCCGAATTCATGATTTTTTCCATGTCTCAATGCTACGGAAATATCAGCCAGATCCTTCTCATGTTCTTGAGTCAGAGCCGCTAGAGATCAGTGAGACTTTGACTTATACAGAGATACTTCTCCGGGTTGTAGACTGGAAAGTGCAGGAGCTCAGAACTAAAAGCATCCCGATGGTTAAAATTTTGTGGGATCATCATGGGATAAAGGATGCTACATAGGAGAGAGAGGATCAAATGTGAGAAAGATACCCAGAGTTATTCGCCGAATCATGTCAGAATTGCGTGGATGCAATTAATTTAAGGGGGAGAGGGTGTGATGCCTGAGATCATTACCGTACGTTTTATTAACTGTTGCATTAATTATTTGTGCAATTGCTTGTTGCATTGTTAATTACTATTTATTGCATTTTTCAACTACTTATTTTCTTTGAATGAACATTTTTTTTAAGTTACATTACTTATTTGAAGAATGAGAAAAATGTACATTTGAGCAAATTGCATTACAAGCATGCGTTTAGAAAATGTTTAGCGGGTTGAGTGAATAGTAAAATAGTGAAGTTGTTACATGAATTAACTAATTAGACTTTTAATTCCATTCTAAGCATAATTGATATAGTTTTGAGAAATTTTTTAAAAGACCAAATTAGCACTACCCATTAAAACACCCTTTATACACTATATTACACTTATAACTTAGAAAAAAAAAGATAGCAAAAGCCCCAATAGTGCAGCCCAAACTCGACAGCAGCTAGGAAAGAAAAGGAGGAGATTTTGCTCACCAAATCTTGGTTTCAAGCCATTCCAAGCTAGGGTCAAGTGATTTTGAGGGTTTTCCAACTTCGTACTAGTTCCTACACGTATTTGGTGAGGGATTTTGCACTCTTTTTGTGAATACAATGTTTATTCTATATTATGTAATTTCTAGATTTGATGCTAATGGCTTGAGATATGGTTCAATCTTGCTTTATATGTCACCTACATGTTGTAGAGACTATGTTTATGCAATTGTTTAGTTTTTTAAATGGTTGAAATCGATTGTTTAATTGTAGGCCAATGAAAAGTGGTTTTTAAAAGGGTTTTAAGAAAATAATCCTTATAGCTTGATTCAATGCTTCATTTAGGTGCTTTAGATGTTAATGAAGATAGATTAATGACATTGTGAGGTTTAATTGCTCAGGACTTAGCTAAAACGTGAAATTGGTAACTTTTAGAAAGGGGTTTCGGGTGTAATGCAAATTCAGGTTGATTTGGGCATCACATTTGGTATTCTTAAGCTATGTAGGAGCTAGATATGCTTTTCTAACTCTCGGTTGAGTTCTGGTTAGGGTACGTGTAGTACAAACTCACAAAGGGGCAATTGGGGCTTTTATGGTAATCGCAGGTAATTGGATAGTTTCGAGGGTTCTAGGGTTACCATAAGGAGTAATTAAAAGTATGTGATAGCTCGCTTGTGAATCTAGATCTTTGCCTTTTGTTTTGGAATCAAAAAGCTTAAGTTACAAAGGGGGAAAAGTGAGAAATCGGTTGTTTTGCACATCTATAGCCTTGTAAATGCTTATTATGTGTTTAAAGGTAGTTCTAAGTTAATTGTGAGCTTTTGGTGAAGTTTCATGACAAATATGTTAATGACCCCTTTATGTTCATTTGGGTAATTTCATGGTAACGCTTATATCTTGATTGCTTTCGAGGGGAATGTGACACCCGAGATTTAGCCATCCATTCAATTACTGTTGCATCCCTTGTTTGCGCATTTACTTCTGTGCTTTACTAACTGACTTCTGTGACTACTATTCACTCTATTTTTAAACTGCATTCTATTAGTGAATTAGCATTTTTATTAAATCATATTAATTGTTAAAGTAGTGGGAAAAATGTGCAATTGAGCTAGAGGCGATAGGAGAGCTCGTTTAGAAAATGATTTTTGTAGTTAAATGAATAGTGTTACGTAACTAACTTAGAGATTTAATTAGCTAGCCTACGTTTTACACTTTAGACTCACTTCTAAGCTATCTAAGCGCATTTTAGGAGTTCACTTAACCACCCAAACATGACCCCACCTTACTTAGCCAACTTATAAGTCATTTAAGCTTATAAAATGCAAAAGAAAAAAAAATAAAATCTGAAAAAGAAGCAGAAAGGGCCGACAACAGCAAACAGTGGGAAAAAAATAAATTTTGCTCTTCAATCCTTCAATCCAAGCCTCTCCAAGCCTTGAGCAAGTGGATTAGGGTGTGTGCAAGGTTCCTAGGTGCTCCTACGCGCATTGGTGAGGGATTTCACGGCTTATTTTCGCATTTCTAAATAGTTGCCATTTTCTTGATTTGTTAAAAATGTGATCAAATGCTATTGTATTAACAATCTATGCTATTATACCATGTATATGAATGCTAGAGAACATATTTGAGCCCTCGTTTCGCTTTTTAAACGGTTAGAATCGTTAGTTTGATTTAGGAGGTGAATAGTGACATTTTCTAGGGTTTTGTGTAATTACTCAAATCAACTTGATTCAATGCTCTTAATAGAAGCCTTAGGTGCTAATAAAGGTAGTTTAAAAGCCCCGCGTACGTGAATTGCTCTAAAATCGCATAAAACATAAAATAGCCGACTTTAACAAAAGGGTTTCGGGGTTAATGCAAATCCGGGTAGATTTGGGCTTCACTTCTAGTATTCTTAGGCTACCTAGGTGCTATAGAAGCTTAGATAACCCTTGTTTGAAGCCCGGATGTGGTACATGTAGTTTAAAGCTATAAGAGAGAATTTGGGACTTTCGGGGTAATTGCGGGCGTTTGAATGAGTTAGAGGGTTGGAAGGGTTCCTTGAGGGTTAGTTAGAAGGTTGGGAGAGTTTCCCTTGAAAATTGAATCATTAACTTAGGATTGGAAGAGAATTAGTGTGAAAAACAAAGGGGTTTAAGTGCAATTTCGGTTGACTCACGCTTCTAAACCCATGGCATGACTTCTTGGGTGTTTATATGTGGTTTCAAGTTGATTTGGAGCTTTTGGTATGATTCTATACTTGTCTTGTATATGTCCCTTTGTAAAACTACTTATTAGCTTATATAATTGTTTCTATTCTAACTGCCTCGAGGTCAACCTACTTTGTTGATCCTCCTATGTGTTAATGCTTATATTATTGCTATTAACTTGCCATTGTAAAGTGCATTTCATAGTGGTTGCGCAACCATAGTGTCAGGGGCGGATGTGTTGAATATCGGCTAGGCGGCAGAGGGCTTGCCTGTGGATATTCAAACTCCGTGCCCTAGTCCCTCATTCGCCTTGTCCGGAGATTTTCAGGAGATGTTGGGTCGTAGGATTATCGGGGTACATCCGGAGTACACCCACTGGAGTGTTTGGGGATTATACCGGCTTATCATTATCGTGATCGTGATCGTGGTTCGTGGATCGTGAATGAAGACCAGTGAAGATTGGTGTATAACGGTTATGTGAAATGTATCCTTTAAATGTGTGGTTATTTAAGTTATCATTGTTTCTTTAATTGTCTAAGTGTTAATGTTGTATAACTGTATTATCTGTTGCATTGCACGCCCCGGGACTATATCCCTCACTGGGCAACAGTGGTTGCTCATATCTCGAATATGTTTCAGGAGATGCTGAGGGTGATCCCCAGCTTGTTAAGGTAGTAGTAGAGGAGGAAGAGGTGCAGATAGAGCCTTTTCCCTAGTTGATGTGTGTTGTTCTGAGGTGGCCGTGCCTTCTTGTTTCTATTTGGTACTTGTGTATCTATTTTGTGGCCTAAGGGCTTGTTTATGTTGGTTGTTGTAAGAAGTTGAAGGATAGTTGGTTATAGTGTAGAATTGGGAACCTATGTCTTGTAATAACTTATGTTTATGCTTTTATTCACTTTGCATGCTTGGGAGTGAATAGCTTAATGTAGAAATGCTTTATCTTTTAAGTATGTTTTAATGTTAACCTAGAATGGTATGGCTATTGGCCTATATTGTAAACAAGTTACTGCATGCTTGTGTGGTTTTGGAGCTGTTGTTTGCTTCAAGGCTCGGATGGCCTTGAATCTTTAAATATATAGCCATGAAAAGTTTGTTTATCTTGTAGTTACCTTATTTGAGAGTTTACAGGTTTTTAGAATGTCCACGGTACAGGGGAGACTCTGTTTGTGTGTCAGGTCTGGACTTAACCTTTAGCTTGGGGGTTGGGTTGGGGCGTGACAGGGAACCTATTTTGTTGTCCCTCCTATGTGTTATTGCTTTATAGTATTGTTATAGTGTCATTGGTTTAAGTGCATTGCATAGTGGTTGCGCAACCATAGTGTCAGGGACGGATGTATTGGATATCGGCTGGGCGATAGCGGGCTTGCCAGTGGATATTCGATCTCCGTGCTCTAGTCCCTCACTCACCTGGTCCGAAGATTGTCAGGGAGTATTGGGTCGTAGGATTCTCGGGGTACATCCAGAGTATACCCACTGGAGTGATTGAGGTTTATGCCGGCACATTGATCGAGGTTCGTGGATCGAGGTTCGTGGTTCGTGATTGAAGATCAAGTGAATTCTGGAATGTTGGGTTTAAAGTGAATCGTATGCTTTTAATGTGTGGTAACTTGTCATTTACATTGTTCTTTAGTTGTTTAAATGCTTTATTTGTTTTAACTGTTGCATTGCATGCCCCGGTAGACTATATATCTCATTGGGCAATTGTGGTTGCTCATACCTCGCTAACATATTTCAAGAGGTGCTGAGGTAGATCCGCAGCTTGTAGTTGTTGAGGGAGCGGAAGAGGAAGTGCATATTGAAGAGTTACCTTTATTGCTTGAGTTTGCTTAAGGTTGGCGTGTGCTTGTAGATATGTGAAGACTTTGTTTGCTTTATGTTATGTTCTATTTTGTGCCTATGGGCTTGTATATGTTAGGTATGTTGAAGGATTGTAATAGCTAGAGTAATGCATGGCTTGTATGGTAGTGGACTGTAATAACTTATAGCTCTGCTTCTAGTATTGTTGCATGCTTGGGTGTTAATGTAGCGGAGTTGGTTGGTTGATTAGCTTTAATCTATAAGAATGTTCATATGAAAATGTTAGAGTGGTAAGACAAGTAGATTAAAAAGAAATGGATTTTCAATGGTTTTAACCTGCATGCTTGTATGTTTTTTTTATGTCTTGTTTCGCTTAAGGCTTGGATGGCCTTGAAGCTGGGAAATAGTTAGAGTTAGAGTTGTTAAAGTTTTAGTCTTGTATTTGTGGTTTTATTTGATGTTTGTAGGCAACTAGAATGTCCACGGTATAGAGGACACTCTGTCCGTTTCTCGGGTTCGGACTTAACCTTTTAGTGTGGGGTTGGGTCGGGGCGTGACAATCTGAGCCTTGGACCTCAACAAAAGTCCACAAACAAGCATGCAGAATCAAATCCACTGAAATTCTTTGTTTTAAATCACCTTATTATACCACTCTAATATTTTCCGTTTAACTTTCTTATTCTAAGTCGTCAATCATCTTCCATTAAATACCACACAAGCATGCAAGTTAATCTTAGACAATAAAGTAAAACATTACAATTATTACATATCCTCCACAACTATCTAATTATACATTTTTTTTAACTCATATTACAATCCTTCAGACAGCACAAATAGATACAACTTGTAATATCAATATACTTTACATCATAACACAAAAAAATACTCATCCACAGCTACAAGCAAGCAATGAAGCCTCCAAGCTTCCTCTAAGGACCTAATTCTTCTTTACCAGGAAAATGTTAGAAAGGAGGGATAAGCATACAATACATGTATACTCAGTGAGGGAAGAAAACAGTTAACCAGGGTTTTCATAATTGTTTTCATGCAATACAATAGTTATCACGAGAAATAGTAACTATACAAATAAAGAAGCAATTAAACAATAGAATGCTACACACTTTATAAAGGATACGATCAATAACCCTTATCACTCCATTCCTCGATTCACAAAACACGAACCACAATCTTGATATGCCAACATCCCAAACACCAATGGCTACTCTGGATGTACCCAAACCTATGACCCAACACCCCCTAGCGATCTTTGGACTAGGCGAGTGAGGGTAGCAGACGAAGCTAAGGCAACCAACACTGATAAGCCCGATGCCGCCCTGCGAGGCCATCGTATCCCCCGCGACGATGAGGTTGTGCAACCACCGAAATGATATGATATCACACGCAAGCAATTCACCAATATAATTACACAATACAATAGGTGCACAACTGATAACCACACAATGAGGACAACAAAAGAGGTTACCCTCACACATACAAAACAACTAAATAGCAATTCAATCAATATAACTTTAAAATATACCCCCACCCAACAAGTAACTCTAATACTTATTAGCCCCCATAATATCCATAACAATAGAAAGCAACAAATCAATTACGATGCCAAACAAGTGTTAGAGATATGCCCTAATGTTGTATAGTTAGATGACCTATACATGGCATTTTGGTATAAATTTGAATGGCACGATTAATGGATATTCATATTCTCCATTCAATTATATGAATATGTCCTTAATTTTTTTTTGAGAAGAAGTATATTCTTAATGTGTTGAGAATTCGACGACATATTTCTTCAACATGATAAATAATAAAATGCATTTGTAGTCCTTAAATTATTCAACCACGACTAGAATAATCAAGTATGGATTATCGTATATAGTTACCTTTGATTAACATAGAGATATTAATAATAAAGGTTAGCGAACGTTGAGCTACAACGACATAGGGATGCGATTAACTTACATATGAATGATCGTTGGTTGAACGGATCATTGAATGTGACTGGAATGACAAACTACATGACTTTGGATTAATAGTTTGTCATTCGTTGCAAATTCTGCAAATTAATCCTTTGACATGAGAAATTATGGCTGCCGGATATATCAGGGGTTAAATCTTGTGTTTAGACAATGCTCGACTTCTTTGAAGGTGAGATACGGCCTCTTGCAGTTTAGTCTTGTGATATAGAGATCGACAGGTAATTGTCAAGATAGGATCTGTTAACCTCCGACAGTGAGGCCATGTCCTATGCGATCTAGTGTCGGTTGTCTGAAATGAGAAATCCTCAGCCGGGGTAGTTGAATGATGGAAATGTATTTTTCCATAGATGGCATCTCTCATTCCATCGAATTAGATCTATGCATAGAATCACTTAGTGGACTTAATCATTTCATGGTCCCCATAACGATCGTGACATTTTAACAGAAGGATCGGATTGCACGCTAATTTGCAACAGAAAATAGGTTCATTGGAATTGAACTTCATTACTATATATATTGTCATGATACGTTCGTTGCTAGTGCGTCACTCATGAACATAAAGGTATTCCGGAAGATGAATGAGACATTTTCGGAATCAATCCTTTATCACATTACGGTCATGAACCTAGAAAGTCACACACTTACGGTATTATGAATAAAGCAAATTTGAGCTTGGTATTGAGTTAGAAACACGTTAAAGTGATAACGGTGTTATTTTGGACATTAACGATTAAGTGGGCCAAAATCATAACTTTTGAAAGTTTTGGGACCAAAGTATAAATATTGAAAAGTATTGGGGCAAGAGTGCAAATAGATTGAGGAGTCAATCTTCAATTAATTATTCTAAAGGGGTTTTGAATTAATTAATATTTGTATTTACTAAAAGACAAACAACAACTTGCACTAAAAGACGAAATACAAAAGGACAAAGCACTAAAAGACAAATGACAACTTGCACTAAAAGACAAATAACAAGTTGCATGATTTTTTGTCCAAAATGCCCTCCTATGGCCGGCCACTTGAAGGAGTTTTTGACACTTGGCTTCTTTATTTATTTAGATCATGACACTTGTCATTTGATGAGTAAGTTTGTGCATCTATAAATAGAGGTCATATCTTCATTCTTCTTTTCTTGTTCTTGGGCACAAATTACATTGAAAATAGAAGCAAATTTCTCTCTTTCTCCTCTTGGCAATTCAACTATAGCTAGAAAAATTAGAAGGCTTTTTGCTTTTAGTTTTTAACTTATATATATTTATACTAAGTTGTCGGACTTAACTAAGCTAGCACTTTAATTAGTTAGTGGTCCTTTGCTTTTGGATACCTGTGGACCGACTAGGGCCTTTGCACTTGCGGAGGATATTTGTCTGAGTCAAGATCTTCCTTTCAAGAATCAACATCTGAGTTCTCCACGCGAGGTATTCTTGTATCTCACTTTAAATACATTTGTATATAATTGTATATACTCTTATGTATTTTCTTTTATGTACAAGTTATGGATTTACTCTTGAGATTTTGTGAATACAACTTGCTTGCATGCAAATTTTAATTGTTATTATTTTCGTTGCGCTTGCATGTTTTTGTTATTTACATACCTCGAGATGATCCTGTTGTGCTCATGCTTTTGAAGATGACGCCTATTTGCGCCTTCAAGTGGTATCAGAGCCACAGTTTTAAAAGTCCGTAATATGTACATTTGAGTTTAGATCTAATCTTTTAATGTTATTTGATATGTTTATGCAAAAGATATGAGCTGATTCCATCCCGCATGGAAAGATCAACTTTGATTGTAACAAGCTATAAGTTTTCTATGATCGGGCCAGATGATCCCTTTATATAGAGATCTCGGTTTTTCGTGTCATATTGAGACTATATGGCTTGTGAAGTCGGTTGGTCTTGGAATGCTTGGTTGATGTTTGAGTCAATTCTCTTTCATGCATGTTGTCAAAACATTAATAAGAGATTAGATGGACTTCTTTTATCCTTGGTATTTGACGTGTAAAGATGTTTGTTGGATGTTTTCAGTTAGCTTGGATTATCTATGTGATATGTTTAATCTAGCTACATGTTGCATGAATGGTGAACTTGATCATAGACTTAGTGGATACCCGGTTTGTAATCGAGACATAAGTCTCATTTTATTTTTTTGCTTTTGAGAGAACTTTATAGTGAGGACTATATGTAAATTCTCAAGAAAATGAGGCAACCAGATGAATTCAAAGGAGTTGAAGATCTTGAAAGCATAGGATGTGTTTTAAGATAGATTTTATTTTATATTTTATTCTAAGTCGATGATCCACCATCTATACCTGTTGCATGCATTATATTCAATATGTTTGTTAATGTGTGCATGATGAGATCTATTTCGAAACTCCCAATGTGCAAATTAATATTAGATCTATAGTCCTCCGCCATCCTAGCACTTATTGAACCCATAGCGATCATATCCGGTCTTACCCAAAGGTAGAGGGACATGATCCGTACTAAGTTCAATTAAGTTGCTAGTAGAACATAGTGATGTGGTTGTTTTCCAAAATCTAATGGCCAATTATAGCCACAAAGGCTTGAGGTTATTGATTCAATCTGTCAGATAACTATGAGATGGCGGGTCGGATTTACCGAATCACTTAGTCAATTATAACCACAAAGGTTTGAGACCAAGTAATTTGGGACTAGATACGACCATAACCTATTTTGCGAAATAGACGAAAAAGTGTTGTTGACTCTTAATATTTAAATTCCAATTATAACCACAAAGGTTTGAGGGATACAAATAGCTAAGAGAATTTGGTCACCCACTACCGGATTCTAACGAATTTGCGTTTATTGTTTTGGGAGTATGAGATTCGATAAAGATAGTGGGAGATACTATTTTTATAAAGACCATACTAAAATAGTTATGCATTTTTACATCAACTAGCAGTCTTACTTTCTGTATTACTTATTTCTGCAGTATTTTTATAATGGCTTCTATTTCAAACCCCATTGCCCGTATCCTTGATAAAAATGCTTTAACTGGACAAATTTTTTTCGATTGTTTCACAATCTTAAAATTGTTTGAGGATTGGAAAAAATGGAATATGTTCTGAATAAGGCCCCTGTTAGCCTAAAGGGCTTCTAAATCTTGGTTTTCATGATAACAAACCATAAATATGTTTGATGAGTTTGTTTAAGTGTGGATAAGTAAAGATGAATCAAGATTGACTCCGGATTCCAAGTTCATCAAGCTATAGAAGAAAGAAGATCCATCAACTCAAGAAAAGATAAAGAATTCAAGAAATGAAGATGGAGCTATAAGGATGGAGACGAAAGTCATAAGGGGTACTGGTTGGGACTTGACTAGGGTTCGGGTCTTACAAATAGTATAAGCTCAAATATGATTCTTAAAAGTCGTCTTTGAAACATTTGAAAAAGGTTTTATAAAAGACGTATTTCAAAGAAAACCCAATTCCTGGCAGCCTTGAGCAAACCAGACGACCCTATGGCAACCAGTCGACCGGTGCTCAAGGGGTCGTCCGCCCGAGACCTCTTGTGTGTATTTGATTCATGTTATGAAGGGTTATAATAGATAGTCTAATGCATGAATGAGGCGATAATTGTAATGATATGTAATAACTTTAAAGTCTTACCTTATTGCTTGGTTAACTGCTTTCTTTTGTGGTTTAAAGGTGAATGGTTGGCATATCTAATATATAAGAAAGATAGATAGAGAATATTAGAGTGGTATGATAAGTGAAATTATAAACATAAACTTTCAGCAGTTAATGAATGCATGCTTGTATATCTTCAATGTTCAGTTCCAAGGCTCGGATGGCCTTGAGGAGTTTGTTATATGTGATGATAGTGGAAGTTGGGAATTACGAAAAAGGATGGACTTTGGTTTTGAGGTTATAATTGTTTGTACAGGATTTGGATAGTCCTACATGTGAGACCCCAAATTTGCCTATTTGCAATTACGTGTTTTGACTTGTTAATATGTTATTTGAACTATAAAAAAAATGTTAATTATGTGATTATTACATCTATTACATGATATGTGAGCATTCATGAAATTTTCATTAAAATCTCCATTTAAAATTTTATCGTTGATTTTTGTGAATAGTATTGGAAGACACGTCCACGATAATTTTGAAACTGGTCTTTTAAACGTTTTAAAACCTAGTCCTCTGTTATTAATAGAATTGTGTTTGATAAAAACTGATTCTGAAATGAATTATGAAATTAAACGAATTTTTCAACTTCTTTTTGCAAAATCGGGTTTTATACCTAGGTTGTATGTATATGTATGCATATATAGATGTTGTCAACTAAATAATAGTCTACTAAATTTAGTATGTAAGTTAGATAATATCTATATTACTATTTTTGGCCAAAAACAACTAAAATATCAAATTTCTGACTCCGTTTTTGATGAAAATTTCATGAATGCACATTTAGCACGTATTAGGAGTATTGAAATCAAAATTATAACTTTCTAGGTCCTATAGCACATAAACAGATCATATGCACGCAAAACGAGATAAAACACGTAAATCGAGTTAAAGCAGAAAAGTGGGGTTTCACATTCTCCCCTCCTTAAAACAATTGCGTCCGCGCAATTCTCGAACTGACAGACAATTAAATCCCCAATCGTTACACTTAATAATACTTCTCTTAGTTCTTATTTATCTCCTAGGATGACACCTAACCAAAGACCTCAAAAGAACAACCTCTGTTGACTGCAAGTTGATGATCATAGTTCCAAGACAATCTCCAATTCATAATTCTCTCCTACCTAATATCATATTGCATATGAAAGAAATCGCAACTCCAAAGTCTTAGCATGACACCACTAATTATCAATCACCCCCTACTACACAAAAGAGCTCTATGAACACCTCGAGGGTTTTAAAAACTCAATCACGATAACATGAATGATTACTGATCAAGGAAATATCTCAAAAGTGACATTGGTCAGAATATGGCTCTTATGAAATTTACAAGGAATTAAGAATATGGAAAGTCATATTTGAGCCAACAATCAAGGGTGCAAGATGTCAAACAAGTTAGAGAATCAAGAGGCTAATAGTTTAATAAGAAAGCATGATAACTAAGATAAGAAATGTCTCAGCACCTTTTAGTTAAATAAGTACGAACAAAGGATAATGGCGAGTCAAAACAGTGCTGAGTATGTTGAACAAAAATTCCTGAACAAGTAGATATTTCAATTCTCGATGATTGTTCAAAGAACCAACAAGTAAGTTGTACTTGAGGTGAAATAAAATTAAGAGATAAGAGATGATTAATTCAATAGAAAATATGAGTGTCAAGATAATGAGTATCTCAGCACGCAATAACCAAAGAAGTATTAATAAGAAGGACAATGCCGAGTATATTGAATGAGCAATTACAAGCAAAGTAATGACTCAAGATTTAATAATAAAACAATAGGATTAACAAGGATCACAAGAATGACAATGATGTACTTAGGTAGGGAGTACATCAAGCAAGTGAAATTCGAATAAGTAAAATGGTATACCAAAGGAAAAATTACTTTCAAATGAATAGTAATAGGATGAAATGAAATATTGAAACGAATGGCTAGAGATATAGAATGAAATATAGAAGTCTCAAACCTTAACTCCAATAAGCGACATTGCTATAAGAAGCAAATATGAATGTTAAGAATGGAAACAATGTCAAATGAGTATAGGATCCATTAATCCAATAAGCAAAACTTTCAAGAAACAATTGATATGCTAGAAAAGTGTAACTCTCTCTCAAATAAGTGAGAATAGAGTAAAAGATAATAATAAGACTGATAGAATTATGAAGCACAAGAAGGGTGTCCCACCTACACATTTGAACACCAACAAGTCAAATCCTATAATCTATCTTCCTCCAAATCAAGACACTAAGGAGACCTAGAGAACCTAAGGAGTCATAACAATCACCAAACAAGATAAATCACTCCAAAATTTTTCATTCCGTACCAGACCAATCACTAAACAAGATAAATCACCGATTACCCAACAAGATTAACTAATGAAGACTCCAAAATCTGATAACACAATACAGATTCATATTAACCCACTATAACACAAGAGAATCTCCAATCAACAATTTAGAGAGTCATACCACCTAGAACTCAAAAGCTTGATGTAGGTAAGTAAATGTTCAGTCACCAAAATGCATTCTTATTTCCTCAAATAATTCTATCTCCCAATAATTACATCCTCGAATAAAGTAACTTTAGTCAGGAATCACTCCAATTGTCTCCAAGGCTTAAAGATCAAAACTCCAAAATATCCATTAATAATATAGCAATCCCAAATAGTAGAAATATTCACATGTTATACCACACTTCATTCCATTCACAAATATACATCACTAATTCCTCAAATAAATTCATTCTAAAATAACCTCAAGAAAGTATAATCTGAGTTGAGACTCCAAAAGTGTCTAATCACAGCCTCACGGAAACCTCAACTTATGATTCATCTCCAAGTAATAATAAGTTAAACATGGCAACAAAAGTAATTATAATAATCAAGATACATTGCTATTTTCCTCGAACAACTTCATTCTCACTAAAGGAACATCAAGATCAATCCACTAAGCCGAAACTAAAATCCATAAACATAACAATTAAAATCTAACTGATAAACTTCTAGAATAATAATAATTCAAAATCATGGCCTATCTCTATTTCCGAAAGCTCTTACAACCACCCTAGACATTAAAAGGTCACTCACGAGTTAAAACATGTATGCAACTATATCATATGAAAGACAAGTATAACGTAATACACAATTATCATACAATGCAACATTATCACATAACACACAATTCAACATATAAGAAGCCAACATCACATAAACAGGTTATATCATAGAAGTAAGTTATAAACAATTAAAGTCACATAAGCAACAAACTTCACATAAGACAAGTTGATCACGTAACTCACATTGGTCACTTAAAGTACATTGAGCACCTAAAGCACGTTGTTTCACATAAGCTAGTTATAAACAATTAAAAGCACATAAACAACTAACTTCACACAAGGCACAAAATCACATAAAACACAATTGTCACATAATACACATTAATCACATAATGCACATTAATTACAACACATTGAGTACGTATAGCAAGTTATCACATAAAACACATTGACCACATTAGTTCACTTAACACACAAGGCATATTTGTCACATAGAAAGTTAGACACATAAGTAAATTAATCACATAAACATATTAACATATGTTTCACTTTTCTTTCACTTAATACATACTTGCATGCTTAGACCACTACCCACATTCCGAGGATACCCCGGCTGACAGCTAACATGCGCTCTGATACCACTTAAACTGTCACGCCCCAACTCGACCCCTCTTACAATCAGTCAGGACGCAACGGAATTTCGGCAGCATAACGACAGTAACATGAACATCAGGGCTCTAAACCAACCCTTAATAACAACATACATCAAACTCCACAAATCACCAACCAACTCCACAATCAAATCAACAACATACAACGCAACTATTTCATACATTAAACATTCTTTCATCAACTCATTCATAGTTATGCGCCTCCGTTCCAACATAATACATTTACTATATAACATACACTTCTAAAATAGATTATAGCCTACCTAGCAACCTAATCATAGACAAAATAAAGACTACTAAGATTGCATCAACTAATTCGTTATCTTTTCAACATCTTTTACATAATGAACTAAAAAGGATAAAAAAGTGTAATAAGTTAAAATAAGAGATAGTAAAACAAAACAACACCAAGGATGTCACGCCCCAACACGACCCCTCCTATGATTAGTCAGGACGCAACGGAATTTCGGCAGTATAACGACAGTAAATAGGATACCGAGGCTCTAAACCAACCTCATTAAACATCATACATCCAGCAACTCCTTAATTCAAACAACAACATACAACACAATCATAATATACAATAAACCATCCTCGTTATACGCCTCCGTTCCAACATAACATACAATACTTCAACCTTATCATGCATTTCAAAAATAAGTTGAGACATGTTTACAACTTAACCATAGACAAAAGAAAGCCACTAAGTTAACACCATTTGAATCATCATCTTCCAACATCTATTACAATAAGAACCACAAAGCATATAAAAGTCTATTAAACTAATACACAAGACATTTAACAACATAAAGTCATGGATAAGACTCGGGAACATATGACTCGTCCACGTAAAGCACATTTTCCACATTCTCCTCTTCAGGAGGCACATACCCGTAATCCGGCTCTGCAACACCTGTAAGCATGCATTAATAGAGAGTGAGCTTATATACATAAGCCCAGTGAGGATCCGATAGATCTCGACAGTATTCACTACGCTCCTTGGATTTAGTCCTTTGAGCAAGTAAACACACAACAACAATAATAATACTATCATCACATAACAACATAAATAATGCTATCATCACATAACTATATAACCAATCAATAAGGATACTCTATTTGGTGTAGCTCCAAACGCCATCACGATCTCAACCGTTCTTCTTATAACTCCCCATTACTCACGCACCCGAGGTACCTCACTAGCCCCTTCCCTCCATGACATCTCCGTCATGCGAGCTGGGGGTAGCCTATGGCAGTCATGCCGTTATCAACCCGACAGCCCGACGCTGCCCGAGAGGTGGCACACACATACCAAGACTCCATATTCATCAATCATCATGCAAGCATAAATCAATCAATCAATTGGGAGATCAGCAACAAGAGTGCCCGATTCCCGCATTCAATAATAATCAATCAATAACATCAATATAACATCAATATTAAATTAAACAACAAACAACGTAGTTAGATGACAAAGTAGGCCATCTAACCGGACATGCATAATATACATAATTAAACTCTAAATTACTCAACAACAACTCACCATTCATCACTCGAACCCTACCCAACCATCTAAGGCATCGTTCAAGAATTAAAGAATGACAACCTAAACTTCTAAAATTCATAACTTACAATCTACTAATCCAAACATTGCCAAATCAGTTCCTATCACTCGCCCATTCAACCTACTACATTAGCCCTCTCGAAAATCCACCATAACACCTCCAAAACATGCCCGATAACCCTAAAACCCTATGACGTCATGGCTGGATTTTCCGGATTTTCACACAAACAATGTAATCGAAAATTCGGCATTACAACAGCGCTAACACGTAATTATCAAGTATTTAGAAATCGACGGCAATCGATTTCGAGCAACGCAACTCAATTAAATCAACTTTGAACATTTTAATCAAAATTAAATACCCGGAAACTAAAAATTATGCTATATCCGACAGAAACTCGTCGTACTAGTATATAATGATCCCTAGCATGCAAGGAGCAATAATCTAACATCAGATTTCAATTCTAACGGTTCAATCTTCATTTATACGCAAAAACACAAAAATGACATTTTGAGATCTAGAATTTTTCTCTCACCTTTGATGTGTTTTGATGCAAGAAATGTGTAGAATGGATGCCAAACAATCAATTTCAAGCTTTGAATCACTCAATTCGGCTTTGAAACGCAAAATCTGTGAGAAAAATGCTTTGAAAATGCCTTATCTTTCTCCTCCAAGGAGCCACGGTTTTGTGTGTGTTTTTGGAGTGTGTTTTGTGTTGTGTGAGTGTGTGTTGATGACATTATATAATAAAAAGCTTGGTCAATTAAAAAAATGCAAAGTCAAAGTTAGTTTTAATAGGTATTTTTGTGTTTTTAATGACTTTAATTGCATTTTAGTGCTCACCAAGTTAAAAATAATTATGCCACCCCCAAGATATCTCAAGTGGATTATTTTTAGGTGACAAGAAGTTTTACATTCAAAGAATTCCACCCGAGTCGGCTTAAAACTCGATTTTCGCAAAAGTCGGTGTAAAAACCCTAATAAATTCTTAAGCCGATTTTAAAACCGTTTTCATCAAACACAGGTCTATTAAAGTCCGTGGACTAGGTCTAGAAGGGTTAAAAAGACCAGTTTCAAAATTATAGCGGACGTGTTTCGAAAACACTATTCACTGAAAATCGACGATAAAATTTCGGACTCCGTTTTTGATGAAAATTTCATGAATGCACATTTAGCACGTATTAGGAGTATTAATACCAAAATCACCATATTATAAGCCATATAGCACATAGACAGGTTAATTCACGCAAATCGAGGCAAAGGCACGCAAATCGAGGTGAAGCAGAAAAGTGGGGTTTCACATTCTCCCCTCCTTAAAACAATTGCGTCCGCGCAATTCTCGAACTAACAGACAATTAAATCCTCAATCCTTACACATAACAATACTTCTCTTAGTTCTCCTTTACCTCTTAGGATGACACATAACCAAATACCTCAAAAGAACAAACTCTGTTGACTGCATGTTGATGATCATAGTTCCAAGACAATCTTCAATTCAAAATTCTCTCCTACCTAATATCATATTGCATATGAAAGAAATCGCAACTCCAAAGTCTTAGCATGACACCACTAATTATCAATCACCCCCTACTACACAAAAGAGCTCTATGAACACCTCGAGGGTTTAAAAACTCAATCACGATAACATGAATGATTACTGATCAAGGAAATATCTCAAAAGTGACATTGGTCCGAATATGGCTCTTATGACATTTACGAGGAATTAAGAATATGGAAAGTCATATTTGAGCCAACAATCAAGGGAGCAAGAGGTCAAACAAGTTAGAGAATCAAGAGGCTAATAGTTTAATAAGGAAGCATGATAACTAAGATAAGAAATGTCTCAGCACCTTTCAGTTAAATAAGTACGAACAAAGGATGATGACGAGTCAACACAGTGTTGAGTATGTTAAACAAAAATTCCTGAACAAGTAGACATTTCAATTCTCGATGATTGTTCAAGGAACCAACAAGTAAGTTGTACTTGAGGCGAAATGAAATTAAGAAATAAGAGATGATTAATTCAATAGAAAATATGAGTGTCAAGATAATGAGTATCTCAGCACGCAATAACCAAAGAAGTATTAATAAGAAAGGACAATGCTGAGTATATTAAATGAGCAATTACAAACAAAGTAATGGCAAGGATTTAATAATGAAACAATAGGATTAACAAGGATCAACAAGAATGACAATGATGTACTTAGGTAGGGAGTACATCAAGCAAGTGAAATTCGAATAAGTAAAATGGTATACCAAAGGAAAAATTACTTTCAAATGAATAGTAATAGGATGAAATGAAATATTGAAACGAATGGCTAGAGATATAGAATGAAATATAGAAGTCTCAAACCTTAACTCCAATAAGCGACATTGCTATAAGAAGCAAATATGAATGTTAAGAATGGAAACAATGTCAAATGAGTATAGGATCCATTAATCCAATAAGCAAAACTTTCAAGAAACAATTGATATGCTAGAAAAGTGTAACTCTCTCTCAAATAAGTGAGAATGGAGTAGAAAAGAATAATAAGACCAATAGAATAGGACGCACAAAGGGGGTGTCCCACCTATACATTTAAATACCAACAAATCATATCCTACAATCTATCTTCCTCCAAAACAAGACACTAAGGAGATCTAGAGAACCTAAAGAGTCATAACAATCACCAAACAAGATAAATCACTCCAAAATTTTACATTCCGTACCAGACCAATCACTAAACAAGATAAATCACTGATTACCCAACAAGATTAACTAATGAAGACTCCAAAATCTTATAACACAATACAGATTCATATTAACCCACTATAACACAAGAGAATCTCCAATCAACAATTTAGAGAGTCATACCACCTAGAACTCAAAAGCTTGATGTAGGTAAGTAAATGTTCAGTCACCAAAATGCATTCTTATTTCCTCAAATAATTCTATCTTCAAACAATTGCATCTTCAATTAAAGTAACTTTAGTCAGGAATCACTCCAATTATCTCCAAGGTTTAAAGATCAAAACTCCAAAATATCCATTAATAATATAACAATCCCAAATAGTAGACATATTCACATGTTATACCACAGTTCATTCCATTCAAAAATATACATCACTAATTCCTCAAATAAATTCATTCTAAAATAACCTCAAGGCAGTATAGTCTGAGTTGAGACTCCAAAAATGTCTAATCACAACCTCACAGAAACCTCAACTTATGATTCATCTCCAAGTAATAACAAGTTAAACATGGCAACAAAAGTAATTATAATCATCAAGATACGTTGCTATTTCCTCGAACAACTTCATTCTCGCTAAAGGAACATCAAGATCAATCCACTAAGCCGAAACTAAAATCCATAAACATAACAATTAAAATCTAACTGATAAACTTCTAGAATAATAATAATTCAAAATCATGGCCTATCTCTATTTCCGAAAGCTCTTACAACCACCCTAGACATTAAAAGGTCACTCACGAGTTAAAACATGTATGCAACTATATCATATGAAAGACAAGTATAACGTAATGCGCAATTATCATACAATGCAACATTATCACATAACACACAATTCAACATATAAGAAGCCAACATCACATAAACAGGTTATATCATAGAAGTAAGTTATAAACAATTAAAGTCACATAAGCAACAAACTTCACATAAGACAAGTTGATCACGTAACTCACATTGGTCACTTAAAGTACATTGAGCACCTAAAGCACGTTGTTTCACATAATCTAGTTATAAACAATTAAAAGGACATAAACAACTAACTTCACACAAAGCACCAAATCACATAAAACACAATTGGCACATAATACACATTAATCACATAATGCACATTAATTACAACACATTGAGTATGTATAACACGTTATCACATAAAACATATTGACCACATTAGTTCACTTAACACACAAGGCATACTGGTCACATAGAAAGTTAGACACATAAGTAAATTAATCACATAAACATATTAACATATGTTTCACTTTTCTTTCACTTAATACATACTTGCATGCTTAGACCACTACCCACATTCCGAGGATACCCCGGCTGACAGCTAACATGCGCTCTGATACCACTTAAACTGTCACGCCCCAACACGACCCCTCCTATGATCAGTCAGGACGCAACGGAATTTCGGCAGTATAACGACAGTAAATAGGATACCGAGGCTCTAAACCAACCTCATTAAACATCATACATCCAGCAACTCCTTAATTCAAACAACAACATACAACACAATCATAATATACAATAAACCATCCTCGTTATACGCCTCCGTTCCAACATAACATACAATACTTCAACCTTATCATGCATTTCAAAAATAAGTTGAGACATGTTTACAACTTAACCATAGACAAAAGAAAGCCACTAAGTTAACACCATTTGAATCATCATCTTCCAACATCTATTACAATAAGAACCACAAAGCATATAAAAGTCTATTAAACTAATACACAAGACATTTAACAACATAAAGTCATGGATAAGACTCGGGAACATATGACTCGTCCACGTAAAGCACATTTTCCACATTCTCCTCTTCAGGAGGCACATACCCGTAATCCGGCTCTGCAACACCTGTAAGCATGCATTAATAGAGAGTGAGCTTATATACATAAGCCCAGTGAGGATCCGATAGATCTCGACAGTATTCACTACGCTCCTTGGATTTAGTCCTTTGAGCAAGTAAACACACAACAACAATAATAATACTATCATCACATAACAACATAAATAATGCTATCATCACATAACTATATAACCAATCAATAAGGATACTCTATTTGGTGTAGCTCCAAACGCCATCACGATCTCAACCGTTCTTCTTATAACTCCCCATTACTCACGCACCCGAGGTACCTCACTAGCCCCTTCCCTCCATGACATCTCCGTCATGCGAGCTGGGGGTAGCCTATGGCAGTCATGCCGTTATCAACCCGACAGCCCGACGCTGCCCGAGAGGTGGCACACACATACCAAGACTCCATATTCATCAATCATCATGCAAGCATAAATCAATCAATCAATTGGGAGATCAGCAACAAGAGTGCCCGATTCCCGCATTCAATAATAATCAATCAATAACATCAATATAACATCAATATTAAATTAAACAACAAACAACGTAGTTAGATGACAAAGTAGGCCATCTAACCGGACATGCATAATATACATAATTAAACTCTAAATTACTCAACAACAACTCACCATTCATCACTCGAACCCTACCCATCCATCTAAGGCATCGTTCAAGAATTAAAGAATGACAACCTAAACTTCTAAAATTCATAACTTACAATCTACTAATCCAAACATTGCCAAATCAGTTCCTATCACTCGCCCATTCAACCTACTACATTAGCCCTCTCGGAAATCCACCATAACACCTCCAAAACATGCCCGATAACCCTAAAACCCTATGACGTCATGGCTGGATTTTCTGGATTTTCACACAAACAATGTAATCGAAAATTCGGCATTACAACAGCGCTAACACGTAATTATCAAGTATTTAGAAATCGACGGCAATCGATTTCGAGCAACGCAACTCAATTAAATCAACTTTGAACATTTTAATCAAAATTAAATACCCGGAAAATAAAAATTATGCTATATCCGACAGAAACTCGTAGTATTAGTATATAATGATCCCTAGCATGCAAGGAGCAATAATCTAACATCAGATTTCAATTCTAACGGTTCAATCTTCATTTATACGCAAAAACACAAAAATGACATTTTGAGATCTAGAATTTTTCTCTCACCTTTGATGTGTTTTGATGCAAGAAATGTGTAGAATGGATGCCAAACAATCAATTTCAAGCTTTGAATCACTCAATTCGGCTTTGAAACGCAAAATCTGTGAGAAAAATGCTTTGAAAATGCCTTATCTTTCTCCTCCAAGGAGCCACGGTTTTGTGTGTGTTTTTGGAGTGTGTTTTGTGTTGTGTGAGTGTGTGTTGATGACATTATATAATAAAAAGCTTGGTCAATTAAAAAAATGCAAAGTCAAAGTTAGTTTTAATAGGTATTTTTGTGTTTTTAATGACTTTAATTGCATTTTAGTGCTCACCAAGTTAAAAATAATTATGCCACCCCCAAGATATCTCAAGTGGATTATTTTTAGGTGACAAGAAGTTTTACATTCAAAGAATTCCACCCGAGTCGGCTTAAAACTCGATTTTCGCAAAAGTCGGTGTAAAAACCCTAATAAATTCTTAAGCCGATTTTAAAACCGTTTTCATCAAACACAGGTCTATTAAAGTCCGTGGACTAGGTCTAGAAGGGTTAAAAAGACCAGTTTCAAAATTATAGCGGACGTGTTTCGAAAACACTATTCACTGAAAATCGACGATAAAATTTCGGACTCCGTTTTTGATGAAAATTTCATGAATGCACATTTAGCACGTATTAGGAGTATTAATACCAAAATCACCATATTATAAGCCATATAGCACATAGACAGGTTAATTCACGCAAATCGAGGCAAAGGCACGCAAATCGAGGTAAAGCAGAAAAGTGGGGTTTCACAAAGGATAAGACTCTGGAACATAGGACTCATCCACGGAAGGCACATTTTCCTCTTCAGGAGGCACGTACCCGTAATCCTGTAAAAGTACACCTGTATGCATGCAATAATAGAGAGTGAGCTTATATAAATAAGCCCAGTGAGGATCCGATAGATCTCGAGCAAGGTTTACTAAACTCCTTGGAAATAATCCTTTGAGTCAGTAAACACACAATAACATAAATAATACTATCATCACATAACTATATGACCATTCAATAAAGGATACTCTCTCTAGTTGGTGTAGCTCCAAACGCCATCACGATCTCAACCATTCTTCTTGTAACTCCCCATTACTCACGCACCCGGGGTACCCCCAATAACCTCGCCCTCCATGACACCTCCGTCATGCGAGCTGGAGGCGATCTCTGATAGTCATGCCGTTATCAACCCGACAGCCCGATGCTGCCCGAGAGGTGGCACACACATACCAGAGACCCAGCAATAATAATAAACATCAATCATCAATATTCCGAGAGATCAGCAACAAAAGTGCCCGATTCCCGTACTCAATAATCAATCAATAAAACATCAATATAACATTAAACAGCAAACAACTAAGTTAGATGACAAAGTAGGCCATCTAACCGAACATGCATAATATACATAATTCAACTCTAAATTACTCAACAACAACTCACCATTCATCACTCGAACACTACCCAACCATCTAAAGGCATCGTTCAAGAAATTAAAGAATGACAACCTAAACTTCTAAAATTCATAACTTACAATCTACTAATCCAAACATTGCCAAATCAGTTCCTATCACTCACCCATTCAACCTACTACATTAGCCCTCTCGGAAATCCACCATAACACCTCCAAATCATGCCCGATAACCCTAAAATCCTAAGATGTCATGGCTGGATTTTCCGGATTTTCACACAAACAATGTAATCGAAAATTCGGCATTACAACAGCGCTAACACGTAATTATCAAGTATTTAGAAATCGACGGCAATCGATTTCGATCAACACAACTCATTTAATTCAACTTTAAACATTTTAATCAAAATTAAATACCCGG
This sequence comes from Ehretia macrophylla, assembly GCA_037974665.1. Lineage (NCBI taxonomy): Eukaryota > Viridiplantae > Streptophyta > Magnoliopsida > Boraginales > Ehretiaceae > Ehretia > Ehretia macrophylla. The sequence continues at coordinate 46,714,483 of CM075783.1, forward strand.
AAAATAAAAATTATGCTACATCCGACAGAATTTCGTAGTATTAGTATATAATGATCCCTAGCATGCAAGGAGCAATAATCTATCATCAGATTTCAATTCTAACGGTTCAATCTTCATTTATACGCAAAAACACAAAAATGACATTTTGAGATCTAGAATTTTTCTCTCACCTTAGATGCGATATAAGCCTAGGAATGCGTGCTATGCGTGCCCAACAAGCAGAATCCAAGTCGGTGCGAAGTTCTACGGACAAAAACTAGGTTTTTCTTTGAAAAATTGGATTGAAAAGCTTGAGTTTTCTCTTCTCTTTTCTCCCTCTTTTCTCTCGGCCTTGTGTGTGTGTGTGATGGTGTTTTTGTGTTGTGTGAGTGTGTGTTGAGGACATTAGCTTATAAGGTCAAATAATTAATTAAAGTCAAAGTTAATTTTAATAGGTATTTTTGTGTTTTTAATGACTTTAATTGCATTTTAGTGCTCACCAAGTTAAAAATAATTATGCCACCCCCAAGATAGCTCAAGTGGATTATTTTTAGGTGACAAGAAGTTTTACAATCAAATAATTTCACCCGAGTCGGCTTAAAACTCGATTTTCGCAAAAGTCGGTGTAAAAACCCTAATAAATTCTTAAGCCGATTTTAAAACCATTTTCATCAAACACAGGTCTATTAAAGTCCGTGGACTAGGTCTAGAAGGGTTAAAAAGACCAGTTTCAAAATTATAGCGGACGTGTTTCGAAAACACTATTCACTGAAAATCGACGATAAAATTTCTGACTCCGTTTTTGATGAAAATTTCATGAATGCACATTTAGCACGTATTAGGAGTATTGACATCAAAATTATAACTTTCTAGGTCCTATAGCACATAAACAGATCATATGCACGCAAAACGAGGTAAAACACGTAAATCGAGTTAAAGCAGAAAAGTGGGGTTTCACATTCTCCCCTCCTTAAAACAATTGCGTCCGCGCAATTCTCGAACTGATAGACAATTAAATCCTCAATCGTTACACTTAATAATACTTCTCTTAGTTCTTATTTATCTCCTAGGATGACACCTAACCAAAGACCTCAAAAGAACAACCTCTGTTGACTGCAAGTTGATGATCATAGTTCCAAGACAATCTCCAATTCATAATTCTCTCCTACCTAATATCATATTGCATATGAAAGAAATCGCAACTCCAAAGTCTTAGCATGACACCACTAATTATCAATCATCCCCTACTACACAAAAGAGCTCTATGAACACCCCGAGGGTTTTAAAAACTCAATCACGATAACATGAATGATTACTGATCAAGGAAATATCTCAAAAGTGACATTGGTCAGAATATGGCTCTTATGAAATTTACAAGGAATTAAGAATATGGAAAGTCATATTTGAGCCAACAATCAAGGGTGCAAGATGTCAAACAAGTTAGAGAATCAAGAGGCTAATAGTTTAATAAGAAAGCATGATAACTAAGATAAGAAATGTCTCAGCACCTTTTAGTTAAATAAGTACGAACAAAGGATAATGGCGAGTCAAAACAGTGCTGAGTATGTTGAACAAAAATTCCTGAACAAGTAGATATTTCAATTCTCGATGATTGTTCAAAGAACCAACAAGTAAGTTGTACTTGAGGTGAAATAAAATTAAGAGATAAGAGATGATTAATTCAATAGAAAATATGAGTGTCAAGATAATGAGTATCTCAGCACGCAATAACCAAAGAAGTATTAATAAGAAGGACAATGCCGAGTATATTGAATGAGCAATTACAAGCAAAGTAATGACTCAAGATTTAATAATAAAACAATAGGATTAACAAGGATCACAAGAATGACAATGATGTACTTAGGTAGGGAGTACATCAAGCAAGTGAAATTCGAATAAGTAAAATGGTATACCAAAGGAAAAATTACTTTCAAATGAATAGTAATAGGATGAAATGAAATATTGAAACGAATGGCTAGAGATATAGAATGAAATATAGAAGTCTCAAACCTTAACTCCAATAAGCGACATTGCTATAAGAAGCAAATATGAATGTTAAGAATGGAAACAATGTCAAATGAGTATAGGATCCATTAATCCAATAAGCAAAACTTTCAAGAAACAATTGATATGCTAGAAAAGTGTAACTCTCTCTCAAATAAGTGAGAATAGAGTAAAAGATAATAATAAGACTGATAGAATTATGAAGCACAAGAAGGGTGTCCCACCTACACATTTGAACACCAACAAGTCAAATCCTATAATCTATCTTCCTCCAAATCAAGACACTAAGGAGACCTAGAGAACCTAAGGAGTCATAACAATCACCAAACAAGATAAATCACTCCAAAATTTTTCATTCCGTACCAGACCAATCACTAAACAAGATAAATCACCGATTACCCAACAAGATTAACTAATGAAGACTCCAAAATCTGATAACACAATACAGATTCATATTAACCCACTATAACACAAGAGAATCTCCAATCAACAATTTAGAGAGTCATACCACCTAGAACTCAAAAGCTTGATGTAGGTAAGTAAATGTTCAGTCACCAAAATGCATTCTTATTTCCTCAAATAATTCTATCTCCCAACAATTACATCCTCGAATAAAGTAACTTTAGTCAGGAATCACTCCAATTGTCTCCAAGGCTTAAAGATCAAAACTCCAAAATATCCATTAATAATATAGCAATCCCAAATAGTAGAAATATTCACATGTTATACCACACTTCATTCCATTCACAAATATACATCACTAATTCCTCAAATAAATTCATTCTAAAATAACCTCAAGAAAGTATAATCTGAGTTGAGACTCCAAAAGTGTCTAATCACAGCCTCACGGAAACCTCAACTTATGATTCATCTCCAAGTAATAATAAGTTAAACATGGCAACAAAAGTAATTATAATAATCAAGATACATTGCTATTTTCCTCGAACAACTTCATTCTCACTAAAGGAACATCAAGATCAATCCACTAAGCCGAAACTAAAATCCATAAACATAACAATTAAAATCTAACTGATAAACTTCTAGAATAATAATAATTCAAAATCATGGCCTATCTCTATTTCCGAAAGCTCTTACAACCACCCTAGACATTAAAAGGTCACTCACGAGTTAAAACATGTATGCAACTATATCATATGAAAGACAAGTATAACGTAATACACAATTATCATACAATGCAACATTATCACATAACACACAATTCAACATATAAGAAGCCAACATCACATAAACAGGTTATATCATAGAAGTAAGTTATAAACAATTAAAGTCACATAAGCAACAAACTTCACATAAGACAAGTTGATCACGTAACTCACATTGGTCACTTAAAGTACATTGAGCACCTAAAGCACGTTGTTTCACATAATCTAGTTATAACCACTTAAAAGCACATAAACAACTAACTTCACACAAGGCACAAAATCACATAAAACACAATTGTCACATAATACACATTAATCACATAATGCACATTAATTACAACACATTGAATACTTATAGCAAGTTATCACATAAAACACATTGACCACATTAGTTCACTTGACACACAAGGCATATTTGTCACATAGAATGTTAGACACATAAGTAAATTAATCACATAAACATATTAACATATGTTTCACTTTTCTTTCACTTAATACATACTTGCATGCTTAGACCACTACCCACATTCCGAGGATACCCCGGCTGACAGCTAACATGCGCTCTGATACCACTTAAACTGTCACGCCCCAACTCGACCCCTCATACAATCAGTCAGGACGCAACGGAATTTCGGCAGCATAACGACAGTAACATGAACATCAGGGCTCTAAACCAACCCTTAATAACAACATACATCAAGCTCCACAAATCACCAACCAACTCCACAATCAAATCAACAACATATAACGCAATTATTTCATACATTAAACATTCTTTCATCAACTCATTCATAGTTATGCGCCTCCGTTCCAACATAATACATTTACTATATAACATACACTTCTAAAATAGATTATAGCCTACCTAGCAACCTAATCATAGACAAAATAAAGACTACTAAGATTGCATCAACTAATTCGTTATCTTTTCAACATCTTTTACATAATGAACTACAAAGCATATAAAAGTCTACTAAGTTAATATACAAGATAGTAAAACAATACAACACCAAGGATAAGACTCTGGAACATAGGACTCATCCACGTAAGGCACATTTTCCTCTTCAGGAGGCACGTACCCGTAATCCTGTAAAAGTACACCTGTATGCATGCAATAATAGAGAGTGAGCTTATATAAATAAGCCCAGTGAGGATCCGATAGATCTCGAGCAAGGTTTACTAAACTCCTTGGAAATAATCCTTTGAGTCAGTAAACACACAATAACATAAATAATACTATCATCACATAACTATATGACCATTCAATAAAGGATACTCTCTCTAGTTGGTGTAGCTCCAAACGCCATCACGATCTCAACCATTCTTCTTGTAACTCCCCATTACTCACGCACCCGGGGTACCCCCAATAACCTCGCCCTCCATGACACCTCCGTCATGCGAGCTGGAGGCGATCTCTGATAGTCATGCCGTTATCAACCCGACAGCCCGATGCTGCCCGAGAGGTGGCACACACATACCAGAGACCCAGCAATAATAATAAACATCAATCATCAATATTCCGAGAGATCAGCAACAAAAGTGCCCGATTCCCGTACTCAATAATCAATCAATAAAACATCAATATAACATTAAACAGCAAACAACTAAGTTAGATGACAAAGTAGGCCATCTAACCGAACATGCATAATATACATAATTCAACTCTAAATTACTCAACAACAACTCACCATTCATCACTCGAACACTACCCAACCATCTAAAGGCATCGTTCAAGAATTTAAAGAATGACAACCTAAACTTCTAAAATTCATAACTTACAATCTACTAATCCAAACATTGCCAAATCAGTTCCTATCACTCACCCATTCAACCTACTACATTAGCCCTCTCGGAAATCCACCATAACACCTCCAAATCATGCCCGATAACCCTAAAATCCTAAGATGTCATGGCTGGATTTTCCGGATTTTCACACAAACAATGTAATCGAAAATTCGGCATTACAACAGCGCTAACACGTAATTATCAAGTATTTAGAAATCGACGGCAATCGATTTCGATCAACACAACTCATTTAATTCAACTTTAAACATTTTAATCAAAATTAAATACCCGGAAAATAAAAATTATGCTACATCCGACAGAATTTCGTAGTATTAGTATATAATGATCCCTAGCATGCAAGGAGCAATAATCTATCATCAGATTTCAATTCTAACGGTTCAATCTTCATTTATACGCAAAAACACAAAAATGACATTTTGAGATCTAGAATTTTTCTCTCACCTTAGATGCGATATAAGCCTAGGAATGCGTGCTATGCGTGCCCAACAAGCAGAATCCAAGTCGGTGCGAAGTTCTACGGACAAAAACTAGGTTTTTCTTTGAAAAATTGGATTGAAAAGCTTGAGTTTTCTCTTCTCTTTTCTCCCTCTTTTCTCTCGGCCTTGTGTGTGTGTGTGATGGTGTTTTTGTGTTGTGTGAGTGTGTGTTGAGGACATTAGCTTATAAGGTCAAATAATTAATTAAAGTCAAAGTTAATTTTAATAGGTATTTTTGTGTTTTTAATGACTTTAATTGCATTTTAGTGCTCACCAAGTTAAAAATAATTATGCCACCCCCAAGATATCTCAAGTGGATTATTTTTAGGTGACAAGAAGTTTTACAATCCAATAATTTCACCCGAGTCGGCTTAAAACTCGATTTTTGCAAAAGTCGGTATAAAAACCCTAATAAATTCTTAAGCCGATTTTAAAACCATTTTCATCAAACACAGGTCTATTAAAGTCCGTGGACTAGGTCTAGAAGGGTTAAAAAGACCAGTTTCAAAATTATAGCGGACGTGTTTCGAAAACACTATTCACTGAAAATCGACGATAAAATTTCTGACTCCGTTTTTGATGAAAATTTCATGAATGCACATTTAGCACGTATTAGGAGTATTGACATCAAAATTATAACTTTCTAGGTCCTATAGCACATAAACAGATCATATGCACGCAAAACGAGGTAAAACACGTAAATCGAGTTAAAGCAGAAAAGTGGTGTTTCACAAGTAGCATGTATTTTTATTTTCCAGGTATTTAAATTGATTATTTGGCTTGTATTTGAATAATTGTTGCTGTAGTAGTTGAAATTGAGTTGTAGTTGCTTATATGGGTTTGTTAATTATTATGTAGTAATGCTATAATGCCAAAATTTCAATTTGAATGCCATAGTAGAAGGTCAAAAATTCATCCTAGGTGCATTGCCAAAATTAGACTTGTTGGGCTTATTTTGGGTGGCTTTTGGTTGGTTTCCGAGGGGGTTAATGTAGTTGCATGTGTGGCTGAGTGATAGGAAAAAGGTTCGGGGGTCGTTTCATTAGTAGATTGTAAGACATGAATTTTAGAAGTTTGTGTAGTCTATCTTTGAAATGTTAAAATGTTGTCTTTAGTTGTTTGGTAGTGTTTGAGTAGTTGTTTCTTGGATTGTTATTGAGTAGGTTCGGGATTGAATGCATGTTTAAATGCATGTTAAGTTGGGTGGCCTACTTTGTCATCCAACTTAGTTGTCTTAGTTGTTTAATTGATGTTATGATGATTGAAATGTTGATTAACTAATTGATGATTGTTGTTGTACTGGAGGACAACCTACTTTTTTGTCTTCTCATAATATGAAATGTTTAATGTTATTGTTATGAGTCATGATAGTGTGTGCCACCTCTCGGGCAGTATCGGGCTGTCGGATTGAAAACATCATGACTATCATGTGTTATCCCCTATCCTACATGATCAGAGGATGTTCACATGGTGTGGTTCTAGGTTGGCGTATTTTCGGAATGTATTTGGTGCACGGGTAGGGTTCATGATTGGTGCACGGGGAGAACGACTTCAACAGAACGGGTGCATCATATCCTTATTGAATGGTTACTTGTGTTGTTTAAATTTAATTGTTATTGTTTATGTTGTTTATTGAGTGTTTATTGTACCTAGGGTGCTTTCCCAAGTGGTAAAGAAATGTGTTTCCAAAACATCTTTTGAACCATTGCTGAGCTTTGTGTTGTATAAGCTCACCCTCTTTGCTGACTTTCAGGTGTTCAAGATTTAGGGTACGTGGAATATGTGCTGTCAGATAATGTGGACAAGCCCAAGGCTTGAATGCTTGCTTGGATGCTTCATGTGTTGTTTTGAATTTGTGGCATGATGTAATGTTTTAAGCTTTGAAGTTTGTAATGTAAAAGATGAGATAAAGATAGTGAAAAGTATAATGCTAATTTAGTTGCCTAACATTTGGAATATGATTAGGTTGCTAGACTAGTTTATATCTATTATGCATATGTGTAGTGTAGCTTATGGTATGTTGTCGAAAATGAGGCATATGACTTATGGTTGAAATGTTGTATGGTTGATTAATGTATGGTTTTGGATGTGATGAATGTTGGTGTAATGGTTGTTGAAGTTGTAGTTGGTTGTGTGATGTTATAAAGGGTCGGTTTAGAGCCTTGTTGTCCATATTACACACGTTATATTGCCGAAATTCTGTTGCGTCCTGACTAATCGTAACTAGGGTTGAGTTAGGGCGTGACACTATAAACAGGGGAGACTCCGTCTGTAACGACCTCAACTACTTAACCCTTGTCACGCCCCAACACGACCCCTCCTATGATCAGTCAGGACGCAACGGAATTTTCGGCAGTATAACGACAGTAAATAGGACACCGAGGTTCCAAACCAACCTCAATAAACATCATACATCCAGCAACTCCTTAATTCAAACAACAACATACAACACAAACATAATATACAATAAACCATCCTCGTTATACGCCTCCGTTCCAACATAACATACAATACTTCAACCTTATCATACATTTCAAAAATAAGTTGAGACATATCTACAACTTAACCATAGACAAAAGAAAGCCACTAAGTTAACACCATTTGGATCATCATCTTCCAACATCTATTACAATAAGAACCACAAAGCATATAAAAGTCTATTAAACTAATACACAAGACATTTAACAACATAAAGTCATGGATAAGACTCGGGAACATATGACTCGTCCACGTAAAGCACATTTTCCACATTCTCCTCTTCAGGAGGCACATACCCGTAATCCGGCTCTGCAACACCTGTAAGCATGCATTAATAGAGAGTGAGCTTATATACATAAGCCCAGTGAGGATCCGATAGATCTCGACAGTATTCACTACGCTCCTTGGATTTAGTCCTTTGAGCAAGTAAACACACAACAACAATAATAATGCTATCATCACATAACAACATAAATAATGCTATCATCACATAATTACATAAATAATGCTATCATCACATAACTATATAACCAATCAATAAGGATACTCTATTTGGTGTAGCTCCAAACGCCATCACGATCTCAACCGTTCTTCTTATAACTCTCCATTACTCACGCACCCGAGGTACCTCACTATCCCCTTCCCTCCATGACATCTCCGTCATGCGAGCTGGGGGTAGCCTATGGCAGTCATGCCGTTATCAACCCGACAGCCCGACGCTGCCCGAGAGGTGGCACACACATACCAAGGCTCCATATTCATCAATCATCATGCAAGCATAAATCAATCAATCAATTGGGAGATCAGCAACAAGAGTGCCCGATTCCCGCATTCAATAATAATCAATCAATAACATCAATATAACATCAATATTAAATTAAACATCAAACAACGTAGTTAGATGACAAAGTAGGCCATCTAACCGGACATGCATAATATACATAATTAAACTCTAAATTACTCAACAACGACTCACCAGTCATCACTCGAACACTACCCAACCATCTAAGGCATCGTTCAAGAAATTAAAGAATGACAACCTAAACTTCTAAAATTCATAACTTACAATTTACTAATCCAAACATTGCCAAATCAGTTCCTATCACTCACCCATTCAACCTACCACATTAGCCCTCTCGGAAATCCACCATAACACCTCTAAATCATGCCCGATAACCCTAAAATCCTAAGATATCATGGCTGGATTTTCCGGATTTTCACACAATCAATGTAATCGAAAATTCGGCATTACAACAGCGCTAACACGTAATTATCAAGTATTTAGAAATCGACGGCAATCGATTTTGAGCAACGCAACTCAATTAAATCAACTTTGAACATTTTATTCAAAATTAAATACCCGGAAAATAAAAATTATGCTATATCCGACAGAAATTCGTAGTATTAGTATATAATGATCCCTAGCATGCAAGGAGCAATAATCTATCATCAGATTTCAATTCTAACGGTTCAATCTTCATTTATACGCAAAAACACAAAAATGACATTTTGAGATCTAGAATTTTTCTCTCACCTTAGATACGATAAAAGCCTAGGAATACGTGCAAGGCGTGCCCAACAAGCGGAATCCAAGTCGGTGCGAAGTTTCACGGACAAAAACTAGGTTTTTCTTTGAAAAATTGGATTGAAAAGCTTTGAAATTCTCTTTCTTTTTCTCTCCTCTTTCTCTCGGCCATGTGTGTGTTTGTGGAGTGTGTTTTGTGTTGTGTGAGTGTGTGTTGATGACAAGGAGTATTTAAAAGCTTGGTCAATTAAAAAAATGCAAAGTCAAAGTTAGTTTTAATAGGTATTTTTGTGTTTTTAATGACTTTAATTGCATTTTAGTGCTCACCAAGTTAAAAATAATTATGCAACCCCCAAAATATCACAAGTGGATTATTTTTAGGTGACAAGAAGTTTTACATTCAAAGAATTCCACCCGAGTCGGCTTAAAACTCGATTTTCGCAAAAGTCGGTGTAAAAACCCTAATAAATTCTTAAGCCGATTTTAAAACCGTTTTCATCAAACACAGGTCTATTAAAGTCCGTGGACTAGGTCTAGAAGGGTTAAAAAGACCAGTTTCAAAATTATAGCGGACGTGTTTCGAAAACACTATTCACTGAAAATCGACGATAAAATTTCTGACTCCGTTTTTGATGAAAATTTCATGAATGCACATTTAGCACGTATTAGGAGTATTGATATCAAAATTATAACATTCTAGGTCATATAGCACATAAATAGGTCAAATGCACGCAAAACGAGATAAAACACGTAAATCGAGTTAAAGCAGAAAAGTGGGGTTTCACATTCTCCCCTCCTTAAAACAATTGCGTCCGCGCAATTCTCGAACTGACAGACAATTAAATCCTCAATCGTTACACTTAATAATACTTCTCTTAGTTCTTATTTATCTCCTAGGCTGACACCTAACCAAAGACCTCAAAAGAACCAACTCTGTTGACTGCAAGTTGATGATCATAGTTCCTAGTCAATCTCCAATTCATAATTCTCTCCTACCTAATATCTTATTGCATATGAAATGAATCACAACTCCAAAGTCTTAGCATGACACCACTAATTATCAATCATCCCCTACTACACTAAAGAGCTCTATGAACACCCCGAGGGTTTAAAAACTCAATCACGATAACTTGAATGATTACTGATCAAGGGAATATCTCAAAAGTGACATTTGTCAGAATATGGCTCTTATGAAATTTACAAGGAAATACGAATATGAAAAATCATATTCGAGCCAACAATCAAGTGAAGCAAGAGGTCAAACAAGTTAGAGAATCAAGAGGCTAATAGTTTAATAAGGAAGCATGATAACTAAGATAAGAAATGTCTCAGCACCTATCAGTTAAATAAGTACGAACAAAGGATGATGACGGATCAAAACAGTGCTGAGTATGTTGAACAAAATTCCTGAACAAGTAGACATTTCAATTCTCGATGATTGTTCAAAGAACCAACAAGTAAGTTGTACTTGAGGTGAAATAAAATTAAGAGATAAGAGATGATTAATTCAATAGAAAATATGAGTGTCAAGATAATGAGTATCTCAGCACGCAATAACCAAAGAAGTATTAATAAGAAAGGACAATGCTGAGTATATTAAATGAGCAATTACAAACAAAGTAATGGCAAGGATTTAATAATGAAACAATAGGATTAACAAGGATCAACAAGAATGACAATGATGTACTTAGGTAGGGAGTACATCAAGCAAGTGAAATTCGAATAAGTAAAATGGTATACCAAAGGAAAAATTACTTTCAAATGAATAGTAATAGGATGAAATGAAATATTGAAACGAATGGCTAAAGATGTAGAATGAAATATAGAAGTCTCAAACCTTAACTCCAATAAGCGACATTGCTATAAGAAGCAAATATGAATGTTAAGAATGGAAACAATGTCAAATGAGTATAGGATCCATTAATCCAATAAGCAAAACTTTCAAGAAACAATTGATATGCTAGAAAAGTGTAACTCTCTCTCAAATAAGTGAGAATAGAGTAAAAGATAATAAGACCGATAGAATTATGAAGCACAAGAAGGGTGTCCCACCTACACACTTAAACACCAACAATTCAAATCTTACAAACTATCTTCCTCCAAAACAAGACACTAAGGAGATCTAGAGAATCTAAGGAGTCATAACAATCACCAAACAAGATAAATCACTCCAAAATTTTACATTCCGTAACAGACCAATCACTAAACGAGATAAATCACCGATTACCCAACAAGATTAACTAATGAGGACTCCAAAATCTGATAACGCAATACAGATTCATGCTAACCCATTATAACAGAAGAGAATCCTCAATCAACAATTTAGAAAGTCATACCACCTAGAACTCAAAAGCTTGATGTAGGTAAGTAAATGTTCAGTCACCAAAATGCATTCTTATTTCCTCAAATAATTCTATCCCCGAACAATTGCATCTTCAATTAAAGTAACTTTAGTCAGGAATCACTCCAATTGTCTCCAAGGTTTAAAGATCAAACTCCAAAATACCCATTAATAATATAGCAATCCCAAATAGTAGAAATATTCACACGTTATACCACACTTCATTCCATTCACAAATATACATCACTAATTCCTCAAATAAATTCATTCTAAAATAACCTCAAGAAAGTATAATCTGAGTTGAGACTCCAAAAATGTCTAATCACAACCTCATGGAAACCTCAACTTATAATTCATCTCCAAGTAATAACAAGTTAAACATGGCAACAAAAGTAATTATAATCATCAAGATACGTTGCTATTTTCCTCGAACAACTTCATTCTCGCTAAAGGAACATCAAGATCAATCCACTAAGCCGAAACTAAAATCCATAAACATAACAATTAAAATCTAACTGATAAACTTCTAGGATAATAATAATTCAAAATCATGGCCTATCTCTATTTCCGAAAACTCTTATAACCACCCTAGACATTAAAAGGTCACTCACGAGTTAAAACATGTATGCAACTATATCATATGAAAGACAAGTATAACGTAATGCGCAATTATCATACAATGCAACATTATCACATAACACACAATTCAACATATAAGAAGCCAACATCACATAAACAGGTTATATCACAGAAGTAAGTTATAAACAATTAAAGTCACATAAGCAACAAACTTCACATAAGACAAGTTGATCACGTAACTCACATTGGTCACTTAAAGTACATTGAGCACCTAAAGCACGTTGTTTCACATAAGCTAGTTATAAACAATTAAAAGCACATAAACAACTAACTTCACACAAGGCACAAAATCACATAAAACACAATTGTCACATAATACACATTAATCACATAATGCACATTAATCACAACACATTGAGTACGTATAGCACGTTATCACATAAAACATATTGACCACATTAGTTCACTTAACACACAAGGCATACTGGTCACATAGAAAGTTAGACACATAAGTAAATTAATCACATAAACATATTAACATATGTTTCACTTTTCTTTCACTTAATACATACTTGCATGCTTAGACCACTACCCACATTCCGAGGATACCCCGGCTGACAGCTAATCAAGCTCTGATACCACTTAAACTGTCACGCCCCAACACGACCCCTCCTATGATCAGTCAGGACGCAACAGAATTTCGGCAGTATAACGACAGTAAATAGGACACCGAGGTTCCAAACCAACCTCAATAAACATCATACATCCAGCAACTCCTTAATTCAAACAACAACATACAACACAAACATAATATACAATAAACCATCCTCGTTATACGCCTCCGTTCCAACATAACATACAATACTTCAACCTTATCATACATTTCAAAAATAAGTTGAGACATATCTACAACTTAACCATAGACAAAAGAAAGCCACTAAGTTAACACCATTTGGATCATCATCTTCCAACATCTATTACAATAAGAACCACAAAGCATATAAAAGTCTATTAAACTAATACACAAGACATTTAACAACATAAAGTCATGGATAAGACTCGGGAACATATGACTCGTCCACGTAAAGCACATTTTCCACATTCTCCTCTTCAGGAGGCACATACCCGTAATCCGGCTCTGCAACACCTGTAAGCATGCATTAATAGAGAGTGAGCTTATATACATAAGCCCAGTGAGGATCCGATAGATCTCGACAGTATTCACTACGCTCCTTGGATTTAGTCCTTTGAGCAAGTAAACACACAACAACAATAATAATGCTATCATCACATAACAACATAAATAATGCTATCATCACATAATTACATAAATAATGCTATCATCACGTAATTATATAACCAATCAATAAGGATACTCTATTTGGTGTAGCTCCAAACGCCATCACGATCTCAACCGTTCTTCTTATAACTCCCCATTACTCACGCACCCGAGGTACCTCACTATCCCCTTCCCTCCATGACATCTCCGTCATGCGAGCTGGGGGTAGCCTATGGCAGTCATGCCGTTATCAACCCGACAGCCCGACGCTGCCCGAGAGGTGGCACACACATACCAAGGCTCCATATTCATCAATCATCATGCAAGCATAAATCAATCAATCAATTGGGAGATCAGCAACAAGAGTGCCCGATTCCCGCATTCAATAATAATCAATCAATAACATCAATATAACATCAATATTAAATTAAACATCAAACAACGTAGTTAGATGACAAAGTAGGCCATCTAACCGGACATGCATAATATACATAATTAAACTCTAAATTACTCAACAACGACTCACCAGTCATCACTCGAACACTACCCAACCATCTAAGGCATCGTTCAAGAAATTAAAGAATGACAACCTAAACTTCTAAAATTCATAACTTACAATTTACTAATCCAAACATTGCCAAATCAGTTCCTATCACTCACCCATTCAACCTACTACAATAGCCCTCTCGAAAATCCACCATAACACCTCTAAATCATGCCCGATAACCCTAAAATCCTAAGATATCATGACTGGATTTTCCGGATTTTCACACAATCAATGTAATCGAAAATTCGGCATTACAACAGCGCTAACACGTAATTATCAAGTATTTAGAAATCGACGGCAATCGATTTTGAGCAACGCAACTCAATTAAATCAACTTTGAACATTTTATTCAAAATTAAATACCCGGAAAATAAAAATTATGCTATATCCGACAGAAATTCGTAGTATTAGTATATAATGATCCCTAGCATGCAAGGAGCAATAATCTATCATCAGATTTCAATTCTAACGGTTCAATCTTCATTTATACGCAAAAACACAAAAATGACATTTTGAGATCTAGAATTTTTCTCTCACCTTAGATGCGATATAAGCCTAGGAATGCGTGCAATGCGTGCCCAACAAGCGGAATCCAAGTCGGTGCGAAGTTTCACGGACAAAAACTAGGTTTTTCTTTGAAAAATTGGATTGAAAAGCTTTGAAATTCTCTTTCTTTTTCTCTCCTCTTTCTCTCGGCCATGTGTGTGTTTGTGGAGTGTGTTTTGTGTTGTGTGAGTATGTGTTGATGACAAGGAGTATTTAAAAGCTTGGTCAATTAAAAAAATGCAAAGTCAAAGTTAGTTTTAATAGGTATTTTTGTGTTTTTAATGACTTTAATTGCATTTTAGTGCTCACCAAGTTAAAAATAATTATGCAACCCCCAAAATATCACAAGTGGATTATTTTTAGGTGACAAGAAGTTTTACATTCAAAGAATTCCACCCGAGTCGGCTTAAAACTCGATTTTCGCAAAAGTCGGTGTAAAAACCCTAATAAATTCTTAAGCCGATTTTAAAACCGTTTTCATCAAACACAGGTCTATTAAAGTCCGTGGACTAGGTCTAGAAGGGTTAAAAAGACCAGTTTCAAAATTATAGCGGACGTGTTTCGAAAACACTATTCACTGAAAATCGACGATAAAATTTCTGACTCCGTTTTTGATGAAAATTTCATGAATGCACATTTAGCACGTATTAGGAGTATTGATATCAAAATTATAACATTCTAGGTCATATAGCACATAAATAGGTCAAATGCACGCAAAACGAGATAAAACACGTAAATCGAGTTAAAGCAGAAAAGTGGGGTTTCACAACCCTTCTTATGTTCAAGTGGAGGATCTGAGCAAGCAAAACTATTAACATAAGATAGTTAAACTAAGGTGTTACTTATGTTATAAACATTTTCTTGATACAACCAAGGCTACGTCCTTCTGATTTCCAGACCTTACAAACGGCCTAATGAGTCTGGAAAACCATCATACCTACTCATATATATAACCTTAGTATACAAGATAGATAGTCATACACGGGCCAAAGCCTATACCTACTAATACATTGTTAACTATCACATCATAGACTAAGTGATGAGGAACATCAAGATCCACATAATCCTCGTCGAAGAGGTAGTGGAGATGTACTATAACGTCAACACTCCTCGGTATAAGGTGATCCATGTTGCCTAACAAACAAATCAGGCACATCTTTGCTAGCTGGTACTATGGTCTCCTCAGTTTCACCTGTAATGAGGGGAAGAAAGGATTGTGAGCTCAAAAGAACTCAGTGCGGGGAAGTCACTGGGGTGGTTTTGAAAACATTTTTGAGCTTTTGAAAACCATGATGCACTAAATTAAGAATAACAGTAAATGAGTAACAATTACAAATCATGTTGCAAAGGATACAATTTAACTTCTTTTCTTGAGGTGGCCAACCGAGTCATGATCATAACTTCTTATCTCTCCCAGTAGGGTACTCCGGATTGTACCCGAAATCTACGACCCAACTCTCCAAGGGTGGATTGCCAAGCGAGAGAGAGAATAGGACTACGATATCCATGGGAGCACCGGCAAGCCCTATGCCGCCCGACGTTCGTGCAAGCTATCGTGCCTGAGGTTGCAACCCCTAATTTCAAGAGCACACAAGCATGCACAAATAGCTATAGAACACATGACAGATGATATGGGGATCAACAAAAGAGATTGTCCCGAACATGTAATAATCATTTTCTGGAAATTCGTAAAAGTAGATTGCCTAATTATACTCATTTTTGTCAATTAAAATGTCCGGATACTATCTTTGTAAAGTGGATACTATATTATAACACATTGTTGTCACTAAAATGGTTAATTGTTTTTATAACTAATTGAAGCAAGCAGGTAGTTTAAGCAAAGTAGATAATTGTAGAACCCTAGTCATTCAGTCATTTGAGCTTCCCTAGAGATAAGTGTGACATAAAATTACAGTTGGCAGTCCTAGTTTGTGAAGTAGAATAATAGTCCTACTTGGTTAAGTTAAAGGTCCAATAACAGTTGGAAATAGTTACAGCTATTCATTACGTTATCTTAACCTCTAATTATGTCCTATAATCCTTATAACTAAATCCTTCAGATGTCTGATATAGTCACCATCTAAGATAAAATTGGCTCTACAGCAGTTAAGTGGTAAACCTATTTGTTGGTAGTAGTGGATATTCTAAAAGTACCTGGATACAACACTAATTTCTATTTAGTTTATGTAACTTGTTAAAAATTTATATGGCAAGTGTTTATATAACAAGCAACTCATTATGAAGTTTATATGTATATGAACACAATCTTCTTATTTCTCATGTAAAATTAATGTCCAAGAAATATAGCAAATGACATATACACACGAAAGGATAAACACGTCTTAAATATATATTACACATGCACAAAACAAACTAGCAATCACCTCCATTATTTCACACAATTATTTCTACACATAAAATTAAATAACAAAAGAGCTATTATGCATTTTAAAATTAAAACCCGCA
This sequence comes from Ehretia macrophylla, assembly GCA_037974665.1. Taxonomy (NCBI): domain Eukaryota; kingdom Viridiplantae; phylum Streptophyta; class Magnoliopsida; order Boraginales; family Ehretiaceae; genus Ehretia; species Ehretia macrophylla. Next base: position 46,731,672 of record CM075783.1, read on the forward strand.
CCTGGTCTTGTGTTGCTCACAGACTGATTTTAAGACTAAGAAAGTATGAAAACTAATATGTTTTTTGTCGGTTAGTGTGTGTTTAAACCGAATTCCTAACAGCCCTTTTATAGGTGCCTCTACTTAATCTAATTGGCTCTTTTTATAATCATCATGTCTATGATCATAGCTCAACCTAAGTAGATAGCTGCGTGTTTGATAGACAAAGGAATAGGTTCAAGCAACTTCACGGAAATGGCCAGCTAAAAATCACGTGCAGCCTGTGTGACGCTCGAGATTCTACCGTACACATATTAACTGATGCATCCACTATTCGTGCATTTTTACTGTGCATTACTTGTTACTTTCTGTGGTTACTATTCATCACATTTTTCAACTGCTTATTTACGTCGAATTAACATTTTCCTTAAATCATATTAATTGTTTTAGGAATAAGAAAAATGTGTGTTTGAGCAAAAAATGATAGGGGCATCCGTTTATAAAATATTTTAGTGGATCTAGTAAATAGGGAAATAGTGGAGTTGTTACATAAATTAACTAATTAACATTTCAAGTGCATTTTAAGCATAATTTAGCTAGCTTTAAGCATTTACTAAAAGACCAAGTCAGGCCCACTAATTAAAATACCACATATATATCACATTTCACTCATAACTTTTTTTAAAAAAAAATAGCAAAAAGTACCCAAAAACAGCCCCCCAAACCTGTGAGCTGCAGTAGGGAAAAAAAAAGGAGAAAACCTCCATTTTTGGCTTGCAAATCTTCACCTTGAGCTTTCCTTGATCTTCTCCAAGTGCACACAAATCATCTCCTACCTTCTACATACCTTGGGTGAGGAATTTAAGCATTTTTTTGCATTTGATAAATGTTGACAACTTTCTTTATTTTGTAGATTTGTTAATATATGCTTATGGTATGCTCAAATATGATGTTATATGATGTATACAAGTAGTAGATACCACATTTATGCTATTGTTTCGTATTTTAAATGGTTGAATTCGTTCGTTGATCGTAGGGCATGAAGAGTGATATTTTTATAGGGTTTTGTAAAAATGAACCTTATAGCTTGATTCAAAGGTCCAAATAGATGCTCTAGGTGCTAATGAAGGTAGTGTAATGACCTCATAAGGTTTAATTGCTCGTAACTTAACAAAAACATATAATAGATGACTTTTTAAAAGGGGTTTTGGGGTTATCGCAAATCCGGGTTATTTTGGCCTTCTCATTTGGGATTCCTAGGCTATATAGGTTCTAAATAAGCTTTGCTACCTCCTGATTGAGTTCCGGTTGAGGTACATGTAGTACAAAGTCATAAGGGAAAAATTGTGGCTTTTGTGCTAAACGCGGGTAATTGGGTAACTTCGAGGGTCCTAAGGGTGCCTAATGGGTTAATTAGAAGTTTGGAGTAGCCCGCTCGCTTAACAGGAATATTAACTTGTGTTTGGAATAAAATGGCTTAGGTTACAAAGGGGGAAAAGTAGGAAATCGGTTGTTTTGTACTTCTATAACCTTGTAATTGATTCTTAAGTGGTTAAATGCACTTTTAAGTTAATTGTAAGCTTCTGGTAATGTTTTGTGGAAAATATGTAATTTACCCCCTTTGTGTTCATTTGGTTAATTTCGTGATATGCTTATATCTTGCTTATATTGTTTATGTATTACTTGTTAAGGATTGAGTAAATATGCTTATATCTTGTATAATGTTTATATTACTTGTATATTGTGTTGTATGGGTGAAGATATACTTAAGACTTGTAATTGGGCTGCTAGAATGATTAGTTGGATGATATGTTTAGCCAGAATATATTAAGGTGGCTTCTGCTAAAGATAGAATTCTAATAGATATTGTATGCCAAATAAGTGAAGTTATAAGTTAGCTAACCTAGCTGAATAATTAATGAATGTTGTAGTTAAAGATTAATTGAAGTAATGCTAGCTCATAGGTTCAAGGTCTAGAAATGATATGATCCAAACTTACATCTTGAGCTCGGTAGAGGTGAGGGAGACTTCATCCTTATGTGCATAATAGTTTATTTACCTGTACATAGATTATGTGCACTTATTGTCTATATATTGTGTGTGAGGGGAACCTACTTTGTTGTCCCTCAATCATGTGTGTGAAACCCCACTTTTCTGCTTTAACTCGATTTACGTGTTTTATCTCATTTTGCGTGCATTTGACCTGTTTATGTGCTATATGACCTAGAATGTTATAATTTTGATGTCAATACTCCTAATACATGCTAAATGTGCATTCATGAAATTTTCATCAAAAACGGAGTCCGAAATTTTATCGTCGATTTTTAGTGAATAGTGTTTTCGAAACACGTCCGCTATAATTTTGAAACTGGTCTTTTTAACCCTTCTAGACCTAGTCCACGGACTTTAATAGACCTGTGTTTGATTAAAACAGTTTTAAAATCGGCTTAAGAATTTATTAGGGTTTTTACACCGACTTTTGCGAAAATCGAGTTTTAAGCCGACTCGGGTAGAATTGTTTGATTGTAAAACTTCTTGTCACCTAAAAATAATTTACTTGAGCTAGTTTGAGTGTTGAATAATTGTTTTGAACTTTGGTGATCAAGAAAATGCATTTAAAGTCAAGAAAACACTAAAAACACTAAAGTTTCAACTTTGACTTTCATTTAAAATCTTGACTTTCATGCATATATCATCAACACACATTGCCAAAGCACAAAACACACTCATTTTCACACACATGGCCGAGATTTTCATGGGAGATTAAGCCAAGGAGTTTTCAAGGTTTTCAAAGCAATTTTTCAAAGAAAAAGCTAGTTTTTGTTCGTAGAATTTTGTGCCGAGTTGGATTCCGCTTGTTGGGCACGCATTGCACGCATTCCTAGGCTTATATCGCATCAAAGGTGAGAGAAAAATTCTAGATCTCAAAATGTCATTTTTGTGTTTTTGCGTATAAATGAAGATTGAACCGTTAGAATTGAAATCTGATGTTAGATTATTGCTCCTTGCATGCTAGGGATCATTATATACTAATACTACGAAATTCTGTCGGATGTAGCATAATTTTTATTTTCCGGGTATTTAATTTTGATTAAAATGTTCAAAGTTGAATTAAATGAGTTGTGTTGATCGAAATCGATTGCCGTCGATTTCTAAATACTTGATAATTACGTGTTAGCGCTGTTGTAATGCCGAATTTTCGATTACATTGTTTGTGTGAAAACCCGGAAAATCCAGCCAAGACATCCTAGGGTTTTAGGGTTATCGGGCATGATTTGGAGGTGTTATGGTGGATTTCCGAGAGGGTTAATGTAGTAGGTTGAATGGGTGAGTGATAGAAACTGATTTGGCAATGTTTGGATTAGTAGATTGTAAGTTATGAATTTTAGAAGTTTAGGTTGTCATTCTTTAATTTCTTGAACGATGCCTTTAGATGGTTGGGTGGTGTTGAGTGATTGAATTGTGAGTTGTTGATGGGTAAATTAGAGTTTGATTGTGTGTTTAATGCATGTTCGGTTAGATGGCCTACTTTGTCATCTAACTTAGTTGTTTGCTGTTTAATGTTATATTGATGTTATATTGATGTTTTATTGATTGATTATTGAGTACGGGAATCGGGCACTTTTGTTGCTGATCTCTCGGAATATTGATAATTGATGTTTATTATTATTGCTGGGTCTCTGGTATGTGTGAGCCACCTCTCGAGCAGCATCGGGCAGTAGGGTTAATAACGGCATGACTAACAGAGATCGCCTCAAGCTCGCATGACGGAGGTGACATGGAGGGCGAGGTTATTGGGGGTACCTCGGGTGCGTGAGTAATGGGGAGTTATAAGAAGAACGGTTGAGATCGTGATGGCGTTTGGAGCTACACCAAATAGAGTATCCTTATTGATTGGTTATATAGTTATGTGATGATAGCTTTATTTATGTTGTTGTGTGTTTACTTGCTCAAAGGACTAAATCCAAGGAGCGTAGTGAATACTGTCGAGATCTATCGGATCCTCACTGGGCTTATGTATATAAGCTCACTCTCTATTATTGCATGCATACAGGTGTACTTTTACAGGATTACGGGTACGTGCCTCCTGAAGAGGAGAATGTGGAAAACGTGCCTTACGTGGATGAGTCCTATGTTCTAGAGTCTTATCCTTGGTGTTGTATTGTTTTACTATCTTGTATATTAACTTAGTAGACTTTTATATGCTTTGTAGTTCATTATGTAAAAGATGTTGAAAAGATAACGAATTAGTTGATGCAATCTTAGTAGTCTTTATTTTGTCTATGATTAGGTTGCTAGGTAGGCTATAATCTATTTTGGAAGTGTATGTTATATAGTAAATGTATTATGTTGGAACGGAGGCGCATAACTATGAATGAGTTGATGAAAGAATATTTAATGTATAAAATAGTTGCGTTGTATGTTGTTGATTTAATTGTGGAGTTGGTTGGTGATTTGTGGAGTTTGATGTATGTGGTTATTAAGGGTTGGTTTAGAGCCCTGATGTTCATGTTACTGTCGTTATGCTGTCGAAATTCCGTTGCGTCCTGACTGATTGTAAGAGGGGTCGAGTTGGGGCGTGACAGTTTAAGTGGTATCAGAGCGCATGTTAGCTGTCAGCCGGGGTATCCTCGGAATGTGGGTAGTGGTCTAAGCATGCAAGTATGTATTAAGTGAAAGAAAAGTGAAACATATGTTAATATGTTTATGTGATTAATTTACTTATGTGTCTAACATTCTATGTGACAAATATGCCTTGTGTGTTAAGTGAACTAATGTGGTCAATGTGTTTTATGTGATAACTTGCTATACGTACTCAATGTGTTGTAATTAATGTGCATTATGTGATTAATGTGTATTATGTGACAATTGTGTTTTATGTGATTTTGTGCCTTGTGTGAAGTTAGTTGTTTATGTGCTTTTAATTGTTTATAACTAGCTTATGTGAAACAACGTGCTTTAGGTGCTCAATGTACTTTAAGTGACCAATGTGAGTTACGTGATCAACTTGTCTTATGTGAAGTTTGTTGCTTATGTGACTTTAATTGTTTATAACTTACTTCTATGATATAACCTGTTTATGTGATGTTGGCTTCTTATATGTTGAATTGTGTGTTATGTGATAATGTTGCATTGTATGATAATTGTGTATTACGTTATACTTGTCTTTCATATGATATAGTTGCATACATGTTTTAACTCGTGAGTAACCTTTTAATGTCTAGGGTGGTTGTAAAAATTTTCGGAAATAGAGATAGGCCATGATTTTGAATTATTATTATTCTAGAAGTTTATCAGTTAGATTTTAATTGTTATGTTTATGGATTTTAGTTTCGGCTTAGTGGAATGATCTTGATGTTCCTTTAGCGAGAATGAAGTTGTTCGAGGAAAATAGCAATGTATCTTGATGATTATAATTACTTTTGTTGCCATGTTTAACTTGTTATTACTTGGAGATGAATTATAAGTTGAGGTTTCCATGAGGTTGTGATTAGACATTTTTGGAGTCTCAACTCAGATTATACTTTCTTGAGGTTATTTTAGAATGAATTTATTTGAGGAATTAGTGATGTATATTTGTGAATGGAATGAAGTGTGGTATAACGTGTGAATATTTCTACTATTTGGGATTGCTATATTATTAATGGGTATTTTGGAGTTTTGATCTTTAAACCTTGGAAACAATTGGAGTGATTCCTGACTAAAGTTACTTTAATTGAAGATGTAATTGTTGGGAGATAGAATTATTTGAGGAAATAAGAATGCATTTCGGTGGCTGAACATTTACTTACCTACATCAATCTTTTGAGTTCTAGGTGGTATGACTATCTAAATTGTTGATTGGAGATTCTCTTGTGTTATAGTGGGTTAATATGAATCTGTATTGTGTTATTAGATTTTGGAGTCTTCATTAGTTAATCTTGTTGGGTAATCGGTGAATTATCTTGTTTAGTGATTGGTCTGGTACGGAATGTAAAATTTTGGAGTGATTTATCTTGTTTGGTGATTGTTATGACTCCTTAGGTTCTCTAGATCTCCTTAGTGTCTTGTTTTAGAAGATAGATTGTAGGATTTGACTTGTTAGTGTTTAAGTGTGTAGGTGGGACACCCTTCTTGTGCTTCATAATTCTATCAGTCTTATTATTATCTTTTACTCTATTCTCACTTATTTGAGAGAGAGTTACACTTTTCTAGCATATCAATTGTTTCTTGAAAGTTTTGCTTATTGGATTAATGGATCCTATACTCATTTGACATTGTTTCCATTCTTAACATTCATATTTGCTTCTTATAGCAATGTCGCTTATTGGAGTTAAGGTTTGAGACTTCTATATTTCATTCTATATCTCTAGCCATTCGTTTCAATATTTCATTTCATCCTATTACTATTCATTTGAAAGTAATTTTTCCTTTGGTATACCATTTTACTTATTCGAATTTCACTTGCTTGATGTACTCCCTACCTAAGTACATCATTGTCATTCTTGTTGATCCTTGTTAATCCTATTGTTTCATTATTAAATCTTGAGTCATTACTTTGCTTGTAATTGCTCATTCAATATACTCGGCATTGTCCTTCTTATTAATACTTCTTTGGTTATTGCGTGCTAAGATACTCATTATCTTGACACTCATATTTTCTATTGAATTAATCATCTCTTATCTCTTAATTTTATTTCACTTCAAGTACAACTTACTTGTTGGTTCTTTGAACAATCATCGAGAATTGAAATATCTACTTGTTCAGGAATTTTTGTTCAACATACTCAGCACTGTTTTGACTCGCCATTATCCTTTGTTCGTACTTATTTAACTAAAAGGTGCTGAGACATTTCTTATCTTAGTTATCATGCTTTCTTATTAAACTATTAGCCTCTTGATTCTCTAACTTGTTTGACATCTTGCACCCTTGATTGTTGGCTCAAATATGACTTTCCATATTCTTAATTCCTTGTAAATTTCATAAGAGCCATATTCTGACCAATGTCACTTTTGAGATATTTCCTTGATCAGTAATCATTCATGTTATCGTGATTGAGTTTTTAAAACCCTCGAGGTGTTCATAGAGCTCTTTTGTGTAGTAGGGGGTGATTGATAATTAGTGGTGTCATGCTAAGACTTTGGAGTTGCGATTTCTTTCATATGCAATATGATATTAGGTAGGAGAGAATTATGAATTGGAGATTGTCTTGGAACTATGATCATCAACTTGCAGTCAACAGAGGTTGTTCTTTTGAGGTCTTTGGTTAGGTATCATCCTAAGAGATAAATGGGAATTAAGAGAAGTATTGTTAAGTGTAACGATTGAGGATTTAATTGTCTATCAGTTCGAGAATTGCGCGGACGCAATTGTTTTAAGGAGGGGAGAATGTGAAACCCCACTTTTCTGCTTTAACTCGATTTACGTGTTTTATCTCGTTTTGCGTGCATTTGACCTGTTTATGTGCTATATGACCTAGAATGTTATAATTTTGATGTCAATACTCCTAATACATGCTAAATGTGCATTCATGAAATTTTCATCAAAAACGGAGTCCGAAATTTTATCGTCGATTTTTAGTGAATAGTGGTTTCGAAACACGTCCGCTATAATTTTGAAACTGGTCTTTTTAACCCTTCTAGACCTAGTCCACGGACTTTAATAGACCTGTGTTTGATTAAAACAGTTTTAAAATCGGCTTAAGAATTTATTAGGGTTTTTACACCGACTTTTGCGAAAATCGAGTTTTAAGCCGACTCGGGTAGAATTGTTTGATTGTAAAACTTCTTGTCACCTAAAAATAATTTAATTGAGCTAGTTTGAGTGTTGAATAATTGTTTTGAACTTTGGTGATCAAGAAAATGCATTTAAAGTCAAGAAAACACTAAAAACACTAAAGTTTCAACTTTGACTTTCATTTAAAATCTTGACTTTCATGCATATATCATCAACACACATTGCCAAAGCACAAAACACACTCATTTTCACACACATGGCCGAGATTTTCATGGGAGATTAAGCCAAGGAGTTTTCAAGGTTTTCAAAGCAATTTTTCAAAGAAAAAGCTAGTTTTTGTCCGTAGAATTTCGTGCCGAGTTGGATTCCGCTTGTTGGGCACGCATTGCACGCATTCCTAGGCTTATATCGCATCAAAGGTGAGAGAAAAATTCTAGATCTCAAAATGTCATTTTTGTGTTTTTGCGTATAAATGAAGATTGAACCGTTAGAATTGAAATCTGATGTTAGATTATTGCTCCTTGCATGCTAGGGATCATTATATACTAATACTACGAAATTCTGTCGGATGTAGCATAATTTTTATTTTCCGGGTATTTAATTTTGATTAAAATGTTCAAAGTTGAATTAAATGAGTTGTGTTGATCGAAATCGATTGCCGTCGATTTCTAAATACTTGATAATTACGTGTTAGCGCTGTTGTAATGCCGAATTTTCGATTACATTGTTCGTGTGAAAACCCGGAAAATCCAGCCAAGACATCCTAGGGTTTTAGGGTTATCGGGCATGATTTGGAGGTGTTATGGTGGATTTCCGAGAGGGTTAATGTAGTAGGTTGAATGGGTGAGTGATAGAAACTGATTTGGCAATGTTTGGATTAGTAGATTGTAAGTTATGAATTTTAGAAGTTTAGGTTGTCATTCTTTAATTTCTTGAACGATGCCTTTAGATGGTTGGGTGGTGTTGAGTGATTGAATTGTGAGTTGTTGATGGGTAAATTAGAGTTTGATTGTGTGTTTAATGCATGTTCGGTTAGATGGCCTACTTTGTCATCTAACTTAGTTGTTTGCTGTTTAATGTTATATTGATGTTATATTGATGTTTTATTGATTGATTATTGAGTACGGGAATCGGGCACTTTTGTTGCTGATCTCTCGGAATATTGATGATTGATGTTTATTATTATTGCTGGGTCTCTGGTATGTGTGTGCCACCTCTCGGGCAGCATCGGGCTGTCGGGTTGATAACGGCATGACTATCAGAGATCGCCTCCAGCTCGCATGACGGAGGTGTCATGGAGGGCGAGGTTATTGGGGGTACCTCGGGTGCGTGAGTAATGGGGAGTTATAAGAAGAACGGTTGAGATCGTGATGGCGTTTGGAGCTACACCAAATAGAGTATCCTTATTGATTGGTTATATAGTTATGTGATGATAGCTTTATTTATGTTGTTGTGTGTTTACTTGCTCAAAGGACTAAATCCAAGGAGCGTAGTGAATACTGTCGAGATCTATCGGATCCTCACTGGGCTTATGTATATAAGCTCACTCTCTATTATTGCATGCATACAGGTGTACTTTTACAGGATTACGGGTACGTGCCTCCTGAAGAGGAGAATGTGGAAAACGTGCCTTACGTGGATGAGTCCTATGTTCTAGAGTCTTATCCTTGGTGTTGTATTGTTTTACTATCTTGTATATTAACTTAGTAGACTTTTATATGCTTTGTAGTTCATTATGTAAAAGATGTTGAAAAGATAACGAATTAGTTGATGCAATCTTAGTAGTCTTTATTTTGTCTATGATTAGGTTGCTAGGTAGGCTATAATCTATTTTGGAAGTGTATGTTATATAGTAAATGTATTATGTTGGAACGGAGGCGAATAACTATGAATGAGTTGATGAAAGAATATTTAATGTATAAAATAGTTGCGTTGTATGTTGTTGATTTAATTGTGGAGTTGGTTGGTGATTTGTGGAGTTTGATGTATGTTGTTTTTAAGGGTTGGTTTAGAGCCCTGATGTTCATGTTACTGTCGTTATGCTGCCGAAATTCCGTTGCGTCCTGACTGATTGTAAGAGGGGTCGAGTTGGGGCGTGACAATGTGTTTATTGATTTATTCTATTGTTATCATTTCGAGTGCATTGCATCGTGGTTACGCAACCTTTTGGGTATGGTAGTGTCTTGGAAACTGGGCAGCATCGGGTTTGCCGGTCTACCTCGGCTACTATGGTTGTCCAGTCTCATTCTTGTTTGGGATGCCGCCCAAGGATAGTTGGGTCATAGGATTTCGGGGTACATCCAGAGTACACCCATTTTGGAGTTACAAGGGGATGCTGGCTGTGAAACCCCACTTTCCTGCTTATCTCGTTTTACGTGCTATACCTCATTTTGCGTACATATGATCTGTTTATGTGCTATAGGACCTAGAAAGTTATAATTTTGATGTCAATACTCCTAATACGTGCTAAATGTGCATTCATGAAATTTTCATCAAAAACGGGATCAGAAATTTTATCGTCGATTTTTAGTGAATAGTGTTTTCAAAACACGTCCGCTAAAATTTTGAAACTGGTCTTTTTAACCCTTCTAGACCTAGTCCACAGACTTTAATAGACCTGTGTTTGATGAAAACGGATTTCAAATCGGCTTAAGAATTTATTAGGGTTTTTACACCGACTTTTGCGAAAATCGAGTTTTAAGCCGACTCAGGTGAAATTGTTGGATTGTAAAACTTCTTGTCACCTAAAAATAATTTACTTGAGCTAGCTTGGGTATTGAATAAATGTTTTGAACTTTGGTGATCAAGCAAATGCAATTAAAGTCATTAAAACACAAAAATACCAATTTAAACTAACTTTGACTTTATTTAATTGCTGACCATATAAGCTTATATCACCTACACACACTAAAAATAACACAAAACACCATCACAAACACACACATTGCCGTGAGAAGAAGGAGAGAAAAAGAAAAGAGATTTCAAAGCTTTTCAATCCAATTTTTCAAAGAAAAACTTGGTTTTCGTCCGTAGAACTTCGCACCGACTTGGATTCTGCTTGTTGGGCACGCACTTCACACATTCCTAGGCTTTTATTGCATCAAAGGTGAGAGAAAAATTCTAGATCTCAAAATGTCATTTTTATACTTTTGCTCATAAATGAAAATTTAACCATTAGAATTGAAATCTGATGATAGATTATTGCTCCTTGCATGCTAGGGATCATTTTGATGCAATACTACGAATTTCTGTCGGATGTAGCATAATTTTTATTTTTCGAGTATTTAATTTTGATTAAAATGTTCAAAGTTGAATTAAATGAGTTGTGTTGATCGAAATCGATTGCCGTCGATTTCTAAATACTTGATAATTACGTGTTAGCGCTGTTGTAATGCCGAATTTTTGATTACATTATTTGTGTGAAAATCCGAAAAATCCAGCCAAGACATCCTAGGGTTTTAGGGTTATCGAGCATGATTTGGAGGTGTTATGGTGGATTTCCAAGAGGGCTAATGTAGTAAGTTGAATGGGTGAGTGATAGAAACTCATTTGGTTGGGTGGTGTTTGAGTGTTGAATGGTGAATTGTCGATGAGTAATTTAGGGTTTAATTGTGTATATAATGCATGTCCGGTTAGATGGCCTACTTTGTCATCTAATTTAGTTGTTTGTTGTTTAATTAAATATTGATGTTATATTGATGTTATATTGATGTTATATTGATTATTATTGAGTTCGGGAATCGAGCACTTTTGTTACTGATCTCCCAGATTATTGATTGATTATTATTGAGTTTAGGAATCGGGCACTTTCGTTGCTGATCTCCCAAATGTTTGATTGATGATTGATGATGATTATGGAGTCTTGGTATGTGTGTGCCACCTCTCGGGCAGCGTTGGGCTGTCGGGTTGATAACGGCATGACTGCCATAGGCTACCCCCAGCTCGTATGACGGAGGTGTCATGGAGGGAGGGGCTAGTGAGGTACCTCGGGTGCGTGAGTAATGGGGAGTTATAAGAAGAACGGTTGAGATCGTGATGGCGTTTGGAGCTACACCAAATAGAGTATCCTTTATTGATTGGTTATATAGTTATGTGATGATAGTATTATTTATGTTATTGTGTGTTTACTGACTCAAAGGATTATTCCAAGGAGTTTAGTAGACCTTGCTCGAGATCTATCGGATCCTCACTGAGCTTATGTATATAAGCTCACTCTCTATTATTGCATGCTTATAGGTGTTGCAGAGCCGGATTACGGGTACGTGCCTCCTGAGGAGGAAAATGTGTCTTACGTGGACGAGTCATATGTTCCTGAGTCTTATCCATGATTTTATGTTGTTTAATGTCATGCACATTAGCTTAGTAGACTTTTGTATGCTTTATGGTTCTTATTGTAATAGATGTTGAAAAGATGATGATCCAAATGATGTTAACTTAGTGGCTTTCTTTTGTCTATGGTTAAGTTGTTAGATGGGTCTCAACATACTTTTGAAATGTATGATAAGGTTGAGGTATTGTATGTTATGTTGGAACGGAGGCAGATAACAAAGACTGATTATTGTATATTAAGGTTATGTTGTGTGTTGTTATGCTGTTGAGGAGTTGTTGTTTGTATGGTTATAGAATTGGATGTTTGATATTATTAATGAGGTTGGTTTAGAACCTCGGTAATCTATTTACTATCGTTATGCTGCCGATATTCCGTTGCGTCCTGACTGATTGTAGGTGGGGTCGAGTTGGGGCGTGACATTTAAGTGGTATCAGAGCGCATGTTAGTTGTCAGCCGGGGTATTCTCGGAATGTGGGTAAAGGTCTTAGCATGAAATATGTATGAAAAGAAAGAAAAGTGAAATATGTATTGGTATGATTAAATGATTAAGGGATTATGTGATTTAAGTGCTTATGTGATTATGTGATCAATTTGCTTATGTGATTGAAACTTATGTGATCTATGTGCTTTATATGAGTTTGTTGTTTATGTGTTAAAAGTTGTATATAATCTGTTTATGTGCTATAACCTGTGCTAACTCTTTGATTAGTACGATGGCCGGTAGACCGAGGACTCGTGGTAGGCCCGAGATTGTCGATGAGGTCCCTGGTAATGTGGCACAGGGCAGTGATAGGGGTGATGTCAGGTTAGGGGCAGCAATGGATCGGATTGCAGATTTTATGGCGGGGCAGGCCCAGTTGTTAGCAGGTCAGGCTGTTTAGACTCAGGCGTTGTAGGCTCAGATACAGAGTGTACATGGTGGTAATCACGGTCGAGGTACTATGAAGGAGTTTCTGGGGTACTATCCTCCTAGATTTCAGGGAGAGCCTGATGATAGGAAGGCCGAGTCGTGGGTTAGTAAGTTAGAGAAAATTTTTGATTCTCTCGGGTACACTGATGAGCGGAAGGTGACTTGTGCTGTCTATTTGCTTGATGATGAGGCAGAGGAATGGTGGCGCACTGTGAGAGCCAGTTGGGAGACCCGGGGTGTTCCGTATGTTTGGGATACCTTTCTGACTGCTTTTAAGGATAAGTATGTCCCGAGGGTTGCACGAGAGAGGAGAGAGGCTGAGTTCTTGTCTTTGGTACAGGGGGATTCTACTGTGGCTCAGTATGAGGCTACATTCACTAGGTTGTCCCGGTATGCACCGGAGTTTGTAGCTGTGGAGGAGAGGAAGACCCGTAGATTTATGTTGGGATTGAGACCCGAGATTCAGGATGCAATGGCTCTGAATCGCTATGATATCTTTACTGAGGCTTTTGATGCAGCTTCTAGGTTAGAGAAGAGGAAAGGGGATCAGATTGTCTCCAGTCAGCCTAGTAAGAGGCCGTATTAGCCACAGGGCCAGCAAGTTATATATAGGCCTCCAGTACAGCAGGTTGTCTACAGGCCACCAGCCCAGCAGGGTTCTTATAGGCCACAGGGTCAGCAGAGTTACTATCGGCCTCAGTTTCAGTAGAGGCCATATCAGGTTTAGACTCAGTATAGGCCTGCCCAGTCTCAGGGTCAGTACAGGCCTAGTGTGGTGAGACCTCAGCAGCAGGCTGTATCAGCTGCTTCTTCAGCTTCTGGTTCTTCTAGGGGCAGTGTTAGTGCCACATCATCGCAGTGTAATTACTGCAAGCGCCCAGGGCATGTGGAGTCCGACTGCAGGGTAAAGGCAGGGACATGTTTGGGTTGTGGTAGCATCGAGCATAGGGCGAAGGATTGCCCTAGATATGCGAGGACTGAGGGTCGGGCAGCGACTCAGGGTTACTAGGGTAGACCTACGGGCAGTGTACCACAGCAGCAGCGGGTTCAGGCTCGGGCTTATGCAGTTGATATGGAGGAAATGCCTGAGGAGACTGCAGTGGTGGAAGGTTTCTTCCTTATACTTGATCAACTTGTTAAAGTGTTGATTGATTCCGGTGCTACGCATTCTTTCATTACTCTTGCTTGTGTGCAACGTGTTAAATTGCAACCTGAAAGATTGCCTTATGTGGTTGAGATTAGTACCTCTTTGACTGATAAGTATGTTACTGGCTTAGTACGTAAGGATTGTATAATACATGTTAAGGGGCATAATTTTCCTTCAGACCTTATCTTATTTCCTATCCAGGGGTATGATGTTATTCTGGGTATGGATTGGCTTTCTAAGTATGATGCCCAGTTGAACTGTAGAACCAAGGTAGTACAGTTTCGCTTGCCGGATCAGCCAGTAGTAGAGGTAGTGGGTAACCGGGGTGCTAAGACGAGTTTTGTTATCTCAGCAACTAAAGCCGTTAAGTTGGCGAGTAAGGGGTGTTCGGGTTATCTAGCTTATTTGATCAACAAGCCATCTGATAAGCTACAGCTAGAGGAAGTCCCTATTATCCGGGAATATCCTAATGTATTTCCCGAGGAGTTGCCAGGGTTGCCGCCAGAGAGGGATATAGAGTTTGTGATTAATCTTGTTCCCGGTACTCAACCTATTTCTAAATCGGCGTACCGGATGGCACCAGCTGAGTTGAAGGAGTTGAAGACTCAGTTACAGGAGTTATTGAAGAAAGGATTCATTCAGCAGAGTTCTTCACCTTGGGGAGCTCCTGTTTTATTTGTGAAGAAGAAGGATGGTACTTTGAGATTGTGTATTGATTACCGTGGTTTGAATCAGGTGACCATCAAGAATAAATATCCTTTGCCACTGATTGATGAGTTGTTTGATCAACTTCAGGGAGCCAAAGTCTCTTCTAAATTTGATTTGAGGCAGGGGTATTATCAGTTTCGGATTCGTACGGAGGATGTTCCGAAGTCTGCCTTTAGGACTCGGTACGGGCATTATGAGTTTGTTGTTATGCCCTTTGGTTTGACTAATGCACCGGCAGCATTCATGGATTTGATGCATCGAGTCTTTCAGCCGTACTTGGACCAGTTCGTGGTGATTTTTATTGATGATATCTTAGTCTATTCTAAATCTGAATCGGAGCACGAGCAACATCTACGGCTTGTATTAGAGAAGTTGCAGGAGCATCAGTTGTTTGCCAAGTTCAGCAAATGTGAATTTTGGCTGCAACGGATTTCTTTTCTTGGCCATGTTATTACACAGAGCGGTATTTCTGTAGATCCCACTAAGATTGAATCGGTGATGTCTTGGAAGCGGCCAGAGAGTGTTTCTGATGTCCGTAGCTTTCTTGGCTTGGCGGGTTATTACCATAGGTTTGTCAAGGACTTCTCAAAGATTGCGGGGCCACTATCTAAGTTGACTCAGAAACGGACTATCTTTAATTGGGATGAGAAGTGTGAGAGTGGGTTTCAGGAGTTGAAAAAGAGGTTAACTACCGCTCCAGTACTTGCTCTACCAGAGGGGACCGATAATATGGTCATTTACAGTGATACATCCAAGGAGGGCTTGGGATGTGTTCTTATGCAGGATGGCCGAGTTATTGCCTATGCTTCTCGAAAGTTGAAACCTTATGAAGAAAACTATCTGACTCATGATCTTGAGTTGGCAGCCATTGTCTTTGCACTCAAGAAGTGGCGTCATTATCTGTGGGGAAGTAAGTTTGAAATTTTCACTGATCATAAGAGTCTGAAGTACTTGTTCTCACAGAAGGAGTTGAATATGCGCCAGCGGAGGTGGATGGAGCTTCTTGGAGATTATAATTGTTCTATCAATTATCTGCCTGGAAAGGAAAATGTTGTAGCAGATGCTCTCAGCCGGAAGGCTAGTATTTCTTGTTTGGCTGTCAAGAAGTGGGAGGTTCTTGAGGAGTTTAGTTATTGGAGACCAAAGTTGACTCAGGTTGGGGTGATGTGTTCACATCTCCGAATTCAGCCTTTATTATTGTCTCAGATCAGGGAAGCTCAGCAACTAGATGTTAAACTTCAGAAGATCAAGGATCAGATCACGGGTGATCAGTCTGACTTCAAACTGCATGAGGATGGTATTCTTCGGTTTCGGAACAGGGTTTGTGTTCCCGATTAGCCGAGTTTGAGGCGAGGTATTCTGGAGAAAGCTCATAATTCTAAATATACTATTCATCCCGGTAGAACCAAGATGTATCGGGATTTGAAGCAACATTACTGGTGGAACAACATGAAGAGAGAGGTTGCTCAGTTTGTGTCTAGATGTTTGACTTGTCAGAGAGTGAAAGCTGAGCATCAACGACCTGCAGGTTTGCTTCAGCCGTTGGCTATACCAGAGTGGAAATGGGAGCATATACGATGGACTTCGTCACTGGGTTGCCTAGATCACCGAGGGGTAATGATGTAGTTTGGGTTGTCGTGGATCGTTTGACGAAGATAGCTCATTTTATTGCAATGAGGATGGGAGATGATGTTACAAAGTTGACGGACCTCTATCTGGATCAGATTGTTAGACTTCACGGTATTCCATCTAGTATTGTCTCTGATCGAGATCCTCGATTTACTTCTCGTTTGTGGGAGAAACTTCAGGAGACTTTGGGTACTCAGTTGAACTTCAGTACTGCGTATCATCCACAGACCGACGGTCAGTCTGAGCGGACTATTCAGATTCTGGAAGATATGCTTAGGGCTTGTGTTCTGGACTTCGGGAAGAACTGGGAGAAACATCTACCACTTGCCGAGTTTGCCTATAACAATAGTTATCAAGCTACTATTGGAATGGCACCTTTTGCAGCTCTTTACGGTCGTAAGTGCCGTTCACCTTTATATTGGGACGAGGTAGGAGAGATGAAGACTGTTGATCCGACTATTATGCCAGAACTTCTTGAGAAGATTGAGAATGTTCAGTTGATCAGTCAGAAAATGCTTACGGCGCAGAGTAGATTCAAGAGTTATGCTGATAAGCGTCGTCGAGACTTAGAGTTTGCAGTTGGAGATCGGGTTTTCTTGAGATTGTCTCCTCGAAAGGGGTTTGCTCGTTATGGTAAAGGTGGAAAGCTGAGTCCGAGATTTGTTGGGCCGTTTGAGATTACTGGCAGGGTTGGTAAGTTGGCGTATCGGTTGGCTTTACCGGAGACCTTCTCTACTGTCCCCGCTGTATTTCACGTGTCTAATTTGCGGAAGTATAATCCGGATCCTTCTCATATTCTTGAGCCAGAGCCGTGACAGCTTCGAGAGAATTTGACTTATGACGAGCGTCCGATTCGTATTCTAGATCAGATGGACCGAGAGTTGAGGTCGAAGAGGATTCCGATGGTTAAGGTGTTGTGGAAGTATCACAGCATTGAGGAAGCTACGTGGGAGAGACGAGATCAGATGCAGCAGCAATACCCAGATCTATTCCGTACATCAAGTAAGAATTTCGAGGACGAAATTTCTATAAGGGGGGGAGAATGTGAAACCCCACTTTCTTGCTTATCTCGTTTTACGTGCTATACCTCGTTTTGCGTGCATATGATCTGTTTATGTGCTATAGGACCTAGAAAGTTATAATTTTGATGTCAATACTCCTAATACGTGCTAAATGTGCATTCATGAAATTTTCATAAAAAACGGGATCAGAAATTTTATCGTCAATTTTCAGTGAATAGTATTTTCAAAACACGTCCGCTAAAATTTTGAAACTGGTCTTTTTAACCCTTCTAGAACTAGTCCACGGACTTTAATAGACCTGTGTTTGATGAAAACGGATTTCAAATCGGCTTAAGATTTTATTAGGGTTTTTACACCGACTTTTACGAAAATCGAGTTTTAAGCCGACTCGGGTGAAATTGTTGGATTGTAAAACTTCTTGTCACCTAAAAATATTTTACTTGAGCTAGCTTGGGTGTTGAATAAATGTTTTGAACTTTGGTGATCAAGAAAATGCAATTAAAGTCATTAAAACACAAAAATATCAATTTAAACTAACTTTGACTTTATTTAATTGTTGACCATATAAGCTTATATCACCTACACACACTAAAAATAACACAAAACACCATCACAAACACACACATTGCCGTGAGAAGAAGGAGAGAAAAAGAAAAGAGATTTCAAAGCTTTTCAATTCAATTTTTCAAAGAAAAACTTGGTTTTTGTCCGTAGAACTTCGCACCGACTTGGATTCTGCTTGTTGGGCACGCACTTCACGCATTCCTAGGCTTTTATCGCATCAAAGGTGAGAGAAAAATTCTAGATCTCAAAATGTCAGTTTTATACTTTTGCTCATAAATGAAAATTTAACCGTTAGAATTGAAATCTGATGATATATTATTGCTCCTTGCATGCTAGGGATCATTTTGATGCAATACTATGAATATCTGTCGGATGTAGCATAATTTTTATTTTCCGGGTATTTAATTTTGATTAAAATGTTCAAAGTTGAATTAAATGAATTGTGTTGATCGAAATCGATTGCCGTCGATTTCTAAATACTTGATAATTACGTGTTAGCGCTGTTGTAATGCCAAATTTTCGATTACATTGTTCGTGTGAAAATCTGGAAAATCCAGCCAAGACATCCTAGGGTTTTAGGGTTATCGAGCATGATTTGGAGGTGTTATGGTGGATTTCCGAGAGGGCTAATGTAGTAGGTTGAATGGGTGAGTGATAGGAACTGATTTGGCAATGTTTGGATTAGTAGATTGTAAGTTATGAATTTTAGAAGTTTAGGTTGTCATTCTTTAATTTCTTGAACGATGCCTTTAGATGGTTGGGTGGTGTTTGAGTGTTGAATGGTGAATTGTCGATGAGTAATTTAGGGTTTAATTGTGTATATAATGCATGTCCGGTTAGATGGCCTACTTTGTCATCTAATTTAGTTGTTTGTTGTTTAATTAAATATTGAAGTTATATTGATGTTATATTGATTATTATTGAGTTCGGGAATCGGGCACTTTTGTTGCTGATCTCCCAGATTATTGATTGATTATTATTGAGTTTGGGAATCGGGCACTTTCGTTGCTGATCTCCCAAATGTTTGATTGATGATTGATGATGATTATGGAGTCTTGGTATGTGTGTGCCACCTCTCGGGCAGCGTTGGGCTGTCGGGTTGATAACGGCATGACCCAGCTCGCATGACGGAGATATCATGGAGGGAGGGGCTAGTGAGGTACCTCGGGTGCGTGAGTAATGGGGAGTTATAAGAAGAACGGTTGAGATCGTGATGGCGTTTGAAGCTACACCGAATAGAGTATCCTTTATTGATTGGTTATATAGTTATGTGATGATAGTATTATTTATGTCATTGTGTGTTTACTGACTCAAAGGATTATTCCAAGGAGTTTAGTAGACCTTGCTCGAGATCTATCGGATCCTCACTGAGCTTATGTATATAAGCTCACTCTCTATTATTGCATGCTTACAGGTGTTGCAGAGCTGGATTACGGGTACGTGCCTCCTGAGGAGGAAAATGTGTCTTACGTGGACGAGTCATATGTTCCTGAGTCTTATCCATGATTTTATGTTGTTTAATGTCATGTACATTAGCTTAGTAGACTTTTATATGCTTTATGGTTCTTATTGTAATAGATGTTGAAAAGATGATGATCGAAATGATGTTAACTTAGTGGCTTTCTTTTGTCTATGGTTAAGTTGTTAGATGGGTTTCAACTTACTTTTGAAATGTATGATAAGGTTGAGGTATTGTATGTTATGTTGGAACGGAGGCAGATAATAAAGACTGATTATTGTATATTAAGGTTATGTTGTGTGTTGTTATGCTGTTGAGGAGTTGTTGTTTGTATGGTTATAGAATTGGATGTTTGATGTTATTAATGAGGTTGGTTTAGAACCTCGGTAATCTATTTACTGTCGTTATGCTGCCGAAATTCCGTTGTGTCCTGACTGATTGTAGGTGGGGTCGAGTTGGGGCGTGACACTGGCTTATCGATATCAGTGTTATTATTACATTGGGATTTCAGTTCGTGCCTCGTGGTTCGTGATTGAAGAGCAAGTGAATCGTATCCTTTTTAATGTGTGGTAACTTGTTACTTTAGTTGTCCATTAGTTGTTTTAAATGTCTATTGAGTTATTTGCTGTATTGCACGTCCCTGGTAGACTTTATCCCTCATTGAGCAATTGTGATTGCTTATACCTCGCTAAACATGTTTTAGGTGGCGTAGTTGGAGGAATTGCCTGGTTGCTGTGTGTTATTGCTTGAGATTGGAGTGTTTGCCTGCAAAACTGTGAAAGACTTTGTTTATATTATATTTTGTTCTATTTTGTGCCTATGGGTTTGTATATATTTGGAGTTGTTGAAGAATTGTAATAGCTAGGTTAATGTATGGCTTTAATGGTTGTAGATTGTAATAGCTTATCTTTCTTTCCTTTATGCTGCTTGCTTGTGTGTCAATGGAAGTTAATAATTGTTTGGATTTAGTTTATAAGAAAGTCTAATGGTTAATATAGGTGGTATGATAAGGGGATTAAAAGCGATAAGGTTTCAAGGATTGTTAAATGCATGCTTGGGTGTATTTTCTATGTCTTGTTTAAGACTCGGCCGACCTTGCAACTGGGATATAGTTAGAGCTAGAGTTGTTGGAGTTAGAGTTCAGTTGTATTGTGGCTTATATTATGTTTACAGGTTTCCAGAATGTCCACGGTATAGGGGAGACTCTATCCGTTTTTCCTAAAATTTTGTGACCAGGGTGGAATTGGGTTGAGAATAGCATGGTTGTTAGAGCCTCCGGTCTCGTGAGGGATTGGGGCATTACAGGTGGTATCAGATCTTAGTTAGCTCTTAGCCGGGACAGGGTCCTCGGCCTGTTGGGTAGTAAATCTTGCGTGTGTGCTTGTTAAGTGTCTTGAAAGTGTGCGCTTGTATGTGTGATTGTGTGTCTTGAATTGAATATGTGCACCTATGTGGTATAGCTATGTGTTATGTGCTAAACGTGTGCTAAGTGAAGTAAAGTTTCGTCGAATTGACCTCATGAATCGTTATCTGCTGGAATTATTAATTGTAATGTATGTACTTTAGCATTTCGAATTAAGTTTTATTGTGAATTGAATTTGTTATGTTATGATTTGCACTTGACTGATTTTGTTACTTACATTGTTTTTATAAGTTCTTTTTATAATTATGCTTGCATAATAGCTTAAGGAATGTTTATACATATACAATATTTTGGCATTCATACATAGCCCGTCGAATGGTAAGAAAGACTTCTTCCTTCCTCCTGAAGAGAGGTGATTAGTGGCAGGCTTTCCAAGTTATGTGGATTAGCGGGAATGAGAGGCATTTGATCAGCCTTTATTTGGGAGTTGGTGTTTATAGTTGGAGCTCAGTTATTGGCATTTTGTTAAGGTGTTCTTTTGCTCAGCAGTCTTAAATGAATGGCTTCTTTCGGGGTTCTGTATGACGGTTCTTTGAAGCATTTTCCCTTGGTATTTTCTTGTTGGACATTCTTCTGGTATTTTCTTATTGGCATTTCCCAGAAGACTTGGTTTGGGATTCTATTCTGCTTTATTATGCGGCATTGTCTACAATGTTCATGCTTCGGTCTTTTATTGGTATTTCTCGGCACTTCTGATTGGGAGTTCTCCTATGGCCTTCGTAATATTCAGCGGAATTCTTATTCGGATTTCTAAGTAACATTTCTATTGGAGCCTTTATTGGCCTTATTACGTGAGGTTCGCAGGCAATATTATTGGGATTTCTTAATGAGTTCTTACGAGAATTCGTATATGGTATTCCTGCTTAGCAACTGATGACAAGAAATCAGAGTTGATTTTCAGTTGATGCGAAGTTCTCTTGTGAAGAGGAATTGCGTGGATGCAATTTGTTTAAGGGGGAAAGGGTGTGACACCCGAGATTCTACCATACACATATTAACTGTTGCATCCACTATTTTCTCATTTTTACTGTGCATTACTTGTTACTTTCTATGTCACTATTCATCACCTTTTTCAACTGCTTATTTACTTCGAATTAGTATTTTTCTTAAATCATATTAACTGCTTTAGGAATGAGAAAAATGTGTGTTTGAGCAAAAAGCGATAGGAGCATCCGTTTAGAAAATGTTTTAGTGGATCTAATGAATAGTAAAATAGTGGAGTTGTTACATAAATTAACTAATTAACATTTCAAGTGCATTTTAAGCATAATTTAGCTAGCTTTGAGCATTTACTAAAAGACCAAGTCAGCCCCACTAATTAAAATACCACATATATATCACATTTCACTCATAACTTAAAACAAATAGCAAAAAGCACCCAAAAATAGCCCCCCAAACCCGTGAGCTGCAGTAGGGAAAAAGATGGAGAAAACCTCAATTTTTGGCTTGCAAATATTCACCTTGAGCTTTCCTTGATCTTCTCCAAGTGCATACAAACATCTCGTAGCTTCTACACACCTTGGGTGAGGGATTTAAGCATTTCTTTGCATTTGATAAATGTTGACAACTTTCTTGATTTTGTAGATTTGTTAATATATACTTATGGTATGCACAAATATGATGGTATATGATGTATACAAGCATTAGAGACCCCGTTTAGGCTATTATTTCATATTTTAAATGGTTGAATTGGTTCGTTGATCGTAGGGCATAAATAGTGACGTTTTTCTAGGGTTTTGTAAAAATGAACCTTATAGCTTGATTCAATGGTCCAAATAGATGCTCTAGGTGCTAATAAAGGTAGTGTAATGACCCCGTAAGGTTTAATTGCTCGTAACTTAACAAAAACATGTAATAGGCGACTTTTTAAAAAGGGTTTCGGGGTTATCGCAAATCCAGGTTAATTTGGCCTTCACATTTGGGATTCCTAGGCTATATAGGTTCTAAATAAGCTTTGCTAACTCCTGATTGAGTTCCGGTTAAGGTACGTGTAGTACAAAGTCATAAGGGGAAAATTGGGACTTTTGTGCTAAATGCAGGTAATTGGGTAACTTCAAGGATCCTAAGGGTGCCTAATAGGTTAATTAGAAGTTTGGAATAGTCCGCTCACTTAACTAGAACATTAACTTGTGTTTGGAAGAAAATGGCTTAAGTTACAAAGGGGGAAAAGTAGGAAATCGGTTGTTCTGCACTTTAATGACCTTGTAATTGTTTCTTAAGTGTTTAAATGCACTTTTAAGTTAATTGTGAGCTTTTGGTAATGTTTTGTGGAAAATATGTAATTTATCCCTTTGTGTTCATTTGGTTAATTTCGTGATATGCTTATATATTTCTTATATTTTTTATGTATTACTTGTTAAGGATTGAGTAAATATGCTTGTATCTTGTATAATGTTTATATTACTTGTATATTGTGTTGTATGGGTGAAGATATACTTAAGACTTGTAACTGGGCTGCTAGAATGATTAGTTGGATGATATGTTTAGCTATAGTATATTAAGGTGGCTTCTGGTAAAGATAGAATTCTAATTGTTATTGTATGCCAAATAAGTGAAGTTATAAGTTAGCTAACCTAGCCGAATAATTAATGAATGTTGTAGTTAAAGATTAATTGAAGTAATGCTTGCTCATAGGTTCAAGGTCTGGAAATGATGTGATCCAAACTTACATCTTGGAGCTCGGTAGAGGTGAGGGAGACTTCATCCTTATGTGCATAATAGTTTATTTACCTGTACATAGATTATGTGCACTTATTGTCTATATATTGTGTGTGAGGGCAACCTACTTCGTTGTCCCTCAATCATGTGTTTATTGATTTATTATATTGTTATCATTTCGAGTGCATTGCATCGTGGTTGTGCCACCATTTGGGCATGGTAGTGTCGTGCAAACTGGGCGGTATCGGGCTTGCCGGTCTACCTCGGCTACCATGGTTGCCCAGTCCCTCTCTCGCTTGGGATGCCGCCCAAGGATAGTTGGGTCATAGGATTTCGGGGTACATCCAGAGTACACCCATTTTGGAGTTATTAGGGGATGCCAGCTTATCGATATCAGTGTCATTATTACATTGGGATTTCAGTTCGTGGCTCGTGGTTCGTGATTGAAGAGCAAGTGAATCGTACCCTTTTTAATGTGTGGCAACTTGTTACTTTAATTGTCCATTAGTTGTTTTAAATGTCTATTGAGTTATCTACTACATTGCACGTCCCTGGTAGACTTTATCCCTCACTGAGCAATTGTGATTGCTCATACCTCGCTAAACATGTTTCAGGTGGCGTAGTTGGAGGAATTGCCTTGGTTGATGTATGCTATTGCTTGAGATTGGAGTATTTGTCTGCTAAACTGTGGAAGACTTTGTTTGTATTATGTTTTGTTCTATTTTGTGCCTATGGGTTTGTATATATTTGGAGTTGTTGAAGAATTGTAATTGTTAGGTTAATGTATGGCTTGAATGGTAGTAGATTGTAATAGTTTATCTTTCTTTTCTTTATGCTGCTTGCTTGTGTGTCAATGGAAGTTAATAATTGTTTGGCTTTAGTTTATAAGAAAGTCTAATGGTTAATATAGAGTGGTATGATAAGCGGATTAAAAGAGATAAGGTTTTAAGGATTGTTAAATGCATACTTGGGTGTGTTTTCTATGTATTGCTTAAGGCTCCGCCGACCTTGAAGCTGGGGTATAGTTAGAGCTGGAGTTGTTGGAGTTAGAGTTTAGTTGTATTGTGGCTTATATTATGTATACAGGTTTCCAGAATGTCCACGGTATAGGGGAGACTCTGTAATACCCCGATCCCTCTCGAGACCTATCTCTTCTCATCTTTGACAAGTACATTCATGCTTGGCAACTAAACTATACTAACTTATTGCATAAAATAGACTATCATACCATTCTAACTCTTTTCCTTTGGATATTACAAATATGCATTGAAGTTAAACTATACTAACTGAATACATAAACTATCTTATCATACCACTTCAATAATCTAGTAAAACTTAAATTACATTCCTTTTAACATTAAATACATACAACATATGAAACATACATCTTTGCATCTTTGACAACTCAAGCCACATAGCACGCAAGACAACTCTTCAAGCATAATGTAATACCCGAAACCGGAATGTGAAATTTTCTTGTTTATTATTCTGAAAATTATATTTTCTTAGATTCTTTTAGATTTAATTGTTACTTCTTAGTTGTTGCAAAGTGCATTGCATTTCAGGAGCAATAGCTAGAGAGTGCTTTCTAGTCCTTAGCAAATAGTGGAAACTAGTATTTAGGTGACTTCAATTTTACATTTTACTTGTTGTTAGCTAGACTTAAGTTGGTGATGTTTATTTTAGCTTTAAAATGCATGAAAATAAGTCTAATTGACCAACTTAAGCTATATTGACCAAGTGCTTTGACTTTTTGACCAAGTTGTCATCTTTTAATAGTTAAAACAATGCAAAATGAAAAAAATAAAAGCTGAAAACAGAACCTTGAAGAGGCCGAAACCAAGAAGGAAAAAAAGAAAAAAAATTCAACCTTCCAAACTTCCAATTTTCGCGTGAGCTCGTGCGGGGTTGTTACCGAGCCATCCAGCGTTGTTTTCCTAGCGACTAGGAGTGCCTAAGGTGAGGGAAGCACGTTATTTGCGCATTTAAATGTTATGTATGTCAACTTTTTAATTTTTAGATTTTATCCGTAGATTGTTGTTTTAATTGTTTTGAAGCTTCTAGAATGTTCCTTGACAATTGTAGAACATGTATTTATAGCTTTTTAACATTTTCTGCGGTTGAATGTTGAGATTGTAATTTAAATGTCAATTGAATAGTAATTTGTGAATAGTAAACTCTTGAAACGATGAAGTTGCGCTGTTATGCTTTCTGTTGATGTAAAGTAGTTGAAGCAGACCCTATTGAGGTAATAGAGGAGGAGGAGCAGGTGGAGGTATTTCCGTGATAGCACTTTTTTGCTTTGCTGGTGGTTGGTTGCCAGACTTTTGTGCGAGCCATGCTTGATGTGTTTAATGCTTGGTTGTCGCTTTATTTTGAGGCTTATAGCCTTGTATGTAGTTCTATTTTGAGACCTTAATGATTTTTATTGTAAGGGTTTAAAGATTGTAAAGTTATACTCTTATGACTAGTAAAGAATTGCATACTAATGGTTAAATGTTTAGTGGCATAAATACTTGTGTAGTATGCATGGCATTTCAGTTTGGGAAGTTGGTTAATAAGAAGATGTACGTTTTTGAAAGAAAGTTGGCTTGTTTTAATTGTTTTTAGGGTTTTCGGAACGTCCACGGTACAGAGGAGACTCCGTCCGTGTGTCAGGTCCGGGCTTGGCCTTTTACGGGGTCGGGTCGGGGCGGGGCGTGACATCTTTAGGTGGTATCAAAGCATGATAGTCATGCATGAGCCGGGATATGTTTCTCGGTCTGTGGGGTAAAGGTCTAAAATGCTAAAGTGTTATTGTGTGATTGTTAAGTGAAAAGTGCTATAGCATGATTATGTGAACTTAGAGTGCTTATGTGTTTAAAGTGAATTAGTTTCGCATGTCAATCTTGTGTTATGTGAATTGCGTGTTAGAATGTTTGATTGTTATTGACTTGAGTGTTATCTAATCTTATGTGCTATATTTCTGTCTATAAACTGCCTTTATATGCTGCTAGCTATTGTGAGTTGTCACTATGCCGCCATGTCGTGGTATTCAAGGTCAAGGGGGAGACGAAGAGGCAGCAGAACAGGGTCAGCAACCGTTGCCTGAACAGTTTATGGCTACTATGACCACAGCAGTTGACCGGATTACACAGGTACTGCATGAGCAGAGGCAAGACAGGAATAATAATCCCCAGGGAAATCAAGCTAATCCTGATGGACAAGGGTACAAGGCTGAGAATAACCAGTTAGAGAAATTCCTGAGGCACGAGCCGGGTAAGTTCTTTGGAGAACCGGATGATGAGGCAGCCGAGAGATGGATTAATCATGTTGAGAAAATTTTCACTACTTTGAGGTACATTGATGAGGCAAGAATAGATTATGCGTCATTCCTGTTTAAGGGCGACGCAGAACAGTGGTGGAATACTGTCAGATTGAGGTGGGACTGTAAGGATGTACCGCATTTGTGGGATGATTTTGTGAGTGAGTTTTGGGACAAGTATATTCCCGAGATGGCTATGGAAAGGAGGGAGGATGAGTTTGTGGCCCTAAAGCAGGGAAACATGACCGTTGCACAGTATGAGGCTAGGTTTGTTAGCCTGTCGAGGTATATGCCCAAGCTGGTACGGCCAGCTAGGAGGATGATTCATAGGTTTGTTCGTGGGCTGAGAATGGATATTCAGTTGCATTTGACTGGGCAGACCTATACTACTTTTCCCGAGGCATTTCAAGCAGCCTCGAAGTTTGAGAAACGGAAGGCTGAGATGTTAACTGAGAGCAGTCAGCCGAGTAAGAAACAGTACTTGGGCCAGAGCAGCCAGAGTCAGCCGAGGCAGTATCAGACTTCTGCGCAGGTTCCTCAGCAACGTCCGTATCAGCCTCAGCATCAGATTCAGGGGAGGCCAGCTATGACTAGACCCCAGCAGGGAGGTACAGTTCCTACTACTGCCAGAGCCCCCGCACCTACAGGAAACACTGTTGTAAGGCAAAATCAGCAGTGTAACTTTTGTAATCGATCGGGGCATATTGAGGCTAATTGTTGGAGAAATAGTGATAAATGCACTGGTTGTGGGAGTGATGACCATCGGGTGAGAGATTGCCCTAAGTATAAGAATGTTCAGGGCTGTACTGGAGGCCAGGGTGTTCAAAATAGGGCTGCAAGTGCAGGTCCAGCACAGAGGGTTCAGGCTAGGGTCTTTGCACTAGATGCGGAGGAGCTGCCCGATACTACAACTATAGTGGAAGGTACCTTTCTTCTCAATACTCAGCCAGTTAAAGTTTTGATTGATCCCGGAGCTACACATTCGTTTATAACTCCTGCATGTGCACGATCTATGAATGTTTGCATTGATAAATTGCCGCATGAAGTTGAAGTTAGTACACCTTTGGGTGCAAAATTTGTTACTGAGTCTATTTGCAAATCTTGTGATATATGCATTGAGAACCGTAAATTTCCTGCTGATTTAATTATATTGCCCTTCCGTGACTTTGAAATCATTTTGGGAATGGATTGGTTGGGGAAATACTATGCTCAGTTGGATTGTAGAAAAAAATTGTTTATCTTCAGATTCCTGACCTACCGGTGTCACGCCCCGACCCAACCCCGCAAAAGGCCAAGCCCGGACCCGACACACGGACAGAGTCTCCTCTGTACCGCGGACGTTCCGAAACCCTACATTCAATATAATATTCGAGAAACCACAACATTCATTTGAGACAAGCCAACATTCTTTTAGAAAACATACATCTTTTCATTAACAACTTTGCAACCCAAAAATGATATGCATACTACACAATTATTTATGCCACTAAACAATTAAAAATTAGCATGCATTTCCTTACTAGTCACATGAGTATATATTTACAACATTACAACCTTTAATACTTTACAATATAAGACCATCTAGGCCTCAAAATAGATACTACATACAAGGCTATAAGCCTCAAAATAAAGCGACAACAAAGCATTAAACACATCAAGCATGGCTCGCACAAAAGTCTGGCAACCAACCACCAGCAAAGCAAAGAAGTGCTATCACGGAAACACCTCTACCTGCTCATCCTCCTCTATTACCTCAATGGGGTCTGCTTCAACTACTCCTGTAAAATATAATATAGAAAGGAATGAGCAAAAACTATTGCTCAGCGAGGGCAATTGGTCTCAAGGACAGAGATGAGAGGAGTATGCAATGCAATTAGTCAAGCAATTCATACAAATATCATATAGAGATACAACAAGCCATCAATAAAGCAAGGCAAGCATTAAATCTATCAACACTCATTCAAAGGATACGGTACTCTTTTCACGGGCAACTTTAAATCACGAATTCGATGACGACGCGCCGGCCCAAACCACCTTATAACACCAGTTTGGAATACCCCGGAAGTATCCATCAATCTACGACCCAAATCTCCCTTGGAGGCAACCCAAACGAGAAGAGGGAATAGGACACGGTGTGACACCCGAGATTCTACCGTACACATTTTTAAATGTTGCATCCATTAATTGCGCATTAAATTCTGTGCTTTACCTGTTGTCTTTCTTGGTCACTATTCATTCTATTTTTAAACTGCATTATATTAGTGAATTAGCATTTTTATTAAATCATATTAATTGTTAAAGAAATGGAAAAAATGTGCAATTGAGCTAGGAGTGATAGGAGCACTCGTTTAGAAAATGTTTTAATGGTTCAATGAATAGTATTACGTAACATAACTTAGTAATTTAATTAGCTAGCATATATTCTTCACCTTAGGCTCGTTTTAAGGTTATCAACGTTCATTTTAGTGGACCACTAAGCACCTAACTTGACCCCATTTAATATATATGCTCATACAACACCACCTAGCTCATAACTTAACAAAACACAAAAAAAAAAAAAAGATGCAGGAATTACTGTAGCAAATCCGAGAATAGCATAGGAGGAGAAATAGAGATTTTTGCTCAACAAATCTTCAAGCCAAGCCAAGCCAAGCTAGGAGCAAGTAGTTTAGGGTGTTTGCTAGCCTCCCGAGAGTTTCTACGCGCATTGGTGAGGGATTTCACGGCTTATTTTCACATTTTAAAATAGTTGCTATTTTATTGATTTGTTGAAAATGTGACCAAATGCTATTGTATTGATTATCTATGCTATTATACCTTGTTTATAAGTGCTAGAGAACATATTTGAGCCATTGTTTCGCTTTTTAAACGGTTAGAATCGTTAGTTTGATTTATGAGGTGAATAGTGACATTTTTCTAGGGTTTTGTGTAATTGCACGTATTGGCTTGATTCAACACTCCTAATAGATGCCTTAGGTGCTAATGAAGGTAGTCTAATGCCCCGTGCACTTGAATTGTCACGCCCCAACTCGACCCAACCTACAATCAGTCAGGACGCAACGGAATTTCGGCAGTATAACGACAGTAAATAGAATACCGAGGTTCTAAACCAACCTCATTAATAACATTAAACATCCAATTCCATAACCATACAAACAACAACTCCTCAACAGCATAACAACACACAACATAACTGTAATATACAATAATCAGTCTTCGTTATCTGCCTCCGTTCCAACATAACATACAATACCTCAACCTTATCATACATTTCAAAAATAAGTTGAGACCCATCTAACAACTTAACCATAGACAAAAGAAAGCCACTAAGTTAACATCATTTGGATCATCATCTTTTCAACATCTATTACAATAAGAACCATAAAGCATATAAAAGTCTATTAAGCTAATGTACATGATATTAAACAACATAGAATCATGGATAAGACTCAGGGACATATGACTCATCCACGAAAGGCATATTTTCCTCCTCAGGAGGCACGTACCCGTAATCCGGCTCTGCAACACCTGTAGGCATGCAATAATAGAGAGTGAGCTTATATAAATAAGCCCAGTGAGGATCCGATAGATCTCGAGCAAGGTCTACTAAACTCCTTGGAATAATCCTTTGAGTCAGTAAACACACAATAACATAAATAATACTATCATCACATAACTATATAACCAATCAATAAAGGATACTCTATTTGGTGTAGCTCCAAACGCCATCACGATCTCAACCATTCTTCTTATAACTCGCCATTACTCATGCACCCGAGGTACCTCACTAGCCCCTCCCTCCATGACACCTCTGTCATGCGAGCTGGGGATAGCCTATGGCAGTCATGCCGTTATCAACCCGACAGCCCAACGCTGCCCGAGAGATGGCATACACATACCAAGACTCCATAATCATCATCAATCAATCATCAATCAATCATCAATTATACATCATTGATAGCATCAATTATCATTTAAACAACAATAACTTAGTTAGATGACAAACTAGGCCATCTAACCGGACATGCATTATAAACACAATTAAACCGGAAATTACTCATCAACAACTCACCATTCAACACTCAAACACAACCCAATCATCTAAAGGCATCGTTCAAGAAATTAAAGAATGACAACCTAAACTTCAAAAATTCATAACTTACATTCTACTAACCCAAACATTGCCAAATCAGTTTCTATCACTCACCCATTCAACCTACTACATTAGTCCTCTCAGAAATCCACCATAACACCTCCAAATCATGCCCGATAACCCTAAAACCCTAGGATGTCTTGGTTGGATTTTCTGGATTTTCCCACGAGCAATGTAATCAAAAATTCGGCATTACAACAGCGCTAACACGTAATTATCAAGTATTTAGAAATCGACGGCAATCGATTTCGAGCAACGCAACTCAATTAAATGAACTTTGAACAATTTAATCTAAATTAAATACCCGGAAAATAAAAATTATGCTATATCCGACAGAAACTCGTAGTATTAGCATAAAACGATCCCTAGCATGCAAGGAGCAATAATCTATCATCAGATTACAATTCTAACGGTTCAATCTTCATTTATACGCAAAAATGCAAAAGACAAGTTTTGAGATATAGAATTTTTCTCTCACCTTTGATGCGATAAAAGCCTAGGGATGCGTGAAGTGCGTGCCCAACAAGCAGAATCCAAGTCAGTGTGAAGTTTTACGGACAAAAACCAAGCTTTTCTAAGAAAAATTGATTGAAAAACCTTGAAAATTCTCTTTCTTTTTCTCCTTCTTTCTCTTGGCCTTGTGTGTGCAATTGGAGTGTGTTTTGTGCTTTGCTTAGTGTGTGTTGATGACTATATGCAATAAAAGGCTTGGTCAAATAAATAAAATGCAAAGTCAAAGTAGTATTTTAGTCCTTTAATTCATTTTCTTGTCTTTTAAATGCATTTTAGCTATCTCCTTGCTCAAAACAAAAATGCAACTCCTAAGATAGCTCAAGTAGATTATTTTTAGGTGACAAGAAGTTTTAAAATCAAACAATTATACCCGAGTTGGCTTAAAACTCGATTTTTACAAAAGTCGGTGTAAAAACCCTAATAAATTCCTAAGCCGATTTGAAATCCGTTTTTATCAATCACAGGTCTATTAAAGTCCGTGGACTAGGTCTAGAAGGGTTAAAAAGACCAGTTTCAAAATTTTAGCGGACGTGCGTCCAAAATACTATTCACTAAAAGACGACGATAAAATTTCTGATCCCGTTTTTGATGAAAATTTCATGAATGCACATTAACACGTATTAGGAGTATTGACATCAAAATTATAACTTTCTAGGACCTATAGCACATAAACAGGTCATATGCACGCAAAACGAGGTATGACACGTAAAACGAGATAAGCAGAAAAGTGGGGTTTCACATGAATTGCTCTAATATCGCATAAAACGTAAAATTGTCGACTTTAATAAAGGGGTTTCGGGGTTAAGGCGAATCCGGGTGGATTCGGGCTTTACTTTTAGTATTCTTAGGCTACCTAGGTGCAATAGAAGCTTTGATAACCCTTGTTTGAAGCCCGGATGAGGTACGTGTAGTTTAAAGCTATAAGAGGGAATTTGGGGCTTTCGGGGTAATTGCGGGTAATCGGACGTAATTGTGGGTTGAAAGGGTACCTTAGGGGTTAATTGGAGGATTGGTGTAGCTTCCCCTCGAATGTGAATCATTAATGTGAGTTTGGAAGAGAAATAGCTTGAATAACAAAGGGGTTTAGGTGCAATTTCGGTTGTTTCGCGCTTCTAAGACCTTGGCATGAGTTCTTGAGTGTTTATATGTGGTTTCAAGTTGATTTGGAATGTTTGGTGTAATTCTAAATGTATCTTGTACATGCTTCTTTGTAAAACTACTTATTTGCTTATATAATTGCTTCTATTCTAACTGCATCGAGGTCAACTTACTTTGTTGATCCTCCTACATGTTATTGCTTATATCATTGATATTAACTTGTCATTGTAAAGTGCATTGCATAGTGGTTGCGCAACCATAGTGTCAGGGGCGGATGTGTTGAATATCGGCTGGGCGGCAGAGGGCTTGCCAGTGGATATTCAAACTCCGTGCTCTATTCCCTCACTCGCCTGGTCCAGAGATTGCCAGGGGGTGTTGGGTCGTAGGATTATCGGAGTACAACCACTGGAGTGTTTGGGGTTATTCCGGCTTATCGTGATCATGATCGTGGTTCGTGGATCGTGAATGAAGACCCAATGAAGATTGGAGTATAGGGGTTATATGAAATGTATCCTTTTAAATGTGTGGTTATTGAAGCTATCATTGTTTCTTGAATTGTTTAATTGCTATTGTTGTTTAACTGTATTACCTGTTGCATTGCACGCCCCGGGACCTTATCCCTCACTGGGCAACAGTGGTTGCTCATACCTCGCTAACATGTTTCAGGTGGCGTAGTTGGAGGAGTTGCATTAGTTGCTGTGTCTAGTTGCCTGAGGTGGACTATGTTCTTGTTGATGAGAGTAGGACTTGTTTTCTTTACTTTATGTTCTATTTTGTAACCTAAGTGATATGTGTATATTATATAGTTTGCAAATTGAGGGATAGATGTTGTAGTGGTAGATTTAGAACCATGGCATGTAATAACTTATATTTCTGCTATTAGCTTCTTCGCATGCTTGGGAGTGAATGACTGGTTGTTTTCAATTTCTAAGAATACTTAAAAGCTATCATGGAGTGGCATGATAAGCGGTTTTGTAAAGAAGTTAAGTTATGAATGCATGCTTGTCTGTATCTAAACTGTTTGTATGTCTTAAGGCTCGGATGGCCTTAAAGCTAAGACCTTTAGTTATAAATGAATGTCTTGTTATGTTGTGGCTTTATTGAGTGTTTATCGGTTTTCAGAATGTCCACGGTACAGGGGAGACTCTGTTCGTGTGTCGGGTCCTGACTTAACCATTAGGAAAAATTTTATGACCGGGCTTGGTATTGGGTTGAGAATATCATGGTCATTAGAGCCTCCAGTCTCGTGAAGGATCGGGGTGTTACAGGTGGTATCAGAGCTTAGTTAGCTCTAAGTCGGGACAGGGTCCTCGGCCTGTCGGGTAGTAACCCTTGTATGTGTGCTTGTTAAGAGTGTGTCTTGAATGTGTATGCCTGCATGTGTGATTGTGTGTCTTATATTGAATGTGACGCCCGAGATTCTACCGTACACATTTTTAAATGTTGCATCCATTAATTGTACATTAAATTATGTGCTTTACCTGTTGTTTTTCTTGGACACTATTCATTCAATTTTTAAACTGCATTATATTAGTGAATTAGCATTTTTATTAAATCATATTAATTGTTAAAGGAATGTGAAAATTGTGCAATTGAGCTAGGAGCGATAGGAGCACTCGTTTAGAAAATGATTTTCGTGGTTCAATGAATAGTGTTACGTAACTAACTTAGTGTTTTAATTAGTTAGCTTATACTTTACACTTTAGGCTCGTTTTTAAGCTACCAACGCTCATTTTTAGTGGACCACTAAACACCTAACTTGACCCTACCTATCATATATACTCACCATAAAGCAATTAGCTCATAACTTAGCAAAAAAAAAAAAAAAAAAGAAAGAAGATGCAGATTTTACTGTAGCAAATCCGAGAATAGCATAGGAGGAGAATGAGAGGATTTTGCTCATCAAATCTTCAAGCCAAGCCAAGCCAAGCAAGGAGCAAGTAGTTTAGGGTGTGTGCAAGCCTTCTAGGAGCTCCTACGCGCGTTAGGTGAGGGTTTTGCATATTATTTTTGCATTTGAAATATATGTCAACTTTCTTGAATTTATTGATTTGCTATATTATGATCATGCAATGCTTAAATATGCTTATGTATGTTGTGTATAAGTAGTAGAGACCTAATTTATGCTATTGTTTCATAGTTTAAACGGTTGAAATCGCTTGTTGATCGTAGGGCATGAATAGTGACGGGAAAATTAGGGATTTGCGAAATCAGACCTTGTAGCTTGAATTAATGGTTCTAATAGGTGCTTTAGATGTTAATGAAAGTAGTGTGAAGGCCTTGTAGGGTTTAATTGCCCGTAACCTAGTGAAAGAATGAAATAGCCAACTTTTAGAAAGGGGTTTGGGGGTTATTGCGATTCGGGGTTGAATTGGCCTCCACATTTAGTAATCCTAGGCTATTTAGGACCTAATTAAGCTTTGCTAGCCTCCATTTGAGTCCCGGATGAGGTACGTGTAGTACAAAGTCAAAAGAGTGAAAATGGGGCTTTTGTGCTAAACGCGGGTAATTGGGTAGTTTCTAGGGTCCTAGGGGTGCCATAAGGGATAATTAAAAGTATGGAATAGCCCGCTCGCTTATCTAGAACATTAACTTGTGTTTGGAAGAAAAATGACTTGTGTTACAAAGGGGTTTTGGG
Organism: Ehretia macrophylla; assembly: GCA_037974665.1. Lineage (NCBI taxonomy): Eukaryota > Viridiplantae > Streptophyta > Magnoliopsida > Boraginales > Ehretiaceae > Ehretia > Ehretia macrophylla. The sequence goes on from CM075783.1 coordinate 46,766,924, forward strand.
TCAAACATAAATCCGGGTGAATTTGGTTGATATATTTGGTGTTCTTAGGGTAAGTAGGGACTAAATGTGCTTTTCTAACTCTTAGTTGAGCTTTGATTAAGATACTTGTAGTACAAACGCACAAAGGGGTAATCGGGGCTTTTGTGGCTAAATCGGGTTAATGAATGATTTCAAGGGTTCTAAGTGTGCCATAATGCGTAACTAGAAGATTATAATAATTATTTGGTGAATCTTGAGCCTTAGCCTCGGTTTGGAGTTAAATGACTTAGGAAAACAAAAGGGAAACTCGGGGTTTCAAGCTTAGCCTTTGAATTAGCTTTGGTGCTTGTATATCTTGCCTTTACATGTTGTTATATGGCATTTGTGAGCATTTCGTGAAGTTTTGTGATCATCGGTCATTGATCCCTTTGTGTTGGTATAGTTATTTTCATATTTAATGCTTATATCTTGTTATAATGTTTATACTTCTTGTACTTTGTTAAGATCAAACTCTAATAAACATTGCATGCTAAGTGAGTAGGACTATAAGGATAACTCATCTAGTTATATGATTATTGATTATTGTAATTAAAAGTAATTGAAATTTATAACTTATGATCTTAACTTAATGGTATTTGATGCTTCTAATATATCTTATGTTCTCTAATGATATGATAAGGTGAACATTGTATCTTAATTGTGTGTGGGTTATGAACTTGTGTGAATAAGTGATTATAAATCTAGCTTCTAATGTTGTAAGGTTGAGTTAAGTAAGAGTTGAATTGGAATTGATATAGTTAATTGCTAAACTTATATGAACACCCTAGGGTTGCATACTTGAGCTAATTCGGGGAGTTGAAGTAAATCTGAGCTATTCTTTTAGCATGCTTGGCTTAATTCCAGGTGAGGGAGACTTCATCCTTATGTGCATAATAGTTTATTTACTTGTACTTAGATTATGTGCACTTATTGTCTATATATTGTGTGTGAGGGCAACTTACTTTGTTGTCCCTTAATCATGTGTTTGTTGATGTATTCTATTGTTATCATTTTGAGTGCATTGCATCGTGGTTGCGCAACCATTTGGGCATGGTAGTGTCGTGGAAACCGGGCGGCATCGGGCTTGCCGGTATACCTCGGCTACCATGGTTACCCAGTCCCTCTCTCGCTTGGGATGCCGCCCAGGGAGAGTTGGGTCGTAGGATTTCGGGGTACATCCGGAGTACACCCATTTTGGAGTTATAAGGGGATGCCGGCTTATCGATAACAGTGTCATTATTACATCGTGATTTCAGTTCGTGGCGTCGCTGGTGTGCCTCTGCCCTTCGGGGTATTCGCTTAGCCGGGACGTTATAGAAGTCAAAGTGTATCGTATCCTTTTTAATGTGTGGTAACTTGTTGTTTCAATTGTTCTTTGGTTGTAAAATGCTTTATTTGTACTAACCGCTGCATTGCACATCCCCGGTAGACCTTATCCCTCACTGGGCAATTGTGATTGCTCATACCTCGCTAAACATGTTTCAGGTGGTGCAGTTGGAGGAGTTGACCTGATTGCTGTGTGCTATTACTTGAGGTTTGAGTGATTGCCTGTTAAACTGTGGAAGACCTTACTTGTTCTACTTTATGTTTTATTTGGGAGCCTAAGGGCTTATGTATATATATTTGAGTAGTTGCAAGTTTGAAAGCTAAGTGGATGTAGTAAGTGTTATGGAATTGTGGCATGTAATAACTTTTGCTTCTGCTTCTAGCTACGTTGCATGCTTGGGTGTGAATGAACGGGTGTATGGTTGGCTTTAATTTCTAAGAATGTTCAATGCTATCATGGAGTGACATGATAAGCGGTTTTGTAAAGAAGTTAAGTTATGAATGCATGCTTGTGTGTATCTAAACCGTTTGTATGTCTTAAGGCTCGGATGACCTTAAAGCTAAGATCTTTAGTTATAAATGAATGTCTTGTTATGTTGTGGCTTTATTGAGTGTTTATAGGTTTTCAGAAAGTCCACAATACAGGGGAAACTCTGTCCGTTTTCCCTAAAATTTTGTGACCGGGTTTGGCATTGGGTTGAGAATAGTATGGTTATTAGAGCCTCCGGTCTCGTGAGGGATCGGGGCGTTACATTGAATGTGTGCACCTATGTGAAATAATTATGTGCTACGTGCTAAATGTGTGCTAAGTGAAGTAAAGTGGCTGGTTATGCATCAAATTGACCTTGTGAATTGTTAATTGCTTGAACTGTTGCTTGTAATGTGTGTATTTGAAAGTCTTTGATTGAGTTGTGTTATGATGGACTTGATTGTCGTGCTTGAATGACTTTGATGATTACACTGTTTCATAAACTCTTATATAAACATGTTTGCATAATAGTTTAAAACATATATGTGTAAATGTGATATCTTGGCATTCATACATGTCCCGTTGAAATGGTAAGAAAGACTTCTTCCTCCCCCTGAAGAGAAGTGATTAGCAACAAGCCCTCCAAGTTGTGTGGATTAGCGGGAATGAGAATGTTGTAAGCAGAGCTCAGTTATTGGGATTTCTTCCAAGGCATTCTTCTACGCTCAGTAGTTAGAAATGAATGGCTTCCTTTGGGATTTCTATATGACCGTTCTCTCGGTTTTCTTATTGAGTATTCTTCTAGTATTTTCTTGCTGGTATTACTCGGAAGACTTAGTTTGGGATTCTAATCAGCCTTATTATATGGAATTATCTTCGGTATTTTTACTCTAAATTCTTATTGGTATTTTCTCGCCACTGTTAGTTGGGATTCTATTCTTCTATGGTATTCGTGCCAGCGGGATTCTTATTTGGATTTCGAAGTAGCATCTCTATTGGAGCCTTTATTTGGCCTTATTACGTGAGGTTCACAGGCAATACTACTGGGATTTCTTAATGAGCTCCCACGAGAGTTCGTATATGGTATTCTTGCTTAGCAACTGATGACGAGTAATTGGAGTTGGTTTTCAGTTGTTGTGGAGTTCTCTTGTGAAGAAGAATTGCGTGGACGCAATTTGTTTAAGGGGGAGAGGATGTGACGCCCGAGATTCTACCGTACACATTTTTAAATGTTGCATCCATTAATTGCGCATTAAATTCTGTGCTTTACCTGTTGTCTTTCTTGGTCACTATTCATTCTATTTTTAAACTGCATTATATTAGTGAATTAGCATTTTTATTAAATCATATTAATTGTTAAAGGAATGGAAAAAATGTGCAATTGAGCTAGGAGCGATAGGAGCACTCGTTTAGAAAATGTTTTAATGGTTCAATGAATAGTGTTATGTAACATAACTTAGTAATTTAATTAGCTACCATATATTCTTCACCTTAGGCTCGTTTTAAGGTTATCAACGTTCATTTTAGTGGACCACTAAGCACCTAACTTGACCCCATTTAATATATATGCTCATACAACACCACCTAGCTCATAACTTAACAAAACACAAAAAAAAAAGAGAAGATGCAGGAATTACTGTAGCAAATCCAAGAATAGCATAGGAGGAGAAATAGATATTTTTGCTCAACAAATCTTCAAGCCAAGCCAAGCCAAGCTAGGAGCAAGTAGTTTAGGGTATTTGCTAGCCTCTCGAGAGTTCCTACGCGCGTTGGTGATAGATTTCACGGCTTATTTTCGCATTTTAAAATAGTTGCTATTTTCTTGATTTGTTGAAAATGTGACCAAATGCTATTGTATTGATTATCTATGCTATTATACCATGTTTATATGTGCTAGAGATCATATTTGATCCATTGTTTCGTTTTTTACCCGGTTAGAATCGTTAGTTTGATTTATGAGATGAATAGTGATATTTTTCTAGGGTTTTGTGTAATTGCACGTATTGGCTTGATTCAACACTTCTAATAGATGCCTTAGGTGCTAATGAAGGTAGTCTAATAGTCCCGTGCACTTGAATTGCTCTAATATCGCATAAAACGTAAAATAGTCGACTTTAATAAAGGGGTTTCGGGGTTAAGGCGAATCCGGGTGGATTCAGGCTTTACTTTTAGTATTCTTAGGCTACCTAGGTGCTATAGAAGCTTTGATAACCCTTGTTTGAAGCCCGGATGAGGTACGTGTAGTTTAAAGCTATAAGAGGGAATTTGGGGCTTTCGGGGTAATTGCGGGTAATCGGACGTAATTGTGGGTTGAAAGGGTACCTTAGGGGTTAATTGGAGGATTGGTGTAGCTTCCCCTCGAATGTGAATCATTGATGTGAGTTTGGAAGAGAAATAGCTTGAATAACAAAAGGGTTTTAGGTGCAATTTCGGTTGTTTCGCGCTTCTAAGACCTTGGCATGAGTTCTTGAGTGTTTATATGTGGTTTCAAGTTGATTTGGAACATTTGGTGTAATTCTAAATGTATCTTGTACATGCTCCTTTGTAAAACTGCTTATTTGCTTATATAATTGCTTCTATTCTAACTGCATCGAGGTCAACTTACTTTGTTGATCCTCCTACATGTTATTGCTTATATCATTGATATTAACTTGTCATTGTAAAGTGCATTGCATAGTGGTTGCACAACCATAGTGTCAGGGGCGGATGTGTTGAATATCGGCTGGGCGGCAGAGGGCTTGCCACTGGATATTCAAACTCCATGCTCTATTCCCTCACTCGCCTGGTCCGGAGATTGCCAGGGGGTGTTGGGTCGTAGGATTATCGGGGTACATCCGGAGTACACCCACTGGAGTGTTTGGGGTTATTCCGGCTTATCGTGATCATAATCGTGGTTCGTGGATCGTGAATGAAGACCCAGTGAAGATTGGAGTATAGGGGTTATGTGAAATGTATCCTTTTAAATGTGTGGTTATTGAAGCTATCATTGTTTCTTGAATTGTTTAATTGCTATTGTTGTTTAACTGTATTACCTGTTGCATTGCACGCCCCGGGACCTTATCCCTCACTGGGCAACAGTGGTTGCTCATACCTCGCTAACATGTTTCAGGTAGCGCAGTTGGAGGAGTTGCATTAGTTGCTGTATCTAGTTGCCCGAGGTGGACTATGTTCTTGTTGATGAAAGTAGGATTTGTTTTCTTTACTTTATGTTCTATTTTGTAACCTAAGTGATATGTGTATATTATATAGTTTGCAAATTGAGGGATAGATGTTGTAGTGGTAGATTTAGAACCATGGCAAGTAATAACTTATATTTCTACTATTAGCTTCTTCGCATGCTTGGGAGTAAATGACTGGTTGTTTTCAATTTCTAAGAATACTTAAAAGCTATCATGGAGTGGCATGATAAGCGGTTTTGTAAAGAAGTTAAGTTATGAATGCATGCTTGTCTGTATCTAAACTGTTTGTATGTCTTAAGGCTTGGATGGCCTTAAAGCTAAGATCTTTAGTTATAAATGAATGTCTTGTTATGTTGTGGCTTTATTGAGTGTTTACAGGTTTTCAGAATGTCCACAGTACAGGGGAGACTCTGTCCGTGTGTCGGGTCCTGACTTAACCATTAGGAAAAATTTTATGACCGGGCTTGGTATTGGGTTGAGAATAGCATGGTCATTAGAGCCTCCGGTCTCGTGAGGGATCGGGGCGTTACACACGGAGCTAGAGCAACCAACACTGGCAACCCGAGGCTACCCAGAGAGGCCCATCACACCGCCCTGACTCTATGAATGCAATACAATATACAATGCAACAATCGAGCAATAAAGCCACACGTGGGAGAATAACAAAGTAGGTTACTCTCGCACGCAATAGCAACAATTGATAAACATTTTAATCAAAATCAACTCCAACAAGCATATAAAACTAAATTAAACATTCTATGGGCATAATATCAAGAAAACAAGCAAAAACACCAATCGGCCCCAACCATCAAAACGCTACTACTTCCAAACGAGCCACGAGTTCCGGAAACCGACTTCACCAATCCTCCTAGGTCACCATAAGGCATGTCTAAAGACCTCAAAACCCTACTTTTCCCTATAATTCACGCAAAGTCCCGATTTCCCCCTTTGCTCGTTTGAACTACAACTATAGCAACCAAACACCCAACCAACACCATAATCGCACCAAAAGTACTTCCATGGCCTCCCGAAACAATGCCAATACGCAAAACGAGAAAATGTCAAACTCGACCTAAACGACCCCGACTTTCACCAAGTCATATTTCTCGTTTTTTCCATTATGCAACCTAAACAAACTATGGATTTAGGCATTCTAGCATACCTAGCACATTTTCACATCAACGGACAGCATAACGGAGCAACTTCATCGTTTCAAGGATTTACTATTCATAAACTACTATTCAACAACCAATTTAAATTGCAATCTCAGCATTTAACCGCAAAAAATGTTAAAAAGCTATAAATACATGTTCTACAATTGGCAAGGAACATTCTAGAAGCTTCAAAATGATTTAAACAACAATCTACGGATAAATCTCAAAAATCAAAAAGTTGACATACATAACATTTAAATGCGCAAATAACGTGCTTCCCTCACCTTAGGCACTCCTAGTCGCTATGAAAACAACGCTGGACACCTCAGAAACCACCCCGCACGAGCTCACGTAAAGATTGGAAGTTAGAAGGTTGAAATTTTTTTTTTCTTCTCTCAAAGTTACAGCCTGCTCAAGGTTCTTTTTTCAACTTTTATGTTTTATTTTCTTTGTTATTTGGTTATTTAAAAGATGACAACTTGGTCAAAATAGTCATGCCTTGGTCAACTACTTAAAATTTGGTCAATTTAGCCTATTTTGTGCATTTTAAAGCCATAATAACTATTGAAATATTAATTCTAGCTAACAACAATTAAATTATAAAATTTAAGGTACCAAAATACTAGTTTCACTATTTGCTGAGGACTAGGAACCGCTCTCTAGCTATCGCTCCCTAAATGCAATGCACTTTGTAACAACAAAGAAGTAACAATTAAATCTTAAAGAATTTAAGAAATATAATTTCCAGAAAGATAATCAAGAAAATTCCACATTCTGGGCTCGAGTATTACACCCTCTCCCCCTTAAACAATTGTGCCCACACAATTCTTACCTGGTCAACAAACAACTCCGGATACTGATTCCGAACTTGGTCCTCTCTTTCCCAAGTCGCTTCCTCAAACCCATGATGATTCCACAGAACCTTTACTAACGGAATACTCTTCTTGCGAAGCTCCTGAATTTTTCGGTCCACAATTCGAATCGGTTTCTCTTCATAAGACAACTTCTCCTCAATCTGCAAAGGCTCTGGTTCAAGTACATGTGAAGGATCTGGATGGTACTTCTTTAACATTGACATGTGAAAAACATCGTGTAGTCTCGACAAACTCGGAGGTAAAGCTAACCGGTAAGCCAAAGGACCCACCTTTTCGGTGATCTCATACAGACCCACATACCTGGGACTAAGTTTCCCGCTCTTACCGTGTCGAATCAATCCCTTTCTAAGAGAAATCTTAAGAAATACCCAATCTCCCAAATCAAATTCAAGATCCCGACGGTGTTTATCTGCATAACTCTTCTGATGACTCTGAGCTATAAGCATACGCTGGCGAATAAGGTGAACATTATCTACCATCTTAATCATCTCAGGTAACACAGTCGGATCAACTGTTCTCATTTCTCCAACCTCTTCCCAATACAATGGGGATCTGCATTTACAACCATACAACGCCTCGTAGGGAGCCATACCTATAGTAGATTGATAACTATTATTGTAGGCGAACTCCGCTAAAGGCAAAAACTTCTCCCAGTTCTTCCCAAAGTCTAGCACACATGCTCGAAGCATGTCTTCCAAGATCCTGATAGTTCTCTCAGACTGGCCATCGGTTTGTGGATGATATGCAGCGCTGAAGCTCAATTTAGTTCCCATGGCCTCTTGCAACTTCTGCCAAAAACGAGATCTGAATCCGGGATCTCTATCTGACACTATACTCTGTGGCACACCATACAGTCTCACAATATTAGCAACATAAAGCTCAGCTAGTTTATCAAGGCTATCCTGTTTGTTCATGGGAATAAAATGTGTAACTTTAGTCAAGCGGTCCACAACAACCCAAATAGAATCACATCTTCTCGGAGATCTAGGAAGATCGGTCACAAGGTCCATTGTTATATGCACCCACTTCCATTGCGGAATCGACAACGGTTGCAGAAGCCCGGCTGGCCTCTGATGCTCAACTTTAACCCTCTGACAAGTCAAACATCTGGATACACACCCAGCAATCTCCCTCTTCATATTGTTCCACTAGAAGTGTTGTTTCAAATCTCTATACATTTTAGTACTGCCCGGGTGAATTGTATATCTCGAATTATGTGCCTCGGACAGAATCTCATTCTTCAAAGTCAGATCACCAGGAACACACACTCTGTCCCTGAATCTGAAGATACCATCTGCATGTAATTTAAACTCCGACTCTCCCCCTTTTGATTTTTCTTGGATTTTCAAGATGTAAGGATCAGTCTTCTGAGCCTCTCTGATCTGTGCTAGCAACCCTAACTGAATCTGCAAACTAGCAAATCGAATCCCTACCTCAGTAGCTTATGGCTTCCATGAACAAATTTCTTCCAAAGTCTCCCAATCCTTGATAATTAAGCTTGCAACAGTAGCCTTTCGGCTCAAAGCATCAGCAACAACATTTGCCTTACTTGGCACGTAGTTAATAGAACAGTTGTAACCACTCAATAGCTCTAGCCATCTCCGCTGCCTCATATTCAAATCCTTCTGTGAAAACAAATACTTGAGACTCTTATGGTCAGTAAAAATTTCAAATCTGCTACCCCACAAGTAATGATGCCACTTCTTCAAAGCAAACACAACTGCAGCTAACTCAAGATCATGTGTAGGGTAATTGACTTCATATGGTTTCAACTTCCTAGAAGCATAGGCAATCACCTTACCATTCTGCATTAAAACACAGCCCAAACCTTCTTTAGATGCATCACTGTAAACAACAAAGTTTTCTGTTCCCTCAGGTAAAGCTAGTATAGGAGTTGTAGTTAGTCTCTTCTTCAATTCTTGGAAACTGGATTCACATTTGGCATCCCAGTTGTAAGCAACTTTCTTTCGAGTCAACTGGCTTAAAGGTCCAGAAATTTTCGAAAAGTCCTTAACAAACCTCCGGTAGTAACCTGCCAATCCAAGAAAACTCTGAATCTCTAACACCGTTTCAGGTCTCTTCCAGGACGAAACAACTTCAATCTTAGCTGGGTCCACTGAAATTCCTTGATGTGAAATGATATGACCTAGAAAAGATATCTGATTCAACCAGAACTCGCACTTGCTGAATTTAGAAAAAAGCTTGTTTTCTTGCAAAGTCTGTAGCACAATCCTCAAGTGTTGTTCATGTTCAGCCTCATTCTTCGAGTACACTAAAATGTCGTCAATAAAGATCACGACAAACTGATCAAGATAAGGTCGAAAAACCCTCTACATCAAGTCCATGAATGCAGCTGGTGCATTCGTCAATCCAAACGGTAACACAACAAATTCATAGTGACCATATCTAGTCCTGAATGCCGTCTTTGGTATATCGTCACTCCGAATCCTAAGTTGATAGTAACCCTGCCTCAAGTCAAATTTGGAGTAAACACTCGCACCCTGCAATTGGTCAAACAATTCTTCAATCAACGGCAAGGGGTATTTGTTCTTAATCGTGACTTGATTAAGTCCCCTGTAATCAATACATAACCGTAGCGTGCCATCTTTCTTTCTCACAAACAACACAAGCGCACCCTACGGCGAAGAACTAGGTTGTATAAACCCTTTCTCAAGCAAGTTCTGAAGCTGAATTTTTAATTCCTGAAGTTCAGCCGATGCCATTCTATAAGGACTCCTAGAAATTGGCGCAGTGCCTGGCACAAGATCAATCACGAACTCAATCTCCCTATCCGGTGGTAAACCTGGTAATTCCTCGGGAAATACACCAGGGAAGTCTCTAACAATCGGAACCTTATTCAAATTCAACTTATCAATAGGCTGATTGATCAAATAAGCTAAGTAAGCTTCACAACCCTTATTCAACAACTTAGAAGTCTTGATCACTGATAAAAGAGGAATTCGGGCAGCCCTGCAGTTCCCAACAATCTCCAGTACCGGTAGGTCAGGAACCTGAAGATAAACAATCTTTGTTCTACAATCCAACTGTGCATAATATTTCCCCAACCAGTCCATTCCCAAAATAATTTCAAAGTCACGGAATGGCAGTATAATTAAATCAGCAGGAAATTTACGGTTCTCAATGCATATATCACAAGATTTGCAAATAGACTCAGTAACAAATTTTGCACCCAAAGGTGTACTAACTTCAACTTCATGCGGCAGTTTATCAATGCAAACATTCACAGATCGTGCACATGTAGGAGTTATAAATGAATGTGTAGCTCTGGGATCAATCAAAACTTTAACTGGCTGAGTATTGGGAAGAAAGGTACCTTCCACTATAGCTGTAGTATCGGGTAGCTCCTCTGCATCCAGTGCAAAGACCCTAGCCTGAACCCTCTGTGCTGGACCTGCACCTGTAGCCCTATTCTGAACACCCTGGCCTCCAATACGGCCCTAAACATTCCTATACTTAGGGCAATCTCTCACCCTATGGTCATCACTCCCACAACCAGTGCATTTACCACTCTTTCTCCAACAATTAGCCTCAATATGCCCCGATCGATTACAAAAGTTACACTACTGATTTTGCCTTACAACAGTGTTTCCTGTAGGTGCGGGGGCTCTGGCAGTGGTAGGAACTGTACCTCCCTGCTGAGGTCTAGTCACAGCTGGCCTAGCCTGAATCTGATGTTGTGGCTGATACGGACGTTGCTGAAGAACCTGCGCAGAAGTCTGATACTGCCTCGGCTGACTCTGGCTGCTTTGGCCCAAATACTGTTTCTTACTCGGCTGACTGCTCTCAGCTATCATCTCAGCCTTCCGTTTCTCAAACTTCGAGGCTGCTTGGAAAGCCTCGGGAAAAGTAGTGTAGGTCTGCCTAGTCAAATGCAACTGAATATCCATTCTCAGCCCACAAACAAACCTATGAATCATCCTCCTAGCTGGCCGTACCAGCTCGGGCATATACCTCGACAGGCTGACAAACCTAGCCTCGTACTGTGCAACAGTCATCTTTCCCTGCTTCAGGCCCACAAACTCGTCCTCCCGCCTTTCCATAGCCATCTCGGGAATATACTTGTCCCGAAACTCACTTACAAAATCATCCCATAAATGTGGAACATCCTCACAATCCCACCTCAATCTGACAGTATTCCACCACTGCTCTGCGTCGCCCTCAAATAGGAATGACGCATAATCTATTCTTGCCTCATCAGTGTACCTCAAAGCAGTGAAAATTTTCTCAACACGATTAATCCATCTCTCGGCTGCCTCATCATCCGGATCTCCGAAGAACTTACCCGGCTCGTGCCTCAGGAATTTCTCTAACTGGTTATTCTCAACCCTATACCCCTGTCCACCAGGATTAGCTTGATTTCTTTGGGGATTATTATTCCTATCCTGCCTCTGCTCATGCAGTACCTGTGTAATCCGGTCAACCGTTGTAGTCATAGTAGCCATAAACTACTCAGGCAACGGTTGCTGACCCTGTTCTGCTGCCTCTTCATCTGACCCTAGACCTTGAGTACCACGACGTGGCGGCATAGTAGCAATTCACAATAGCTGGCAGCATATAAAAGCAGTTTATAGACAGAAATATAGCACATAAGATTTGATAACACTCAAATCAATATCAATCAAACATTCTAACACGCAATTCACATAACACATTTTTTCATGTCAAACTAATTCACTTTAAACACATAAGCACTCTAAGTTCACACAATCATGCTATAGCACTTTTCACTTAACAATCACACAATAACACTTTAGCATTTTAGACCTTTACCCCACAGACCGAGAAACATATCCCGGCTCATGCAAGACTATCATGCTCTGATACTACCTAAAGATGTCACGCCCCAACCCAACCCCGCAAAAGGCCAAGCCCGGACCCGACACACGGACGGAGTCTCCTTTGTACCGCGGACGTTCCGAAACCCTACATTCAATATAATATTCGAGAAACCACAACATTCATTTGAGACAAGCCAACATTCTTTTAGAAAACATACATCTTTTCATTAACAACTTTGCAACCCAAAAATGATATGCATACTACACAATTATTTATGCCACTAAACAATTAACCATTAGCATGCATTTCCTTACTAGTCACATGAGTATATATTTACAACATTACAACCTTTAATCCTTTACAACATAAGACCATCTAGGCCTCAAAATAGATACTACATACAAGGCTATAAGCCTCAAAATAAAGCGACAACCAAGCATTAAACACATCAAGCATGGCTCGCACAAAAGTCTGGCAATCAACCACCAGTAAAGCAAAGAAGTGCTATCACGGAAACACCTCCACCTGCTCCTCCTCCTCTATTACCTCAATGGGGTCTGCTTCAACTACTCCTGTAAAATATAGTATAGAAAGGAATGAACAAAAACTATTGCTCAGCGAGGGCAATTGGTCTCAAGAACAGAGATGAGAGGAGTATGCAATGCAATTAGTCAAGCAATTCATACAAATATCATATAGAGATACAACAAGCCATCAATAAAGCAAGGCAAGCATTAAATCTATCAACACTCATTCAAAGGATACGGTACTCTTTTCACGAGCAACTTTAAATCACGAATTCGATGACGACGCGCCGGCCCAAACTACCTTATAACACCAGTTTGGAATACCCCGGAAGTATCCATCAATCTACGACCTAAATCTCCCTGGGAGGCAACCCAAGCGAGAAGAGGGAATAGGACACGGAGCTAGAGCAACCAACACTGGCAACCCGAGGCTACCCAGAGAGGCCCATCACACCGCCCTGACTCTATGAATGCAATACAATATACAATGCAATAATCGAGCAATAAAGCCACACGTGGGAGAATAACAAAGTAGGTTACTCTCGCATGCAATAGCAACAATTGATAAACATTTCAATCAAAATCAACTCCAACAAGCATATAAAACTAAATTAAACATTCTACGGGCATAATATCAAGAAAACAAGCAAAAACACCAATCGGCCCCAACCATCAAAACGCTACTACTTCCAAACGAGCCACGAGTTCAGGAAACCGACTTCACCAATCCTCCTAGGTCACCATAAGGTACGTCTAAAGACCCCGAAACCCTACTTTGCCCTAGAATTCACGCAAAGTCCCGATTTCCCCCTTTGCTCGTTTGAACTACAACTATACCAACCAAACACCCAACCAACACCATAATCGCACCAAAAGTGCTTCCATGGCCTCCCGAAACAATGCCAACACGCAAAACGAGAAAATGCCAAACTCGACCTAAACGACCCCGACTTTCACCAAGGCATATTTCTCATTTTTTCCATTACGCAACCTAAACAAACCATGGATTTAGGCATTCAAGCATACCTAGCACATTTTCACATCAACAGACAGCATAACGGAGCAACTTCATCGTTTCAAGGGTTTACTATTCACAAACTACTATTCAACAACCAATTTAAATTGCAATCTCAACATTTAACCGCAGAAAATGTTAAAAAGCTATAAATACATGTTCTACAATTGGCAAGGAACATTCTAGAAGCTTCAAAATGATTTAAACAATAATCTACGGATAAATCTCAAAAATCAAAAAGTTGACATACATAACATTTAAATGCGCAAATAATGTGGTTCCCTCACCTTAGGCACTCCTAGTCGCTAGGAAAACAATGCTGGACACCTCGGAAACCACCCCGCACGAGCTCACGCGAAGATTGGAAGTTGGAAGGTTAAATTTTTTTTTTCTTCTCTCAAAGTTACAGCCTGCTCAAGGTTCTTTTTTCAGCTTTTATGTTTTATTTTCTTTGTTGTTTGCTTATTTAAAAGATGACAACTTGGTCAAAATAGTCAAGCCTTGGTCAACTACTTAAAATTTGGTCAATTTAGCCTATTTTGTGCATTTTAAAGCCATAATAACTAATGAAATATTAATTCTAGCTAACAACAATTAAATTATAAAATTTAAGGCACTAAAATACTAGTTTCACTATTTGCTGAGAACTAGGAACCGCTCTCTAGGTATCGCTCCCTAAATGCAATGCACTTTGTAACAACAAAGAAGTAACAATTAAATCTTAAAGAATTTAAGAAATATAATTTCCAGAAAGATAATCAAGAAAATTCCACATTCTGGGCTCGGGTATTACAACCGGTACTAGAGATTGCTGGGAATTGCAGGGCTACCCGAATTTCTCTTTTATCATCGATCAAGGCTTCTAAGTTGTTGAATAAAGGTTGTGAAGCTTACTTAGCTTATTTGATCAATCAGCCTACTAATAAGTTGAATTTGAATGAGGTTCCAGTTGTTAGAGACTTCCCTGGTATATTTCCCGAGGAATTATCGGGTTTACCACCGGATAGGGAGATTGAATTTGTGATTGATCTTGTGCCAGGCACTGCGCCAATTTATAGGAGTCCTTATAGAATGGCATCGGCTGAACTTCAGGAATTAAAAATTCAGCTCTAGAACTTGCTTGAAAAAGGGTTTATACAACCTAGTTCTTCGCCGTGGGGTGCACCTGTGTTGTTTGTGAGAAAAAAAGAATGCACGCTACGGTTATATATTGATTACAGGGGACTTAATCAAGTCACGATTAAGAACAAATACCACTTGCCGTTGATTGAAGAATTGTTTTACCAGTTGCAGGGTGCGAGTATTTACTCTAAATTTGACTTGAGGCAGAGTTACTATCAACTTAGGATTCGGAGTGACAATATACCAAAGACGGCATTCAGGACTAGATATGGTCACTATGAATTTGTTTTGTTGCCGTTTGGATTGACGAATGCACCAGCCGCATTCATGGACTTGATGCAGAGGGTTTTTCGACCTTATCTTGATCAGTTTGTCGTGATCTTTATTGACAACATTTTAGTGTACTCGAAGAATGAGGCTGAACATGAACAACACTTGAGGATTGTGCTACAGACTTTGCAAGAAAACAAGCTTTTTGCTAAATTCAGCAAGTGCGAGTTCTGGTTGAATCAGATATCTTTTCTAGGTCATATCATTTCACATCAAGGAATTTCAGTAGACCCAGCTAAGATTGAAGTTGTTTCATCCTAGAAGAGACCTGAAACGGTGTCAGAGATTCGGAGTTTTCTTGGGTTGACAGGTTACTACCGGAGGTTTGTTAAAGACTTTTCCAAAATTTCTGGACCTTTAAGCCAGTTGACTCGAAAGAAAGTTACTTACAACTGGGATGCCAAATGTGAATCCAGTTTCCAAGAATTGAAGAAAAGACTAACTACAGCTCCTATACTAACTTTGCCTGAGGGAACAGAAAACTTTGTTGTCTATAGTGATGCATCTAAAGAAGGTTTGGGCTGTGTTTTAATGCAGAATGGTAAGGTGATTGCTTATGCTTCTAGGAAGTTGAAACCATATGAAGTCAATTACCATACACATGATCTTGAGTTAGCTGCAGCTGTGTTTGCTTTGAAGAAGTGGCGTCATTACTTGTGGGGTAGCAGATTTGAAATTTTTACTGACCACAAGAGTCTCAAGTATTTGTTTTCACAAAAGGATCTGAATATGCTTCAGCGGAGATGGCTAGAGCTATTGAGTGGTTACAACTGTTCTATAATATACGTGCCAGGTAAGGCAAATGTTGTTGCTGATACTTTGAGCCGAAAGGCTACTGTTGCAAGCTTAATTATCAAGGATTGGGAGACTTTGGAAGAAATTTGTTCATGGAAGCCATAAGCTATTGAGGTAGGGATTCGATTTGCTAGTTTGCAGATTCAATCAGGGTTGCTAGCACATATCAGAGAGGCTCAGAAGACTGATCCTCACATCTTGAAAATCCAAGAAAAATCAAAAAGGGGGAGAGTCGGAGTTTAAATTACATGCAGATGGTATCTTCAGATTCAGGGTCAGGGTGTGTATTCCTGGAGATCCGACTTTGAAGAATGAGATTCTGTCCGAGGCACATAATTCGAGATATACAATTCACCCGGGCAGTACTAAAATGTATAGAGATTTGAAACAACACTTTTGGTGGAACAATATGAAGAGGGAGATTGCTGGGTATGTATCCAGATGTTTGACTTGTCAGAGGGTTAAAGTTGAGCATCAGAGGCCAGCCGGGCTTCTGCAGCCGTTGTCGATTCCGCAATGGAAGTGGGTGCATATAACAATGGACCTGGTGACCGATCTTCCTTGATCTCCGAGAGGATGTGATTCTGTTTGGGTTGTTGTGGACCGCTAGACTAAAGTTACACATTTTATTCCCGTGAACAAACATGATAGCCTTGATAAACTAGCTGAGCTTTATGTTGCTAATATTGTGAGACTGCATGGTGTGCCACATAGTATAGTGTCAGATAGGGATTCCAGATTTAGATCTCGTTTTTGGCAAAAATTGCAAGAGGCCATGGGAACTAAGTTGAGCTTTAGTACTGCATAGCATCCACAAACTGATGGCCTGTGATACCCCGAACCTGGCATGTATTCAATAGCATTTAAAGTTCATTTAAATTGCATTTTATTGACCTTTCACCTTCTTTGACCAAAATAGTTGACTTTTTATCTACATTGACCAACTAGGACATGGTGAAAATTTTTGAAATGTTTAATAAAGGGCAAACTTGGGATTAGAAATAAAAAAATGCAATGTTAAGTTAGTCAAATTTTGGGTCAACTTTGGAATTAAATCTGAACCAATTGGGGAAGAGTTAGGTAGCAAATTATATATGGTTGGAATGCTCTATGAGTCTAGTTTCTGTGGCTTCAAAACGTTCATGAATTGGAATTTTCTAGAAGAAGTTATGGCCGTTTTCGTAAGGTCGCGCATAGCTGTTTTGGTTTAGCAGGTTGACCGAAGCTTTGACTATTGTTGCCATCTTTTATAAGCATAAAATAGCATAGAAAAAAAACGAAAAGCTGAAAAATAAAGGGAGAAAACCAAGAGTTCAAGGAGAAAAGAAAAAAAAAGAATTTTCAACTTCAAATCTTCAAATCTTTGCGAGGGCTTGCACGGGATCGTTTCCGAGGCTTCTAATGTTGTTTTCCTAGCGTCTATTAGCAGCTAAGGTGAGGGATGCATCGTTATTTGCGCATTAGAAAATATGATGTCAAGACTTTAATTTTTAGAAATTGCATATAGAATGTTGTTTAATTCATTTTGTTGCTTGAAATATGTTCTATGATGTTAGTAGACCTTACTTTTGTAAGTTTTTAGCAATTTCTGCGGTTAAAATTGATTATTGTATTTCAAATGTTGAGTGAATAGTGAGAAACGTGAATAGTAAACCCCCGTTCAAAATTTTGCTCCGAGTTGCGTTCTATTGATGCAGAAAGGTGCTAGATATGCTAGAATGCCTAAATGTGTGGTTTAATTGGAATGTGTAATGGAAAAACAGAGAAAAACGGCTTAGTGAAAGTCGGGGTCGTTTAGGTCGAGTTTGGCATTTTCTCGTTTTACGTGTTGGCATTGTTTCGGGAGGCCATGGAAGCACTTTTGGTGCGATTATGGCGTTGGTTGGGTGTTTGGTTGGTATAGTTGTAGTTCAAACGAGCAAAGGAAAAAATCAGGACTTCGCGTGAATTCTAGGGTAAAGTAGGGTTTCAGGGTCTCTAGACGTGCCTTATGGTGACCTAGGAGGATTGGTGAAGTCGGTTTCCAAAGCTCGTGGCTCGTTTGAAAGTAGTAGTGTTTTTAAGTTGGGGTCATTTTTGTGATTTTGTGTGTATTCTTAGAATATTGCTTATAGTATGTTTATATTGATTATAGAATGCTTATATTGCTCATGGAATGATTGTATTGATTATAGAATGCTTATGTTGCCTATAGAATGCTTATAATGCTTATAGAATACTTGTTATTGTTTGATAATGTTAGTTGCTTATTGATTGAAATGTTTATCTTTTGTTGAGAACGCTTGATATCGCTCGTTTATCGCCTTGTATCGAGTCTTGCACTGCATAGTGTCTCGCGGGTGAGTGATGGGCCTCTCTGGGTAGCCTCGGGTTGCCAGTGTTGGTTGCTCTAGCTCCGCTGCTATTCCCTTTCTCGCTTGGGTTGCCTCCCAGGGAGATTTGGGTCGTAGAATTGATGGATACTTCCGGGGTATTCCAAATTGGTGTTATAAGGTGGTTTGGGCCGGGGCGTCATCGTTAAAGTCATCGAAATCGTGATCGGTACATTACTCGCTCGAGTGAACCATAGCCTTCAAAGTGTGGTATAGCTTTGATTGGTTGTGTTAATGCTTTCTTTAGTTGTTTAATTGTATTGTTGTTTATATTGAATGCCTTTTATTGATTGTATTGCTTAACTGTACCTATTTGCATTGCACGATCTTCTTTCTCTCCACTTCGATATCTGTCTCGCCCTCACTGAGTATACGTGTTGTGTATACTCACTCCTCACCACCACATTTCAGGAAATGCCATGTTAGCTGGAAAGTTCGTGATTCCATGAAAGTTCGTGCTTGAAGAGTTATCTTGCGTGCCTATGTGACTTGAGTTGTCAAAGTTGTAAAGTTGTATGCTTTTATGTTGTATGTAATTATTGTTAAAAGAAATGTAATTTAAATCTAGCTAAGTAGTTGGAATGGTTTGATAAGTTAGATTATGTATATAGCTAAGGAAAAGAATTAGAATGGCATGATAGTTTATTTTATGCAGTAGCTTAGTATGGTTTAATTGTCTAGTTTGAATGTACTTGTCAAAATGAAAAGATAGGTTAGTTTTTAAATTGGAAATGTATGTATACTTGCTGAGTTTAAATTGTTGAGAACCGAGGCTCGGATGGCCTTGAGGAAGTTTTGTATGGTTGGACACGGTGGTGGTCCATTTATATGCTATTACAGGTTTTACATTTCGCCTATAAACAGGGGAGACTCCGTCTGTTTACCCTGAAAATTATGCCCGGGTTTTGGTTTGGGTTGTGATTAGATTGAATGATAGAACTCCCGGTCTCGAGAGGGATCGGAGTGTCACATGGCCAGTCTGAGAGAACCATAAGGATCTTGGAAGACATGCTTCGGGCATGTGTGCTAGACTTTGGGAAGAATTGGGAGAAGTTTTTGCCTTTAGCGGAGTTCGCCTACAACAATAGTTATCAATCTACTATAGGTATGGCACCCTACGAGGCATTGTACGATCGTAAATGCAGATCCCCATTGTATTGGGAAGAGGTTGGAGAGATGAGAACAGTTGATCCGACTGTGTTACTTGAGATGATTAACATGGTGGATAATGTTCACCTTATTCGCCAGC
The DNA here is from genome assembly GCA_037974665.1 of Ehretia macrophylla. Lineage (NCBI taxonomy): Eukaryota > Viridiplantae > Streptophyta > Magnoliopsida > Boraginales > Ehretiaceae > Ehretia > Ehretia macrophylla. Next base: position 46,786,155 of record CM075783.1, read on the forward strand.
GTATGCTTACAGCTCAGAGTCGTCAGAAGAGTTATGTAGATAAGCACCGTCGAGATCTTGAGTTTGCTTTGGGAGATTGGGTATTTCTTAAGATTTCTCCTCGAAAGGGATTGATTCGACACGGTAAGAGCGGGAAACTTAGTCCCAGGTATGTGGGTCCGTATGAGATCACCGAAAAGGTAGGTCCTTTGGCGTATCGGTTAGCTTTGCCTCCGATCTTGTCGAGACTACACGATGTTTTTCACGTGTCAATGTTAAAGAAGTACCATCCAGATCTTTCACATGTACTTGAACCAGAGCCTTTGCAAATTGAAGAAAAGTTGTCTTATGATGAGAAGCCGATTCGAATTGTAGATCGGAAAATTCAGAAGCTTCGCAGAAAGAGTATTCCGTTAGTAAAGGTTTTGTGGAATCATCATGGGTTTGAGGAAGCGACTTGGGAAAGAGAAGACCAAGTTCGGAATCAGTATCCGGAGTTGTTTGTTGACCAGGTAAGAATTGCGTGGGCGCAATTGTTTTAAGGGGGAGAGAGTGTAATACCCGAGCCCGGAATGTGAAATTTTCTTGTTTATTATTCTGAAAATTATATTTTCTTAGATTCTTTTAGATTTAATTGTTACTTTTTAGTTGTTGCAAAGTGCATTGCATTTCGGGAGCGATAGCTAGAGAGTGTTTTCTAGTCCTCAGCAAATAGTGGAAACTAGTATTTAGGTGACTTAAATTTTATATTTTACTTGTTGTTAGCTAGACTTAAGTTGGTGATGTTTATTTTAGCTTAAAAATGCATGAAAATAAGTCTAATTGACCAACTTAAGCTATATTGACCAAGTGCTTTGACTTTTTGACCAAGTTGTCATCTTTTAATAGTTAAAACAATGCAAAATGAAAAAAATAAAAGCTGAAAACAGAACCTTGAAGAGGCCAAAACCAAGAAGGAAAAAAAGAAAAAAAATTCAACCTTCCAACTTAAGTCTAGCTAAGGTGAGGGAAGCACGTTATTTGCGCATTTAAATGTTATGTATGTCAACTTTTTGATTTTTAGATTTTATCCGTAGATTGTTGTTTTAATCGTTTTGAAGCTTCTAGAATGTTCCTTGACAATTGTAGAACATGTATTTATAGCTTTTTAACATTTTTTGTGGTTGAATGTTGAGATGTAATTTAAATGTCAATTGAATAGTAATTTATGAATAGTAAACCCTTGAAACGATGAAGTTGCGCTGTTATGCTTTCTATTGATGTGAAAATGTACTAGGTATGTTAGAATGCCTAAATGCATGGTTTGTTTAGGTTGCGTAATGGAAAAAATGAGAAATATGCCTTGGTGAAAGTCGGGGTCGTTTAGGTCGAGTTTGGCATTTTCTCGTTTTGTGTGTTGGCATTGTTTCGGGAGGCCATGGAAGCACTTTTGTTGCGATTATGGCGTTGGTTGGGTGTTTGGTTGGTATAGTTGTAGTTCAAACGAGCAAAGGGGAAATCGGGCTTTGCGTGAATTCTAGGGTAAAGTAGGGTTTCAGGATCTTTAGACGTGTCTTATGGTGACCTAGGAGGATTGGTGAAATCGGTTTCCAGAACTCGTGGCTCGTTTGGAAATAGTGGCGTTTTGATAGTTGGGGTCGATTTGTGATTTTTCTTGTTTTCTTGATATTATGCCTATAGAATGTTTAAAATAGCTTGATATGCTTGTTAGAGTTGATTTGGTTGAAATGGTTATCAATTGTTGCTATTGCGTGCGAGAGTAACCTACTTTGTTATTCTCCCACGTGTGGCTTTATTGCTCGATTGTTGCATTGTATATTGTATTGCATTCATAGAGTCAGGGCGGTGCGATGGGCCTCTCTGGGTAGCCTCGGGTTTCCAGTGTTGGTTGCTCTAGCTCTGTGTCCTATTCCCTCTTCTCGCTTGGGTTGCCTCCCAGGGAGATTTGGGTCGTAGATTGATGGATACTTTCGGGGTATTCCAAACTGGTGTTATAAGGTGGTTTGGGCCGGCGCGTCGTCATCGAATTCGTGATTGAAAGTTGCTCGTGAAAAGAGTATTGTATCCTTTGAATGAGTGTTTATAGTTTTAATGCTTGCCTTGCTTTATTGATGGCTTTGTTGTATCTCTATATGATATTTGTATGAATTGCTTGACTAATTGCATTGCATACTCCTCTCATCTCCGTCCTTGAGACCAATTGTCCTCGCTGAGCAATAGTTTTGCTCATTCCTTTCTATACTATATTTTTTACAGGAGTAGTTGAAGCAGACCCTATTGAGGTAATAGAGGAGGAGGAGCAGGTGGAGGTGTTTCAGTGATAGCACTTCTTTGCTTTGCTGGTGGTTGGTTGCCAGACTTTTGTGCGAGCCATGCTTGATGTGTTTAATGCTTGGTTGTCGCTTTATTTTGAGGCTTATAGCCTTGTATGTAGTTCTATTTTGAGACCTTAATGGTTTTTATTGTAAAGGTTTAAAGATTGTAAAGTTATACTCTTATGACTAGTAAAGAATTGCATACTAATGGTTAAATGTTTAGTGGCATAAATACTTGTGTAGTATGCATGACATTTCGATTTGGGAAGTTGGTTAATAAGAAGATGTACGTTTTTGAAAGAAAGTTGGCTTGTTTTAATTGTTTTTATGGCTTTCGCAAGTATTATGTTGATTTTAGGGTTTTCGGAACGTCCACGGTACAGAGGAGACTCCGTCCGTGTGTTGGGTCCGGGCTTGGCCTTTTGCGGGGTCGGGTCGGGGCGTGACACATAATCTTTCACGTAACCACGAACTTTCCAGCTAACATGGCATTTCCTGAAATGTGGTGGTGAGGAGTGAATATACACAACACGTATTCTCAGTGAGGGCGAGACAGATATCAAGGTGGAAAGAAAGAAGATCGTGCAATACAAATAAGACAGTTAAACCATATATTCAATACGAACAACAATCAATATAAACAACAATACAATAAACAATTGAAGAAAGCATTAACAAAACCATTCAAAGCTATACCACACTTTGAAGGTCACGGTTCACTCATACGAGCAATGTACCATTCCACGAGCAATACATCAATCTCGAGCTTGATGTTGACAACGATGACAATAAGCGTGCAACCACCGTATAACATCCACTGGGTGTACTCCGGATGTATCCCGACACATCTACGACCCAAATCACCCAGGGCGGCATCCCTAGCGAGAATGGGAATAGGACACGGAGCTAGAACAACCAACCCTGGCAGCCCGAGACTGCCCAGAGAGGCCTATCACTCACGCGCCTGACACTAATGCAATGCAATACGAGATACAAGCAATAAACGAGCAATAGCACGAAAGTGCAGATTAGTGGCGATAAACAAGATATCAAGCATTTACAATCAATAATAGCAATCAATTAACTTTTCAAGCATAATTATCATTAATATCAATAGTAATATCAATCAAACAAGTAATAGCAGTTCAAACACGAAAATGACAAATATCACAATTCAATCTCTAACTTCCAAAGGCAATTACGAGCAAACGAGCTACTTAGGAAACCGATTTCACTACATTCACATAGGTACTACAAAGCACGTTTCTATATCACGAAACCTCACTTTCCCCAACCGAAGCCCGAAAGTCCACCTACTGTGTTTGAACTACAACTATGTCAACCGAACACTAAATCAACACCACAACAGTGCCAAAAGTGCTTCTATGCCCTCAATAGCAAAACCCCCAACTCAATTCGAGCACGATCAACACTTGGTCAAACGGCCCCTTTTCGTTTCTTTGTCTAATTTCCAATTTTAACAAAGGCAGGTCCGTTTTTATTGCACATTTTATCTTTCTATCACTAATGGCACATATCCAAATCAAGAAATCGCAATTCATATCAAAATTCAAAATTCTAGGGTTTTACTATTCAAAATCACTATTCATTATTCTTCCCCAATTTTAAATTTGCGTTTCTAGGAGTAAAAATCGCTAAATAACTATCAAGCAATGCTCTACGAACCCTAAGGAAGTTATATCAAGCAATAACAGGTATTATAACGCAATAAATATCAAATCTGGAAATTTGAAACAAAAATCAAATTCAAATATAAATGCACATAAATGTGAAAACCCTCACAAAGATTGAAGACCAAGACCCGCAAGGACCCGAGCTACGATCCTTGTCCGATTCCACGCAAGATTTTGGCTTAAAAATGCAAAACCATTTTTTTTTTCTTTTCCTTTGAGTTTCGACCAAGGGGGGGACTTGGGGGGAATTTTGGTTTTGTTTTTTTTTTTTGTGTCAATTTTGCTTAATTTTGGCTATTTAAAAGATGACAAAGGCTCAAGGCCAAAATGGTCATTTGGCAAAGTCAAAACTCAAGTTAAAATGGTCAAATAAGCTTATTTAATTAGCATTTAGTCTAATTCAAGTTAAAACAATGCAATTCAATAAAAATCAACTAAGACTAGCTAAATTAAACTAAAAACATTATTCACAAAATTCAGAAAATATTTCTCTAACTCTCATTTTCGAAATGCTACGATCGAATGGTCAATAAATGATCGCTAATTTGATGATAAGCAATAATATAAAACTATAATTTTTTGAAAGGTAGAATAATAGAATAGTTTAAAATTCACTCCGACTCGAAGTTACTTTTCTCATTTAATTGAAAACCGAGTAATTAAAGGCAAGAAAATAAAACCGATTATTAAAATAATCAAAACAATCAAAATAATCAATATTCATTTAAAAATAATTAATTTAACTATTTCTAGAATATTTTAAAGAATTATGAAATTAATGCTAGGTTACGAATGAACAAGTTAGTATAAACACGTAATCAAATGCAATTAAATACTAACATTTAAGATGACACTTAATTAAATACAAGAAAGTAAATCCAATTTCTATAAATAATAAAAATAGGTCATAATCTTTTAATTAATCAATATAAAAATTATTGAATTCTTCTAAAAGAAATATCAAAATAGTGAAAAATAGATGATTTAACTAATTAAACATTTAACTAAATGCAGCTAAATGCCATTAAATACATGCCGGGTTCGGGTTATCACATCCTTCCCCCCTTAAAACAATTGCGTCCTCGCAATTCTTCTTCCAATAGGACTCTACATCATCTGACATCCAAATTTGACTAATCTTCATCGGTTGCTGAGCAAGACACTACATAAGGACATCCAAAGAAAACCAATCTAAGAAACCCGAGTAGTACTGCCCAAAAATTCCAAAATAATAAGGCCAAATAAAGGCTCTAGAGAATACCAAATAGAACTCCAAATAAAAATCTTACTAGACATGAATGCCATAATAGAATCCCAACTAAAAGTACCGAGAACATACCAATAAACAGTCTGAAGTAGAGTCTAAACGAGAACCCAAGTACTGCTCAGGAAGACTCCAGACAAGAAATCCAGTGAATCATATTACAGAAGTTTCAAGGAAGATTTCCAAAATATAGCTCAAGAAGCATCTGAATAAGGAATCCAAAATGTACGCCAACATATATATACTTATCAAAAGTCCATGAATGAACACCAAGCTGAATAACCAAGTAGATTCCCAAAATAATATTGCTACCGAATATTGGGTAAAATACCAGAGGGAATGTCGTGCAGGTGTACCATATACTATTGAAGAATTCCAATCACGATTGCCGATAAAATATCAAGAAAGACTAGAGCAGAGATATTGTAGATAATATTATGCAGTAAGTCCGATAAGAATTCCGATTGCCAAATCCACTGAGAAATGTCCACAAAGAATACCAAAATAGTACGCCTCACGCAAAACTGATCATTGTAAGTAGACTCAAATCAAAGTTCTCCATAAGAATAAAGAAAGAACACCAAAGGTTGATTAAAATCCCAACTTATCTCCCACGAAATGCCAATATAGAAATACCCGATGAATGCCCAACAAGGAAATATTAAGAAAATGCTCCAAAGAATAATCATGTAGAACTCCAAAGAAAGTCATTTATACTAAGCAAATGAGATAACCTTAGAGGAACCCCAATAGCCAAGTCTACCAAGAAGTGCCAACAGAAGTTCCAAAGAATACCCAATAAGAAAACCAAAGAATGCTCCAGAGAACAGCCAAATAGAACCCTAAAAGAAAGCTACTATTTCACAACTGTTAAGCACAAAGAAGGACCTTAGAGATTCGCCAATAACCGAGCTCCAAAGACAAACACCAACTACCAAATAAAGGCTAGTCAAATACTGCTCATTCCCGTCAATCCACATAACTTGGAGGGCCTGCTACTAACCACTTCTCTTCAGGGGAGGAAGAAGTCTTCCTTACCATTTCAATAGGACATGTATGAATACCAAGATATTACATTTATACATATATGCCTTAAACTATTATGCAAGCAAGTTTATAAAATAGTTTATAAGATAGTTTACTCAACAAAGTCACTCAAGCACGACAATCAAGTCAAGCACAACATAATCAATTCAAATCACAGCACAAGCAATTCAGGACATTCCAATACACACTTTACAAGCAATAATTCAAGCAATTAACAATTCACGAGGTCGATTCGATTCACGAGGTCAATTCAATGCACAACTAGACACTTCACTTTACTTGAGAAACATTTAACACATAACACATAACTATATCACATAGGTGCATACATTCAAGTCAAGACACACAATCTTACATACAAGCATACACTTTCAAGACACACTTAACAAGTACACATTCAAGGATCACTACCCACCAGACCGAGGACCCTGTCCTGGCTTATGAGCTAAACAAGCTCTGATACCACCTGTAATACCCCGATCCCTCTCGAGACCGGGAGTTCTATCAATCAATCTAATCACAACCCAATTCCAAACCCGGGCAAAATTTTTAGGGAAAGACGGACGGAGTCTCCCCTGTTTCTAGACAAAATGTAAAACCTGTAATAGCATATAAGTTGACCAGCACCGTGTCCAACCATACAAACACCTCAAGGCCATCCGAGCCTTGGTTCTCAACAAGCGAACACAAGTAAATAAACATTTCCAGTTTAAATGTTAACCTATCTCTTCTCATCTTTGACAAGTACATTCATGCTTGGCAACTAAACTATACTAACTTATTGCATAAAATAGACTATCATACCATTCTAACTCTTTTCCTTTGGACATTACAAACATGCATTGAAGTTAAACTATACCAACTGAATACATAAACTAGCTTATCATACCACTTCAATAATCTAGTAAAACTTAAATTACATTCCTTTTAACATTAAATACATACAACACATGAAACATACATCTTTCCATCTTTGACAACTCAAGCCACATAGCACGCAAGACAACTCTTCAAGCATAATCTTTCACGTAACCACGAACTTTCCAGCTAACATGGCATTTCCTAAAATGTGGTGGTGAGGAGTGAGTATACGGAACACATATACTCAGTGAGGGCGAGACAGATATCAAGGTGGAGAGAAAAAAGATCGTGCAATGTAAATAAGAAAGTTAAACCATATATTCAATACGAACAACAATCAATATTAAGAACAATACAATAAACAATTGAATAAAGCATTAACACAACCATTCAAAGCTATACCACACTTTGAAGGTCACGGTTCACTCATACGAGCTGTGACACCCCGATCCCTTTCGAGACCGGGAGTTCTAACAATCAATCTATTCACAACCCAAATCCAAACCCGGCAAGATTTTAGGGAAAGACGGACTGAGTCTCCCCTGTTTCTAGGCAAATTGCAAAACCTGTAATAGCATATAAATGGACCAACACCGTGTCCAACCATTCACCCACCTCAAGGCCATCCGAGCCTCAGTTCACAACAAGCAATTCACAAGTAAATATAAATTCAAGCTTAGCAATTAAACTACACCAACCTATTGCATAAAGTAGACTATCATGACTTTCTATCTTTTCCCTTTTTGTCATTACAAATATATGTTGAAGTTAAGCTATATTAACTAAATACATAATCTAATGAACTTAAATTACATCCCCTTTAACATTAAATACATATAATACATAAAATCATACAACTTTACAACTTTGACAACTCAAGTCACATAGGCACGCAGGACAACCCTTCAAGCACGGACTTTCACGAAATCACGAACTTTCCAGCTAACATGGCATTTCCTGAAATGTGGTGGTGAGAAGTGAGTATACACAACACGTATACTCAGTGAGGGCGAGACAGATATCGAGATGGAGAGAAAGAAGATCGTGCAATGCAAATAGGTACAATTAAGCAATACAATCAATAAAAGGCATTCAATATATATAACATTACAATAAACAATTAAGAAAAGCATTAACACAACCAATCAAAGCTATACCACACTTTGAAGGCTATGGATCACTCGAGTGAGTAATGTACCGATCACGATTCCTATGACATTAACGATGATGCGCCGGCCCAAACCACCTTATAACACCAGTTTGGAATACCCCGGGAGTAACCATCAATTCTACGACCCAAATCTCCCTGGGAGGCAACCCAAGCGAGAAAGGGAATAGCAGTGGAGCTAGAGCAACCAACACTGGCAACCCGAGGCTACCCAGAGAGGCCTATCACTCACGCGCGAGACACTATGCAATGCAAGACTTGATACAAGGCGATGAGCGAGCGATATCAAGCATTCTCAACAATTGATAAACATTTCAATCAATAATCAACTCTAACAAGCGTAATAAGCATTAACAAGCATTTACAATCAAACAAGTGACAAAAACAACACCAACTAACATTATCAAGCATTAGCAAGTATTCTATAGGCATTATAGGCATTCTATAGGCAACATAAGCATTCTATAATCAATATAAACATACTATAAGCAATATTCTATGAAAACACACAAAATCACAAAAATGACCCCAACTTCAAAACACTACTACTTTCAAACGAGCCACGAGCTTTGGAAACCGACTTCACCAGTCCTTCTAGGTCACCATAAGGCACGTCTAAAGACCCCGAAACCCTACTTTACCCTAGAATTCACGCAAAGTCCCGATTTCCCCCTTTGCTCATTTGAACTACAACTATATCAACCTAACACCCAACCAACGCCATAATCGCACCAAAAGTGCTTGCATGGCCTCTCGAAACAATGCCAACACGCAATACGAGAAAATGCTAAACTTGACCTAAACGACCCCAACTTTCACCAAGCCGTTTTTCTTCGTTTTTCTATTACACATTCCAATTAAACCACACATTTAGGCATTCTAGCATATCTAGCACATTTCTACATCAACGGACAGCATAACAGCGTAACTTTATCGTTTCAAGGGTTTACTATTCACTAATTACTATTTATTGGTCAATTTAAATTGCAATTTCGATTTTCAACCGCTGAAAATGCTAAAAAACTATAAATACATGTTCTACAATCAACAAGGAACATTCTTTAAGCAACAAAACGATTAAAACAACAATCTACGCATAAGTTCTAAAAATTAAAGTTTAGATATACATTTTTCAAATGCGCAAATAACGATGAAACCCTCACCTTAGACGCTCCTAGACGCTAGGGAAACCACGATGGATGCCTCGGAAACCACCCCGCACAAGCTCACGCGACGAAATGAAGATTTGAAGTTGAAATGTTTTTTTTTTTTTCCTCCATGGTTTCAGCCATGGCTCTTATTTTTCTAGTTTTTGCTCTTTTGTTTCGTATTTAAACTTAAATAAAAGATGACAAATGGTCAAAGCTTCGGTCAACCCGCTAAACCAAAACAGCTATGCGCGACCTTACAAAAACGGCCATAACTTCTTCTAGAAAACTCCAATTCACGAACGGTTTGAAGCCTCAGAAACTAGACTCATAGAGCTTTCCAACCATATATAATTTGCTACCTAACTCTTCCCCAATTGGTTCAGATTTAATTCCAAAGTTGACCCAAAATTTGACTAACTTAAGATTACATTTTTTTATTTCTAATCCCAAGTTTGCCCTTAATTAAACATTTCAAAAATTCTCACCTTGTCCTAGTTGGTCAATGTAGATGAAAAGTCAACTAGTTTGGTCAAAGAAGGTGAAAGGTCAATAAAATGCAATTTAAATGAACTTTAAATGCTATTGAATACATGCCAGGTTCGGGGTATCACATCCTTCCCCCCTTAAAACAATTGCATCCTCGCAATTCTTCTTCCAATAGAACTCAGCATCATCTGAAATCCAATTCTGACTAATCTTCATCGGTTGAAGAATCTCGTTGACACGAATACCGAAGAAGAATAAAATTCCAACCAAAAGCGCCGAGATAATACCAATAAAGACCTAAGCAAAGATATTGTAGATAAAATCACATCACATATTAATGATAAGAAGAATACCGAATGAATACCCCATACACGAATCTCGAGTAGAAGTTCAACTATTACTGCCCGAGAATTCCCAAACAAGAAGCCAAATAAAGGCTCAAACAAAGGTTCCATCCAGAGGTCCAAATAAGTACCCCACTGGTCATGAATTTCATAGAAGAATACCCAGTTAAGAGTGCTGAAGAAAATACTAAGAACCCAATCAAATATATTTCAAAGTTCTAAAGAAGCCTTCCAAATAATAACCCCATGGGACACCCAATTAGATTCCGAGTTTTGCTATCAAATGCTGAGAGGAATGTCAAAGGAAATAGCAGAGAAAATATAATGTGCCCAATAAAACAACCAAGTTGAATAACAAACATAGTTTCCCACCAAAGCCAAACTCTGAGGCCTCTTCACTATTTGCCAAGTGAAAACTTCATGCAACCTTGCCAATAAGGAAAATACCAATAGAACGCCCAATAAGAATTTCAAAGAATACCCTAAGTAGTATTATACAATAAGTCTGATAGGAACTCCAAATACCAAACCTACTGAGGAACACTGAAGAAGATATCCGAAACAATGCTCCAATAAGAAAGTAGCCAAGTTTGCCTAATAAGTAAATATTAAATAATTGGCCACTGAGAATTCCAGAAAATACCATTGAAGAATTTCCAATCAGGGATGCCAGTATCACACCAATAAAGACCGAGACACATATACCATAGATATTACTGTGCAGTAAGGCCGATTAAAATCCCAATAGCCAAATCCACCGAGAAATGCCAACAAAAGTCTCCAAAGAATACCCATTAAGAAAACCAAAGAATGCTCCAAAGAATAACCAAATAAAACCCCAAGAGAAAGCTACCCTTTCACAATTGTTAAGCACAGAGGAGGACCATAGAGATTTGCCAATAACCGAGCTCCAAAAGCAAACACCAATTCCCAAATAAAAGCTAGTCAAATGCCATTCATTTCCTGCCAATCCATACACCTTGAAAAGCCAGCGGTGAACCACTTTCTTCAGGGGAGGAAGAGAACTTACTTACCATTTCCATAGGACATGTATGAATGCCAATATATCACAATTATACATATGCCTTAAACTATTATGCAAGCAAGTTTGTAAAACAGTTTATTCAACAAAGTCACTCAAGCACGGCAATCAAGTCAAGCACAACATAATCAATTCAAACCACGGCATAGCTAATTCAAGACATTCTATATACACATTACAAGTAATACTTCAAGCAACTAACAATTCACGAGGTCGATTCGATTCACGAGGTCAATTCAATAAGTCAATTCGATAGACAACTAGACATTTCACCTTTCTTGAGAAACATTTAACACATAACACATAACTATATCACATAAGTGCTTACATTCAAGTCAAGACACACAATCTCACATACAAGTATACACTTTCAAGACACACTTATCAAGCACACATTCAAGGACCACTACCCACCAGGCCGAGGACCCTGTCCCGGCTTATGAGCTAGACAAGCTCTGATACCACCTGTGACACCCCGATCCCTCTCGAGACCGGGAGTTCTAACAATCAATCTATTCACAACCCAAATCCAAACCCGACAAGATTTTAGGGAAAGACGGACAGAGTCTCCCCTGTTTCTAAGCAAATTGCAAAACCTGTAATAGCATATAAATGAACCAACACCGTGTCCAACCATTCAACCACCTCAAGGCCATCCGAGCCTCGGTTCACAACAAGCAATTCACAAGTAAATATAAATTCAAGCTTAGCAATTAAACTATACCAACCTATTGCATAAAGTAGACTATCATGACTTTCTATCTTTTTCCCTTTTTGTCATTACAAATATATATTGAAGTTAAGCTATATTAACTAAATACATAATCTAATGAACTTAAATTACATCCCCTTTAACATTAAATACATATAATACATAAAATCATACAACTTTACAACTTTGACAACTCAAGTCACATAGGCACGCAGGACAACCCTTCAAGCACGGACTTTCACGAAATCACGAACTTTCCGACTAACATGGCATTTCCTGAAATGTGGTGGTGAGGAGTGAGAATACACAACACGTATACTCAGTGAGGGCGAGACAGATATCGAGATGGAGAGAAAGAAGATCGTGCAATGCAAATAGGTACAGTTAAGCAATACAATCAATAAAAGGCATTCAATATATATAACAATACAATAAACAATTAAGAAAAGCATTAACACAACCAATCAAAGCTATACCACACTTAGAAGGCTATGGATCACTCGAGCGAGTAATGTACCGATCACGATTCCGATGATATTAACGATGACGCACCGGCCCAAACCACCTTATAACACCAGTTTGGAATACCCCGGGAGTAACCATCAATTCTACGACCCAAATCTCCCTGGGAGGCAACCCAAGCGAGAAAGGGAATAGCAGCAGAGCTAGAGCAACCAACACTGGCAACCCGAGGCTGCCCAGAGAGGCCCATCACTCACGCGCGAGACACTATGCAATGCAAGACTCAATACAAGGCGATGAGCGAGCGATATCAAGCATTCTCAACAATTGATAAACATTTCAATCAATAATCAACTCTAACAAGCGTAATAAGCATTTACAATTAAACAAGTGACAAAAACAACACCAACTAACATTATCAAGCATTAGCAAGTATTCTATAGGCATTATAAGCATTCTATAGGCAACATAAGCATTCTATAATCAATATAAACATACTATAAGCAATATTCTATGAAAACACACAAAATCACAAAAATGACCCCAACTTCAAAACACTACTACTTTCAAACGAGCCACGAGCTTTGGAAACCGACTTCACCAGTCCTTCTAGGTCACCATAAGGCACGTCTAAACACCCCGAAACCCTACTTTACCCTAGAATTCACGCAAAGTCCCAATTTCCCCCTTTGCTCATTTGAACTACAACTATATCAACCAAACACCCAACCAACGCCATAATCGCACCAAAAGTGCTTCCATGGCCTCTCGAAACAATGCCAACACGCAATACGAGAAAATGCTAAACTCGACCTAAACGACCCCGACTTTCACCAAGCCATTTTTCTTCATTTTTCTATTACACATTCCAATTAAACCACACATTTAGGCATTCTAGCATATCTAGCACATTTCTACATCAACGGACAGCATAACAGCGCAACTTTATCATTTCAAGGGTTTACTATTCACTAATTACTATTCATTAGTCAATTTAAATTGCAATTTCGATTTTCAACCGCAGAAAATGCTAAAAAGCTATAAATACATGTTCTACAATCAACAAGGAACATTCTTTAAGCAACAAAATGATTAAAACAACAATCTACGCATAAGTTCTAAAAATTAAAGTTTAGATATACATTTTTCAAATGCGCAAATAACGATGAAACCCTCACCTTAGACACTCCTAGACGCTAGGAAAACCACGATGGATGCCTCGGAAACCACCCCGCACAAGCTCACGCGACGAAATGAAGATTTGAAGTTGAAATATTTTTTTTTTCCTCCATGGTTTCAGCCATGGCTCTTATTTTTCTGGTTTTTGCTCTTTTGTTTCATATCTAAACTTAAATAAAAGATGACAAATGGTCAAAGCTTCGGTCAACCCACTAAACCAAAACAGCTATGCGCGACCTTACGAAAACGGCTATAACTTCTTCTAGAAAACTCCAATTCACGAACGGTTTGAAGCCTCAGAAACTAGACTCATAGAGCTTTCCAACCATATATAATTTGCTACCTAACTCTTCCCCAATTGGTTTAGATTTAATTCCAAAGTTGACCCAAAATTTGACTAACTTAACATTGCATTTTTTTATTTCTAATCCCAAGTTTGCCCTTAATTAAACATTTCAAAAATTCTCACCTTGTCCTAGTTGGTCAATGTAGATGAAAAGTCAACTAGTTTGGTCAAAGAATGTGAAAGGTCAATAAAATGCAATTTAAATGAACTTTAAATGCTATTGAATACATGCCAGGTTCGGGGTATCACACGAGCAATGTACCATTCCACGAGCAATACATCAATCTCGAGCTTGATGTTGACAACGATGACAATAGGTGCGCAACCACTTTATAAAATCCACTAGGTGTACTCCGGATGTACCCCGACACATCTATGACCCAAATCACCCAGGGCGGCATCCCTAGCGAGAATGGGAATAGGACACGGAGCTAGAACAACCAACCCTGGTAGCCCGAGACTGCCCAGAGAGGCCCATCACTCGCGCGCCTGACACTAATGCAATGCAATACGAGATACAAGCAATAAACGAGCAATAGCACGAAAGTGCATATTAGTGGCGATAAACGAGATATCAAGCATTTACAATCAATAATAGTAATCAATTAACTTTTCAAGCATGATTATCATTAATATCAACAGTAATATCAATCAAACAAGTAATAGCAGTTCAAACACGAAAGCGACAAATATCACAATTCAATCTCTAACTTCCAAAGGCAATTACGAGCAAACGAGCTACAAGATTAGGAAACCAATTTCACTACATTCACTTAGGTACTACAAGGCACGTTTCTATATCACGAAACCTCACTTTCCCCAACCGAAGCTCGAAAGTCCACCTACTGCGTTTGAACTACAGCTATATCAATCGAAAACTAAATCAACACCACAACAGCGCCAAAAGTGCTTCCATGCCCTCAATAGCAAAACCCCCAACTCAATTCGAGCACGATCAACACTTGGTCAAACGGCCCCTTTTCATTTCTTTGTCTAATTTCCAATTTTAACAAAGGCCGGTCCATTTTTATTGCACATTTTATCTTTCTATCACTAATGGCACCTATCTAAATCAAGAAATCGCAATTCGGATCAAAATTCAAAATTCTAGGGTTTTACTATTCAAAATCATTATTTATTGTTCTTCCCCAATTTTAAATTTGCGTTTCTAGGCGTAAAAATCGCTAAATAACTAACAAGCAATGCTCTACGAACCCTAAGGAAGTTATATCAAGCAATAACAGGCATTATAACGCAATAAATATCAAATCTAAAAATTTGAAACAAAAATCAAATTCAAATATAAATGCACTTAAACGTGAAAACCCTCACAAAGATTGAAGACCAAGACCCGCAAGGACGCGAGCCACGATCCTCGTCCGATTCCACGCAAGATTTTGGCTTAAAAATGCAAAACCAATTTTTTTCTTCTTTTCCTTTGAGTTTCGGCCAAGGGGGGGACTTGGGGGGAATTTTGGTTTTGTTTTTTTTTGTCAATTTTGCTTAATTTTGGCTATTTAAAAGATGACAAAGGCTCAAGGCCAAAATGGTCATTTAGCAAAGTCAAAACTCAAGTTAAAATGGTCAAATAAGCTTATTTAATTAGCATTTAGTCTAATTCAAGTTAAAACAATGCAATTCAATAAGAATCAACTAAGACTAGCTAAATTAAACTAAAAACATTATTCACAAAATTCAGAAAATATTTCTCTAACTCTCATTTTCGGAATGCTACGATCGAACGGTCAATAAACGATCGCTAATCAGATGATAAGCAATAATATAAAACTATATTTTTTTGAAAGGTAGAATAATAGAATAGTTTAAAATTCACTCGGGCTCGGAGTTACTTTTCTCATTTAATTGAAAACTGAGTAATTAAAGGCAAGAAAATAAAACCGATTATTAAAATAATCAAAACAATCAAAATAATCAATATTCATTTAAAAATAATTAATTTAACTATTTCTAGAATATTTTAAAGAATTATGAAATTAATGTTAGGTTACGAATGAACAAGTTAGTATAAACACGTAATCAAATGCAATTAAATACTAACATTTAAGATGAAACTTAATTAAATACAAGAAAGTAAATCTAATTTCTATAAATAATAAAAATAGGTGATAATCTTTTAATTAATCAATATAAAAATTATTGAATTCTTCTAAAAGAAATATCAAAATAGTGAATAATAGATGATTTAACTAATTAAACATTTAACTAAATGCAGTTAAATGCCATTAAATGCATGTCGGGTTCGGGTTATCACAGACTCTATCCATTTTCCCTAAAATTTTATGACCAGGGTGTAATTGGGTTGAGAATAGCATGGTTTTTAGAGCCTCCGGTCTCGTGAGGGATCGGGGCGTTACAGCCTAGGTGAAGAGCTGCTTTATTATCATAACTCGGCAGCTTGCAAATGAATCGCTGACTCACAATTATTCTCATTTGTTTATTTGACACAATGGTAGTCTAGCTTAGGTAATAATTAGCCATTCTAACCAGCTTTGCTGATTCAATGCCTTCGTGTCCTACGAAGGAGTTTTCTGAGAAGCTTTCAGCTGCTGCGTGGCTTAACATGGAAGATCATTAACATGAAAAGCTACAGGTGGTTATGTTATTAAGTTGGGTGATAATTGTAGCTAAAGAACTAGGCACATGGTGGAATTTTTTTTGGCTTCACCTAGCAAGCTGGTCATTCAAAATCTTAGGTGTACAGCTCGATAGTCACACACCAAGATCCTTGGTGAAGTTGCTGATGGTGTAGTCAATTGGTTTGGGTGGTGCAAGTTTACCTATAATCCCTATTGCTCATGCTATTACAACAACTAATCAAAGCATAATAAATTAAGTCTAATGATAGTGAGTGTGAGCAGCCATGCATCATGGGGGTTGGTGATGAAGACTAATATAAGTGTAACTGGGTAATCAAATTAAATGGCAAAGTTTAATTAAACTTATTTAACAAAACTTCCTTGGTTCAAGACTAATCATAACTAATTAAAACAATAAATCTTCCACTCATGCTACGTCTACTCCATTATTTGTAATAACATTTTATTTTAATTAGGCTAGTTCTATCATTTACAACAAAGGAATACTTAAGTTATTCTATTTAAACAAGAGGTGAACGAGTATCCCTAATTTATTTAATGTCACCTAGTTAGGATCTTCTAGTATCAAATTGATTGTTTAAAGAATATTAAATGGTTAAAGAATCAGATCAAGCTTAGTGTCGTGCCAAAACCCCTATATCTTTTCTTAGCTTGCTATACTATCACTTTTAACTTAATAGTAAATACTTAAGAAAAAGACAAGAATATTTGACATTATCTTAATATTTTTTATATCTCAAGACTAAAACTCCTACTGTGACCTAATTATTTGGGTTACAACTAAGCTTAATCTAATCTTATTAACCCCAATCCAACACTCCAAGGCTTTTCATTCATTAGGTTAATATTTATAATCTCCAATTATTTAGTGCTTCAACTGTCATTCACTAAGCATTTCATATAAATTCAATATAGTTAAAGACCGCTTCAACCAAAATAAAGGTTAACTATTTATAACCCTAAGGTAAAACTTGTCAGCTAGTACCCTAATTCTCTCCTTCATTCCACAAGTTAGCTACGATAATCTTTATATCCTAATATATCTTGACCACACTTAACTATAAGATCTCATACCAATTATATTTAACTAAGGTCAGTTGGACTATAAAAAGCTATTAATTTAAATAGTAAGTGAGGCCTCAATTAAATTAATTAACCAATCCTAACTAAATTCAATCAACCTACAAGAATCATGAAATCCCAATAGTAGGTAAGGTAAGATCTGCGTCTTACCACTAGTCCCCTTTAAATTGAAACGAATGCTTAGCTTGATATGCTAATTTAACACATTTCCTAAATAAAAGACCAAGCACATAACAATACTTATTTCATATACCACTATTCGGAATTTAGGTACGGGTTCTTACATCCTCTCCCCCCTTACAGAAATTTCATCCCCGAAATTTACCTACCTTGCAAATAATTTAGGGTACTGCCATTCTATTTGATTCTTTCCCTCCCAGGTAGATTCTTCAAGTCCGTGATAATTCCAAAGAACTTTTATCATTGGTATCATTTTAGATCTTAACTCTTGATCTTGCTCATCTAGGATTTAGACAGGTCTCTCTTCATAAGACCAATCTTCGTGTAATTGCAACGGCTCCAGCTTTAGAACGTGGGAGGGGTCTGGATGGTACTTCCTTAAGGATGACACGTGGAACACATTGTGAAGGTTGGCTAGTTCTGAAGCTAAACTTAATTGGTAAGCCAGCTTTCCGATTTTGTCCACAACCTCAAATGGACCAATGAACCGTGGACTCAGTTTTCTACTTTTACCATGTCGGACCAATCCCTTTGGAGGTACCAATTTCAAGAATACCCAACCTCCGATTTTAAATTCCAAATCCCATCTGCGTTTATCAGCATAACTCTTTTTCCAGCTCTGGGCAGTTAACATTCTTTTTCGGATCAAGTGGATATTTGCTATCTTTTCTTCTAATTCCGGTAATATAGTCGGTTTGATAGTTTTTATTTCTCTGACCTTATCCCAGTATAAGGTATGAGGCCCGACCCCAAATAGCGTGTCTTACCTCGATTTGCATGTCATAGACCCAAAATTATATGACTGACCTTGAATTAGGTGCTCTGTCTTGGTTTTCGTGCATGCCTTGTCATATGTGCCTTAACCTAGAATAGTGTGTCCTAATCCCTGACTGACGTGCGATACCTAAATATACGTGCCCTGACCTCGATGTACGTACATCACCTCGATTCGTGTGTCTTAACTTTGAACTACGTGCCTTAACCTAAGTTTAAGAGTCGCATCTTGATTTACGTGCATGCATTGGTTTTTGTGCATTCACTTAGGGTTGTGTGCATTTACTTTGGAATCTGTGCATTTGTCTTGAAGTTTGTGCCTTACATCGTAGTGCGTGCCCTAGACCTAGGAAAGTGTGCTTGCACGCTAATCAATAAGATTCCTACACAAAGCACTAGACTATAAATAATCCTACAAACTCCACTATCAATATTTTAATCCTATGTCAACTCACTAAAAACTAAACATTCTTTATTCTATTCTAAAACCCATGCACGTCAAATACTACAACCTAGAATAAATTAATCTTAAAACAAAACAAAAAATTCAGATTCTTGAGCACATATGGCCGGCCACCCAGGGACATTTGAACAAGGTTTGAACAAAATAATGTTAAACCATGCATGCCTAGACAAGTCTTACACCTTGTCATGCCTTTTTCTTCCATCAATGCACCCTTTTGCTAACACCTAAGTTCCCTTTCTTGACCCTCTCAACCCACATGCTAAAACAATTCAAAATATACCCTAGTTGACACAAAATTCAGAATTGTAAAGCTCAAGGCCGACACACACCCACAAGCAACAATCAAACATCTTCAAACATTCATTTTACCTCTTAACTCTCCCATTCTCTCTCCATTTCGGTTCTAGCTGCCTCTTGAGCATCCAAGACTCCTAACAAGCTCTCAAGGACTCTCAAGACCACCCCAAGCTCGGCCATAGCAAGCAACATAGCAAGAATCTCTCACAAAGTTCACAAACCTCTCTATCTCGGCCATAGGTAAGTTTTGATAGTTTTCTTCCTTGTCTTTTGGTTTCACACACATGCACACCTCCCACACAAGCTAACTAAGCTAGGATTTAAGGGAAAACAAGCCACCATTCAGCCAAGCTAAGGATAGGAAGGATTTGGTACCTCCCGAGCTCAAAAACAAAGATTTCGTGCACATTTGCTAAGTCTTCAAAGAGGTGAGGGTTAAATCTTTTTAAAAGCTTTCAAAACTCAAATGCATGCTCTCATATGGCTGTATTGACTCTTGTAGTTCATGTTTATGTGTTTATATGAGCCTATCTACTCATGCATGGCTTAATAATTTCTATGAACTTAGAGATATGCAAACTCATTTTTTTGGTAGATCACTGACCTTGTAGAACGAAGTGCTTTTGGCCTAGTAAACGTTGATAAAAATGCATGAATATTGGTAGGTCACTAGATTTGTCAGTTCTGAACATATTTTGTAGAAATAGGTCAAGGACAAGTTTGACTTTAAGACCTCCACAATGGTCAAATATCATAATGTGTCTAAATCTGGAAAACTTGGAAATATGAAGTAGGTTTCTGGCAGCTTTCTGACCTTGTAGAACGAAATAGTTTTGGCCTAGTAAACGATGTTAACAATGCATAAAAATTGGTAGGTCACTCGATTTTTCAGTCCTGAACATATTTGGAAGAAATAGGCTAAGGCTAAGTTTGAGTTTAAAGGCCCCAAAAATGGAAAATATCGAAATGTGTCTGAAACTGGACAGTTTTGCGTAGTCTCACGGTTTTGGTCATAACTCCTAAGTCCGAACTCCAAAAGCAGCGAGGTTTGTTCCTAGATTTAAAGCACTCATTAAGATTCAATTTGAAATTTGGTTCACTGAAGTTGGATATTATTTGCTTGGCTAATTTAATGTGGAAACACATACCATTGCAGTAGGGTTTTTGCTTAGTAAAATGCTTTGAATCATGTTGTAACTTTACTTGAGGTGTTGAATGCTTGGAATTGTGGAAATTAGAAGTTGTGTGGGCTGTTTGGTTGGTTGAGGATGCTTAATTAATTGATGCATGGCTTGGGTTTAATTATATGACTAATTGTTGCTTAATCGCATGTGTAAGCACGAAATTGAGTCCCTATTGCTTATGAATACTTGCTAAGTGATGATCCTATGATTAAATGTGTTCAATTAGTTTGTTAGTAGGCTGCCCAATAATTTCTAAGTATGCTTGAAATGGTTTAAGTGTTTCTTGTGGTCCTTAGCATATAAAATCAACACCCGAGCACGGCCTTGTGAACCCTAATGGCTACGTAGGCTTCCAAGTCATGGACCATTCTTGTGTGATTTATAATTGATGTTGAGGATTGTTAATAGGCTGCCCGGAATTGTCTTTATAGCTCTAAGTATGATTCTCGATGATTGCATGTTGATAAGTGAACTATTCTTACACCCGGTTTTGTGTAAGTGTCGTAGTATGCTTGTGTGATCACAACACTTGATATGTGAACTAAAATGAGTTATATGACTTGTTTTATATGGTGTTACTTGGCTGTCCGTTAAATGTTCACATGCTTCTAAGTGTTTTACAAAGTGAATTTACATGTCAAAGCATGTCTCGTATGTTTACTTGTCAATATGTGATCTTATATTTGCTCGGAGGCAACCTACTTTGTTGACCTCCTAACGTAAATTGTTAAAATATATTCTATGGCTTGTTTTGAACATGATTACTTGGCTACCCATGAAAGTTTAATTGCTTTCAAATCGATATATGAAATGATTATATGTTCTTACAATGCCTTATATGCCAATATGTCAAAATGTGATCATAAACTTGCTCGAAGGCAACCTACTTTGTTGACCTCCTAATGTGAAATGTTAAATGGCATAAATGTGCATTGTATACAAGGTTGCAACCTTTCATTCTCGCATGGTAGCGTTCGCATCACTCCGGGTGGCATCGGGCTTGCCGGTGTATTGGCGTGACTACCATGGTCCAATTCCCTTTCTCGCTTGGCATTCCACCCTCAGAGAGTTGGGTCGTAGGTTTGGAGTACATCCGGAGTACACCCGTTGGAGTGATAAGTGGATGATGGATGCCGGCTACAACAATGGTTATTGGAAATGAACTTGAACGGCAGGAACTAAGTGCTATGCATGGCAAAGTGCTACACCCAAAAGTGGTGGGAGCTACCTCTTGAGCCTGTAGGAGTCACCTCTAGAGTCATGTACGTATCAAAACGTATTATTTTTACTATGTGTTTAAGTACTCTCGCTTGGTTCCTAGAGGACCTCGAGGAGGAAGACGGGTAAATGTGTTCATTTATATTTATATTTATGTTATGTATTTACTTATTCTATATGACATGCTTCCAAAGAAGTTTTCATAAGATGAACAGAAAAAAAGATTTCAAAACCTTGTCACTTGTTCCCCCCCTCGCTGAGTTCATAAGGACTCACCCTCTTTTTTGTCACAAGTGAAGCAGATTTGGAACAGGTACCCGAAGAAAATGTGCTAGTTGATGAACCTTTGGAATGACTATGTGCATTGCGTGCTTTTCGTGAATATGGATGCTATTAGGGATGTTCTGTTTGTTTGCGGACTCTTTATTTCGTTGATGTAAATGACCCCGTTGTAATTTGGGTCTAATTTTGGATTGTACTATCTATAACCGGACGAACTCTTTATTTGGTTATTGCTTTTATTGTCTTGATTAGTAGTTAGCATAGGTGTTTAAACCACTAGGTGAAGAAGCATATAATGAAACTCTGTCTAATCTCACTTAGGTGCTTATGCGTAAGTTAAGGGATAATAAGTACTTGCAAGACAGGAACTGGCAAATAAATGGGACATAGTTATCATGCTAGGCTTGTTAATCAAACGGGACTATCGAGATAAATTAGTAGGCATATCTATTGATGACAAAATAGGAATCTTTATCGAAGTCGGATTAACGATTGGAAATTTTGAGGCGTCCTAGAAAATTAGGTCAAACCAAAGGTCTTAAATACAGCCGTTATGCTGCCGGTTTTCCGAAAAACTTTTGAAGTTCTAGGCCAACGTTAAGCGTTAAATCATAACAAATGATTAAGTAGGTGAAATAGCATAAATGAATTAGGTCATACCCTAGTCTAGCCTCCATGGGTCGGGTTGGGGCGTGACATAAAGGGGACCTACACTTCCTTCCATATAAGGCTTCATACGGAGCCATACTAATAGTTGCCTGATAGTTGTTATTATAGGCAAACTCAGCCAAAGGAAAATATTTTTTCCCAATCCTTCCCAAAATCCAACACACAGGCCTTTAACATATATTCCAAAATTTGAATTGTTCTTTCGGATTGTCCATCTGTCTGGGGATGGTAAGTCGTGCTAAAGTTCAACTTGGTGCCCAAAGCGGCTTGCAACTTCTGTTAGAGTCTAGATGTAGATCAGGGATCCCTATTTGACACAATACTAGCGGGTACCCCATGAAGTCTCACAATATTTGCCACATACAGATTAGTGACCTTTTCTATCTTATCTTCCGTATTCGTGGCAATGAAATGGGTAGTCCTAGTTAGCCGATCTACTACCACCCAGATAGCATCGCATCCTTGAGGGGATCTAGGTAACCCCATGACCAAATCCATGGTCACATGTTCTTATTTTCACTGAGGTATCTCCAAAGGTTGCAGCAAACTAGCAAGTCTTTGATGTTCTGTTTTTACTCGTTGAAAGGTCAGACACCAAGTTACGAATTCTACTATATCATTTTTCATATTATTCCACCAATAGTATTGTTTCAAATCCCGGTACATCTTTGTTCCTCTAGGGTGGATAGTATATTTGGAGTTATGAGCTTCTTCAAGGATCTTTCTTTTTAACTCCAAGTTATTCGGTACACAAACCCGATTCCTGTACCTCTATAACCCATCTTGATGTAGTTTAAGGTCGACATTCCCCTCTTTAACCTTTTGAAACTGAGGATCTTGTTTATGTGCTTCTCGCAGTTGTGTTAGCAAATCTGACTATTTTCGCACATAAGCACACCAAACTCCATTGTTTAACACCTCATACTTTCCCAGACTGGGAATCACTAAACTTGCTTTCCGACTCAGAGCATCTACTACTATGTTTGCTTTTCCCTGCACATAGTTAATGGAGCAATCATAGTCATTCAGTAGCTCCATCCATCTTCATTGCCTCATATTAAGTTCCTTTTGAGAGAAGAGATATTTTAAACTTTTATGATCCGTGAATATTTCAAACCTGCTTCACCACAATTAGTGCCTCCACTTCTTCAAGGAAAACACAATAACGGCTAACTCTAAGTCATGAGTAGGGTAATTTACCTCATAGGGCTTCAATTTCTGTGAAACATAGGCAATTACCCGATTATTTTGCATTAACACACAACCCAAGCCTTCATTCGAGGCATCACTATAGATAATATAATTCTAATCACCTTTTGGTAAGGCCAAATTTGGTGCGGTGGTTAGTCTGTTTTTCAATTCCTAAAAACTACCTTCGCACTTGTTATTCGATTCAAATACTTTTTTTGTGTAAGCCTAGAAAATGGTCCTGCTATTTTTGAGAAATATTTTTCAAAGCGTTGATAGTATCTTGCCAGTCCTAGTAAACTCCGTACCTCAGTGACATTCTTTGGCTTCTTCCAACATGATATTACTTCAATGTTCATTAGGTCCACCGCTAGACCGTCTTGAGAGATTATGTGTCCCAAGAATGATACCTGTTGAACCAGAATTCACATTTGCTAAATTTTGCATACAACTAATGCTCCCGGAGCCTTTGTAGCACCAAATTTTGCATACAACTAATGCTCGTGGTCCTTTTTAGTATTGGAGGAGACTAGTATATCAACTATGAATATTACCATAAATTGATCCAAGTAGGAGAGGAATATCTGATGCATCATATCTATAAAGGCTGTGGGTGAATTGGTTAGTCCAAAGGGCATCACAATAAACTCATAGTGCCCATACGGAGTTCGGAAAGCACTCTTTGGTATGTCTTCCTTCTTAATCTGAAGTTGGTAATAGCCTTTCCTCAAGTCAATTTTAGAGAATACCTTTGCCCCTTGTAATTGGTTAAACAATTCATCAATTAAAGGCAAAGGACACTTGTTCTTGATTGTTACCTGGTTCAATCCTCAGTAATCAATGCACAATCCCAAAGAACCATCTTTCTTTTTAACAAACAACACCGGCGCTCCCCATGGTGAAGAACTGGGTTGAATGAAACTCTTTTCCACCAAATCTTGCAACTACACTTTCAGTTCTTTTAACTCTGCTGAAGCCATTCTGTAGGGAACTCTAGAGATTGGTGGGGTTCCAGGTAATAACTTAATGGTGAAATCAATATCTCATTTTGGAGGTAGCCCAGGTAACTCCTCGGTAAATACATCTGGATACTCTATTATTATAGCAACCTCCCCCAATTTGGCTTTATGTGTCGGCTTATTGACAAGATACGCGAGGAACCCTTTTCCCCCTTTCATAATAGATTTTGCGGCCTTTATTGCTGAAATAATAACATTGCTTGTGGGGTCTTTCGTAACACTTGAGATTTCTATCACCGACTGTCTTGGTACTTGTAACCTTAACATTTTGGTTTTACAGTCCAAGTGTGCATGATAAGTGGACAACCAGTCCACACCTAAAATAACCTCATATTTCTCGAAAGGAAGAATGATTAGATTGGTGGAGACTTCACGATACAACCAGGGCTACGTCCTTCTGACTTCCAAACCTTACAAATGGCAAAATGAGTCTAGAAAACCATCATACCTACTCATATTTATAACCATAGTACACAACATAGATAGTCATACACAGGCCAAAGCCTATATCTACTAATACATTGTTAACTATCATATCGTAGACTAAGTGATGAGGAACATCAAGATCCACAGAATCTTCGTCGAAGAGGTAGTAGCGATGTACTATAACATCAACACTCCTTGGTATAAGGTGATCCAGGTTGCCTAACAAACAAATTAGGCAGATCTTCACTAGCTGGTACTATGGTCTCCTCAGTTTCACTTGTAATGGGAGGAAGAAAGGGTTGTGAGCTCAAAAGAACTTAGTGCGGGGAAGTCACCGGGGTGGTTTTGAAACATTTTTGAGCTTTTGAAAACCATGATGCAATAAATTAAGTATAACAGTAAATGAGTAACAATTACAAATCGTGTAACAAATGATACAATTTGACTTCTTTTCTTGAGGTGGCGGGCCAAATCATGATCACAACTTCTTATCTCTCTCAGTAGGGTAATCCAGATTGTACCCGAAATCTACGATCCAACTCTCCAAGGGTGGACTGCCAAGCGAGAGAAGGAATAGGACTACGATAGACACAGGAGCACCGGCAAGCCCTATGCCACCCGGCGTTTGTGCAAGCTATCGTGCCTGAGGTTACAACCCCTAATTTCAATAGCACACAAGCATGCACAAATAGCCATAGAACACATGGCAGATGATATGGGGATTAACAAAAGAGGTTGTCCCGAACAGGTAATAATCATTTTCTAGCAATTCATAAAAGTAGATTGCCTAATTATACTCATTGTTGTCAATTAAAATGTCTAGATACTATCTTTGTAAAGTGGATACTATATTATAACTCATTGTTGTCACTAAAATCTTTAATTGCTTTTATAACTAATAGAAACATGTAGGTAGTTGAAGCAAAGTAGATAATCTTAGAACCCTAGTCATTCAGTCATTTGAGCACCCTTAGAGATAAGTGTGACATAAAATTACAGCTGGCAGTCCTAGTTTGTGAAGTGGAATAATAGTCCTACTTGGTTAAGTTAAAGTCCAATAACAGTTGGAAATAGTTACAGTTGTTTGCTACGTTATCTTAACCTCTAATTATGTCCTATAAACCTTATAACTAAATCCTTTAGAAGTTTGAGGTAGCCACCATCTAAGATAAAATTGACTCTATAGCAGTTAAGTGGTAAACCTATTTGTTGGCAGTAGTGGATATTCTAAAAGTACCTGGATACAACACTAATTTCTACTTAGTTTATTTAACCTATTAAAAATTTATATGTAATGTGTTTATATAACAAGCAACTCATTATGAAGTTTATATGTATATGAACAGAATCTTCTTATTTCTCATGTAAAATTAATGTCCAAGACATATAGCAAATGGCATATACACACAAAAGGATAAACACATCTTAAATATATATTACATATGCACAAACCAAACCAGCAATGATTTTCGAACAAGAACCTACACTTCCATTATTTCACACAATTATTTATACACATAAAATTATATAATAAAAGAGCTATTATGCACTTTAAAATTGAAACCCGCACCTGGTCTTGTGTTGCTCATAGACTGGTTTTGAGACTAAGAAAGTATGAAAGCTAATATGTTTTTTGTTGGTTAGTGTGTGTTTAAACCGAATTCCTAACAGCCCTTTTATAGGTGCCTCTACTTAATCTAATTGGCTTTTTTGATAATCGTCATGTCTATGATCATAGCTTAGCCCAAGCAGATAGCTGCGTGTTTGATAGACAAAGGAATAGGTTCATGCAAGTTCACGGAAATGACTAGCTAAAAATCGCGTGCAGCCTACGTGAAGAGCTACTTTATTATCATAACCCGACAGCTCGCAAATGAATCGCTGAGTCATGGTTATTCTCATTTGTTTACCTGACACAATGGTAGTCTAGCTTAGGTAATAATTAGCAATTCTAACCAGCTTTGGTGATTCAATGCCTTCGTGTCCAACAGAGGAGTTTTGTGAGACGCTTTCAGCTATTGCATGGCTTAGCATGGAAGATCATTAACATGCAAAGCTATAGGTGGTTATGTTATTAAGTTGGGTGATAATTGTACTAAATAACTAGGCACATGGTGGAATTTTTTTTGGCTTCACCTAGCAGGCTGGTCATTTAAAATCTTAGGTGTACAGCTCGATAGTCATACCCCGCGATCCTTGGTGAAGTTGCTGATGGTGTAGTCAATTGGTTCGGGTGGTGCAAGTTTACCTATAATCCCTATTACTCATGTTATTACAACAACTAATCAAAGCTTAATAAATTAAGTCTAAGGATAGTGCGTGTGAGCAGTCGTGCAGCGTGGGGGGTGGTGATGAAGACTAATATAAGTATAATTGGGTAATCAAATTAAATGGCAAAGTTTAATTAAACTTATTTAACAAAACTTCCTTGGTTCAAGACTAATAAGAACTAATTAAAACAATAAATCTTCCACTCAAGCTACGTTTACTCCATTATTTGTAATAACATTTTATTTTAATTAGTCTAGTTCTACAATTTACAACAAATGAATCTTAAGTTATTCTATTTAAACAAGAGGTGAACGAGCATCCCTAATTTATTTAATGTCACCTAGTTACGATATTCTAGTATCAAATTAATTGTTTAAATAGTATTAAATGGTTAAAGAATCGGATCAAGCTTAGTGTCGTGCCAAAACTCCTATATCTTTTCTTAGCTTGCTATACTAACACTTTTAACTTAATAGTAAATACTTAAGAAAAAGACAAGAATATTTCACATTATCTTCATATTTTTTATATCTCAAAACTAAAACTCCCATTATAAGCTAACTATTTGAGTAGGGTTACACTTAGTACTAAGCTTAATCTAATCTTATTAACCCCAATCCAACACTCCAAGGCTTTTCATTCCTTAGGTTAATATTTATAATCTCCAACTATTTAGTGCTTCAATTGTCATTCACTATGCATTTCATATAAATTAAAAATAGATAAAGGCCGCTTAAACGAAAATAAAGGTTAACTATTTATAACCCTAAGGTAAAACTTGTCAGCTAGTACCTTAATTCCCTCATTCATTCCACAAGTTTGAAATGGGTTAAGATCTACATCTCGCAATGGAAGAAAAATCAAAAACATTGATCATATCAACATATATCATAAGCCAGTGAGCAAGATCTTGAAAGTAGTGCATGGATACTACATGGCCATAGCCGAACCACATATGTTCAACAACAAAAATTTTACAAGGTTCAAGCAAAGGATTAATATGCATACATTCAAAGATGTTCAAAAACGAGATATATATATATATATATATATATATATATATATATATATATATATATATATATATATATATATATATATATATACACATTATATTTCAACTATATATAATAAAAGGTAAGGTTATCCAGTATACATCTTGTAGACACTAGGTTGATGTAGCTTTGAAGACCTTTGATGCTATTGATTCCTTCTAACTTGAAGGGTCTAGTTAGTCCACCAAGTATCCAAACCTCAACCCAAAGCTTGAAGAGTTAATGTGCTAGTCTTTCTTCAAGATGATTTTTAGAATGTATAATGGTTACACCAAAAGCAAAAGCAAAACCTTCTTTTCCTCTATGGCCGAGAATGACAATTAATGAAGACGAAGATGGTTTCTTGTGTTGCTCATTTGTGTCATGTGAGTTGGCTTAAGAGAGAGAGAGTTATTATCTTTTATTAACATAAACTATTATATTAGATTGCCCAATCATAATGGCTTCCTTATCTTGACAAGCCATGCACATCCTAGGATTAGAATGATTACAATTGAATGACAAGAATATAATCTTTTCTCTCCTCATAGTGTTGGCCGAAAATGGTAGTGGAAAAAGAGAGAAAGTTGTCAACTTTTTATGCATCATATAATCTATATTATATTTTAATGTCCTTCATGCATTAAGAGCCAATCACATTATTTCTCTTTCTTGCTTGAATCAACCGAGCCATGCATGACCTTGGATTGTAATCATTACAATCCAAAGGACACCTTTTTCTCTCTCTTGACACTTGGCAAAAAGGTTCTATCATCAAAAAGGTTCTATCATCAAAAAGTAATTGCTAAGATTCTTTTGTCTTTATTCAAGACTCAATCATATTCATTCAATTCAAAATCAAATGACTAGGATTGATGACATGGAGAATCCAATAGATTTCACATGCCACATGTCAATGCCCAATCATTAATTTATCTTTTTCATTTGATGACTAGGATGATGACATGACATTTTACAAATTATATCATCATATATATATATATATATATATATATATATATATATATATACATTATTTTTGCCCATTCTAATCTCTATTAGAATAAACATAAATTGAAACAAGTTTTCAATATTTGTAGTTTGGCCCCAAAAGTTTTGGTAATTAAAATTTGACCCCAAAACTTTCTGAAATTATACTTTTGGCCCAATTACCAACATAGATGACTCTTAACACTTTAAAGCCATCAACCACATTATACAAACTATCGGCGAACTTATTCATGATACTTATAACTGTGTGACCTTCTAGATTCATAATCGCGTACCGATGAGGGACCAATAAACCTCCTTATCTATTTCAAAAATGTCTCCGTCATTTACCGAAATACCCTCATGCTCATGAGTGAGGCACTAGCAACGAACGTACCATGAGAATGTAAACGATAATGAAGACGACGTCTTTTATGAATCCATTTAACCGTTGAGAATTAGCGTGCAGTCCGATCTATCTTTTAAGAATGCCCCAATCGGGAAAGGACTATGAAATGGTTAAGTCCACCTCCGATACTATGTATAATTCTGAATCGGTGAAACGAGAGATCACTACCATCGAAAAACTCCTTTCCATCACTTCATACTCTCCTTGGCCAAGGACTTCCTTGTTTACCGACCGATCTCAGATATCATAGGACTTCGCCTCACGCCGGCGGTTAACAGATCCTATCTTGACAATTACCTGTAAATTCATACCATAAAACTAAAACGCGAAAGGCCATAACCCACCATATGGAAAATGGGTATTGTCCAGACGCAGTATTTAGCCCTTGATATAACCGGCAGCCGTAATTTCTCAAGTTTGAGGATTAATTTGCACAATTCCCAACTAAACAGTAAACTATTAACCTGAAATCATGCAGTTCACTATTTATTGTCACATTCAATGATCCGTACAAAGACGATCACTCATATGTTTATTAGTCCATATCATCATGCTATTCTAGCACTTCGTACGTCATCCTTTATTATTAACATCACTATATTAATCAAAGGTAATAACATATGATAACCCGTACTTGATTATTCTAGTCCCAGTTGAATAATCTGAAGGGCAATGAATCGATTCTTAATGTTTATCATATCGAAGAAAAAGTGCAGAATATCCTAAACCCTTTTAGAACATTTTTCTTCTCGGATAAGCATTAGGGACATATTCATATCGAAGCAGAGAATATGAATATCCTTAAAAAACGTAAGCATATCCTTATTAAACCCTAATAAGGTCATCTCAAACTATAGCATTATGACATATCCCTAACAATCTCCCACTTGTACTAATGCTATCAACCATAGGATCTAGTACATTGTACATTCGTATCAACATACTTATCTTCTCCAAGATGGTGATCAACTGTAACTATCTTTACAGGATCAGTGGGTCAACTATAGTGGCATCTATAGGAACCTATTCCGTTATATCATTTTCTATCAAGAAATAAATTCTTGAATTGACTTTTTCATGTTCGGACTCTTGATGAGATCGGGTTATTTTAAACTTGTGCAAAAAGTCTCTATAACAGTTACCATATCACATGATATCGGCTACTATCAATAGACAGAACCACACAACACCCAAACGTCATTCAAAGTCAAGCAGTATCTTGGCTCAAATAATAAGATAACGATTACTTATTATTATTCGAAACTCTTTCCAATAACTCATAAATCTATTATATATAATTTCATTCCTTTTTAGTGAATTCTTCAATAAGAATCTTCATTATATCCATAAACCTTAAAATTCAGGGTTAAAGTTCATATAGAGATCATTATAACATAAAAATCAATAGAATTTATATGTATTCTCTTCGATATCAATCATGTAACTCATTACATCATATCGTGCCAAGTACTTGCCATTGCTTTAAAGGAGAATGCAAATAGCAAAAGGATTAGGTGCAAAAAAACATTTGCAAGCTTTCCTTAATAGTCAGAAAGAAATCTACAAGAAAAGACAGATACCCTGTCATTAAGAATAGAGTCCAAAATTTCTTAGATTCCTCCATCATAAAGAAAACTTTAAGATCGTGACTAGGTGTACAGGCAGTGAGAAAACAATCAATCATATCATTGTACTTCATACTCATGATACTTACAAGACATGATCGGTTTACCCAAGAAATATAACATGATATAAAATTCAGTTAGACCTTGGCGAACGAAGGTATCATAAATTCACAAGACTTGTTAAGGGCATGAACTCCCACTAACCTTTCTTATAAATTTAGCTATCACCTTCATTTATTAATGAAAGCGATCTCTATCTTTTCATTTTAACCATTTCATCATAGTTACCTTTTCTCTAAAGAAACTATGGATGAAGGAGTTTAAATTCTATTCAGTCGTAGAATTAAAACATGGTATAAGTTTAAAATCAATTTGAAAGATTTTGGTGATAAAAGATTCATTCTCTAATCTTCTTTTATAACCCAACACAAATATATCAATAAGTTCTTCAAGTAAAACACCCAATAGAATAACCATACTAATATCAAATGTTGAGAAGAATGCCAAAGAGAATATCAAGGCCAATTGTTAAATGAGATCTTCCAATCACTAAGTCCCTACTGAAATCTGCTAGTGAAATACCAAGTGTGGATTCCCTGACGAAGAAGACTGGGGAAAAGGCTCAAGCAGAAACACGGTATACCAAACCAAACTCCGAGGCCTCATCCCCGATTGCCAAGTAAGAATACCATATTCATATACTAATAAGAAATTCCAAATAAAAATCCTACTAATGCGAACACCTCAGAAAAGTAGAATCCCAACTAGGAGTGCTGATAGAATACCAATAAAGACTAGAGCAAAGGTATTGTAAAGATTACCAATAAGAGACTGAGCTTGAATATAGTAAATGATACCGTATAGAAGTCCAATAAGAATCCTAAGAGGAATGCTAAGGAGAATGCCATAGAAGAACTCCATGTAAATTCCCGAGCATAATATCATATAACAACTTAGTAAATATTCCAAGTAATAGTTCCATCGAGAAGTGCCAATAAGAAAATCCAACTGCGAGCTCCACATAATACTACAGGTAGTGTAGAATAATAATTCTTGAAGGAAATCCCAATAACTGAGCTCTAGCTATAAGTACCAACTCCCAAGTAAAGGCTGATTACATGCCTCTCATTTCCTGCCAACCCATATACCTTGAAAAGCCTGCTGCTAACCACTTTTCTTCAGGGGATGAAGATGACTTACTTACCATTTCAACAGGCCATGAATGAAGACATAATATCACATATATACACATCTATGTTTTAATCTATTATGCAACCATGTTTTTAAAGGAGTTTATAAAACAATTGAATCATCAAAGTCATTCAAGCATGACAATCAATTCAATCACAACATAACCAATTCAAATCACGGCACAACCAATTCAAAACATTCCAATACACATATTACAAACAAATAACAATTCATGAGGTCGATTCGATTCACAAGGACAATTCAATACACAACTAGCCACTTCACTTCACTTGACACACATTCAGCCCATAACACAACTATATCACATAGGTGCACACATTCAAGTCAGGACTCACAATCTCACATACAGGCACACACTTTCAAGACACACTTAACAAGCACACATTCAAGGGTTACTGCCCAACGGACCGAGGACCCTATCCCAGCTGAGAGTTTTCTCAGCCAGCTCTGATACCACTTGTAACACCCCAGCCCCTCGCGAGACCGGGAATTCTATTAAACAGTCTATTCACAACCCGATACCAAACCCGGGCATAATTTTTAGAGAAAATGAACGGAGTCTCCCCTATCTCTAAGGCAAAACAAAACCTGCAAATAGAATATAAGTGGACCAGTACTTTGTCCAACCATTCACAACTCCTCAAGGCTATCCGAGCCTCGGTTTTCAACAATTAAACAAAACAGATATACATTCCCAAGTACCAAGACCACCCTAACTCCTTTCTTTTAGACAATTACATAAATTCATTGCATTTAAATTGTACTATCCTATTACACAACCTAGCTTATCATACCACTCCAATAACCTAGTTAAACTTAAACTACATATCTTTTAACACTAAATACATACAATTCATGAAAACATACATCTTTGCATCTATCTACAACTCAGCCACATAACACGCAAGACAACTCTTCAAGCACGAGCTTTCCAGCTAACACGGCAATTCCTGAAATGTGGTGGTGAAGAGTGAGTATACATAACACGTATACTCAGTGAGGGTGAAACAGATATCGAGGTGGAGAGCAAGAAAGTCATGCAATGCAAATAGACAGTTAAGCAATATAACCAATAAGAAAAGCAATCAATATAAACAACAATACAATAAACAATTAAAGAAAGCATTAACACAAACAATCAAAGCTATACCACACTTTGAAGGTTACGGTTCACTCATACGAGCAATGTACCAAGCGATTCGATTCCACAAGCGATACATCAATCTCGAGCTTGATGTTAACAACGATGACAATAAGCGCGCAACCACCTTATAACTTCAATTGGGTGTACTCCAAATGTACCCCGACACATCTATGACCCAAATCTCCCAGGGCGGCATCCCTACCGAGAACAGGAATAGAACAGGGAGCTAGAACAACCCAACCCTGGCAGCCCGAGACTGCCCAGAGAGGCCCATCACTCACGCGCTTGAAACTATGCAATGCAATACAAGATACAAGCAATAAACGAGCGATAGCACGAAAGTGTGGATCAGTGGCAATATAAGAGATATCAAGCATTCATAATCAATCACAACAACAAGAACATTTGCTAGACAAGCAATACTAGTCTATCATACAAAATCTACAAGATATAACATTCAAGCTGTAACTTTCAAAGACAATTGCGAGCAAATGAGCTACAGGATTGGGAAACCGTCTTCATTACCCTCACTTAGGCACTACAAGACACGTTTCTGTGGCACGAAACCTCACTTTTCCAACTAAAGCCCGAAAGTCCACCTAGTGCATTTGAACTACAACTATGCTAACTGGTCACTCAATCAACGCCACAGCAGCGCCAAAAGTGCTTCCATGCACTCACAAGCCAAACCCCCAACTCAATTCAAGCATGGTCAACACTTGGTTAAATGGCTCATTTACGTTTCATTGTCTAATTCTCAATTTTAACAAAGGCCGATCCGTTTTTATTGCACATTTAATCTTTCTAACACTAACGGAACCTAACAAAATGAAGAAAATGCGATTCGGGTTGAAAATCCAAAAATCTAGGGTTTTACTATTTATTTTTACTATTCACATTCTTCCCTAATTCAAATACGCAATTCTAGCTATAAAAATTGCTAAATAACTAACAAGCAATGCTCTACGAACCTTAAAGAAGTTATTTCAAGCAATAACAGGCATTATAACGCAATAAATATCAAATCTGAAAATTTGAAACAACAATCAAATTCGAATAAAAATGCACAAAAACATGAAAACCCTCTCAAAGATCGAAGAGGAAGCCCCGCAATGACCTAAGGCACGATCCCCGAGAAATTTCACGCAAGATTATAGCTTAAAAATGCAAAACAATTTCCTTTCTTTTGCCTCTTGAACTTTCGGCCATGGGAGGGGATGTAACACCCCGATCCCTCTCGAGACTGGAAGTTCTATCAATCAATCTAATCACAACCCAATTCCAAACCCGGGCAAAATTTTAGGGAAAGACGGACGGAGTCTCCCCTGTTTCTAGGAAAAATGCAAAACCTGCAATAGCATATAAGTGGACCAGCACCGTGTCCAACCATACAAACACCTCAAGGCCATCCGAGCCTTGTTTCTCAACAAATAAACACAACAAGTATATGTACAATTCCAGTTTAAAAGCTAACCTATCTCTTCTCATCTTTGACAAATACATTCAAGCTTGACAATTAAACCATACTAACCAATTGCATAAAATAGACTATCATACCATTCTAACTCTTTTCCTTTAGACATTACAAACATGCATTGAAGTTAAACTATACTAACTGAATACATAAACTAGCTTTTCAAATCACTTCAATAACCTAGTAAAACTTAAATTACATTCATTTTTAACATTAAATACCAACAACACATGAAACATACATCTTTGCATCTTTGACAACTCAAGCCACATAGCACGCAAGATAACTCTTCAAGCACGAACTTTCACGTAATCACGAACTTTCCAGCTAACATGGCATTTCCTGAAATGTGGTGGCAAGGGATGAGTATACACAACACGTATACTCAGTGAGGGCGAGACAGTTATCGAGGTGGAGAGAAAGAAAGTCATGCAATGCAAATAAGGTAGTTAAGCAATAGAACTGACAAGCAAGCATTCAATATAAACAATCGATACATTAAGCAATTAATAAAAGTATTAACACAACCATTCAAAGCTATACCACACTTTGAAAGCTATGGTTCACTCATACGAGCACTGTACCATTCGATTCGATTCCAGGAGCATTACATCAATCTCGAGCTTGATGTTGACAACGATGACAATAAGCGTGCAACCACCTTATAACTTCAGTTTGGAATACCCCGGAAGTATCCAATCAATTCTACGACCCAAATCTCCCTGGGAGGCAACCCAAGCGAGAATGGGAATAGGACACGGAGCTAGAGCAACCAACACTGGTAGCCCGAGACTACCTAAAGAGGCCTATCACTCACGCACCTGACACTATGCAATACAATACAAGATACAAGCAATAAACGAGCGATAGCACAACAATACAGATTAGTGGCGATAAACGAGATATCAATCATTTACAATCAATACTAGCATTCAATTAACTTTTCAAGCATAACTATCATTAATAGCAACAAGAACACCAATTAAACAAGTAACAGCAGTTCAAACACGAAAACGACAAATATCACTATTCAATCTCTAACTTCCAAAGGCAATTACGAGCAAACGAGCTACGGGATTAGGAAACTGACTTCACTACGTTCACTTAGGCACTACAAGGCACGTTTCTATGTCACTAAACTTCACTTTTTCACCCGAGGCCCGAAAGTCTATCTACTGCGTTAAAACTACAGCTATGTTAACCGGTCATTCAATTAACGCCACAATAGCGCCAAAAGGGCTTCCATGCCTTCAATAGCAAAACTCCCAACTCAATTCGAGCACGGTCAACTTTTGGTCAAGCGGCCCCTTTTCGTTTCGTTGTCTAATTTCCAATTTTATCAAAGGCCGGTCCGTTTTTATTGCACGTTTTACCTTTCTATCACTAATGGCACCTATCCAAATCAAGCAATCACAATTCGGATCAAAATCCAAAATTCTAGGGTTTTACTATTCATAATCACTATTCATTATTCTTCCCCAATTTCAAATACGCAATTTCAGCCTTAAAAATTGCAAAATAACTATCAAACAATGCTCTAAGAACTCAAAGGAAGCTATATCAATCAATTATAGGCATTATAACACATTATATATCAAATCTAAAAATTTGAAACAAAATTCAAATTCGAATTTAAATGCACAAAAGCGTGAAAACCCTCACAGAGATTGAAGACCAAGACTCGCAAGGACCTGAGCCATGACCCCTGAGCAATTCCACGCACGATTGCACAAGAAAAATAGAAGCAAAATCTTTTTTTTTCCTCCTTGGAGCATTCGGCCATGGCAAGGACAAAATGAGCATTTTACAATTTGTTTTTCTTGATTTTTGCCTTGTTTTATTATTTAAAAGGTGACAAAGGGCATTTTGGTCATTTGCAAAGTCAAGCTTAAGTTAAAATTGGTCAAATAAGCTTATTTTGATGCCATTTAAGCTAATTCAAGTTAAAATAATGCAATTAAATGGAAAACAACTAAAACTAGTTAAATTAAGCTAAAACATTTTTTCTTAAGTCCAATGAATATTTCTCTAACTCTCATTTTCGAAATACTACGATCAAACGGTCAATAAATGATCGCTAATAAATTGATGAGCAATAATATAAAACTTTAATTCTTTTGAAAAGTAGAATAGTAGAAGAGTTTAAAATTCACTCTGGCTCGGAGTTACTTTTCTCATTTATTTGAAAACCGAGTAATTTTAATGCAATGCAATTAAAACCGATTATTAAAATAATCAAAACAATCAAAATAATCAATATTCATTTAAGAATAATTAATTTAACTATTTCTAGAATATTTTAAAGAATTTATGAAGTTAATGCTAAGATACAAACAAGCAAGTTAATATAAACACGTAATCAAATGCAATTAAACACTAACATTTAAGATGACAGTTAATTAAATACAAGAGAATAAATTCAATTACTATAATTAATAGAAATAGGTAATAATCTTTTAATTAATCAATATAAAAATTATTAGATGCTTCCAACAGAAATATCAAAATAGTGCAAAATGATTGATTTAACTAATTAAACATTTAATTAAATGCAGTCAAATGCTATTAAATGCATGCCGGGTTCGGGTTATCACATCCTTCCCCCCTTAAAACAATTGCGTCCTCGCAATTCTTCTTCCAATAGAATTCAGCATCCACTAAAGTCCAACTCCGACTACCCTTCATCGTTTACTGAGCAAGATCCTGAAGAAGAACCCTCGAAGAATACCCTACTAAGAAAACCCCAATAGTACTGACTAAAAACTCCAAGGCAATAACGCCAAATGAAGGCTCAAATGAAGATACCATCTTGAAATCCAAATAAGAATTATGCTGGTCAAGAATACCGTAGAAGAATTCGCTGCTAAGAGTGCCGAGAAGATACCAATAAAGACTAAAGCAGAGATACTGTAAATATTACCAATTCTATATATTATTAACAAGAAGAATACCGAAGGAATATTCTATATACGAATCTCCAATAGAAGTCCAACAAGTATCAAATAAGGAAGTCAAAAGATAGCCAGAGTAGATGCATCACATATAAGACCAAACTCCAAGATTTCATCATCTTTTGCCGAGTACAAACTTTATACTACATACCACCAAGAAAACCCAAAGTACTCCACAGCTAACCGTAAACAATGTGAGATAACAAGTCCGAACAGGATTCCAAGTGTAAGACTTCCAATAAGTGCTAATAAGGAAAATACTAGTAGAATGCCCAATAAGAATTCCAAAGAATACCATAAGTAATATTACACAATAAGTCCGATAGGAATTCCAATTACCAAACCAACTGAGGGATGCCAAAGAAAATACCCAATAGCCAAGTCTACCAAGAAGTGCCAACAGAAGTCCAAAGAATACCCAATAAGAAAACCAAAGAATGCTCCAGAGAACAACCAAATAGAACCCCAAAAGAAAGCTACTCTTTTATGATTGCCAACCACAAAGAAAAGTCTTAGAAGTATGCCAATAACCAAGCTCCAAAGACAAACACCAACTCCCTAATAAAGGCTAATTAAATGCCATTCATTTTCTGCCAATCCATACACCTTGAAAGGCCAGCTGTGAACCACTTTCTTCAGGGGAGGAAGAAGTCTTTCTTACCGTTCAACAGGACATGTATGAATGCCAAGATATCACATTTATATACATGCCTTAAACTATTATGCAAGCAAGTTTACAAAAGAGTTTATTCAACAAAGTCACTCAAGCACGACAATCAAGTCAAGCACAACATAATCAATTCAAATCACGGCATAACCAATTCAAGACATTCCATTACACACATTATAAACAATACTTCAAGCAAATAACAATTCCCGAGATCAATTCGATTCGCGATGCCAATTCGATAGGTCAATTCAATGCACAACTAGACACTTCACTTTACTTGAGAATCATTTAACACATAACACATAACTATATCACATAGGTGCATACATTCAAGTCAAGACACAAAATCTCACATACAAGCATACACTTTCAAGACACACTTAACAAGCAAACATTCAAGGATCACTACCCACCAGACCGAGGACCCTATCCTGGCTTATGAGCTAAACAAGCTCTGATACCACCTGTAATACCCCGATCCCTCTCGAGACCGGGAGTTCTATCAATCAATCTAATCACAACCCAATTCCAAACCCGGGCAAAATTTTAGGGAAAGACGGACGGAGTCTCCCCTGTTTCTAGGCAAAATGCAAAACCTGCAATAGCATATAAGTGGACCAGCACCGTGTCCAACCATACAAACACCTCAAGGCCATCCAAGCCTTGTTTCTCAACAAATAAACACAACAAGTATATGTAGAATTCCATTTTAAAAACTAACCTATCTTTTCTCATCTTTGACAAATACATTCAAGCTTGACAATTAAACCATACTAACCAATTGCATAAAATAGACTATCATACCATTCTAACTCTTTTCCTTT
Organism: Ehretia macrophylla; assembly: GCA_037974665.1. Taxonomy (NCBI): domain Eukaryota; kingdom Viridiplantae; phylum Streptophyta; class Magnoliopsida; order Boraginales; family Ehretiaceae; genus Ehretia; species Ehretia macrophylla. The sequence goes on from CM075783.1 coordinate 46,826,213, forward strand.
AGACATTACAAACATGCATTGAAGTTAAACTATACTAACTGAATACATAAACTAGCTTTTCAAATCACTTCAATAACCTAGTAAAACTTAAATTACATTCCTTTTTAACTTTAAATACCAACAACACATGAAACATACATCTTTGCATCTTTGACAACTCAAGCCACATAGCACGCAAGATAACTCTTCAAGCACGAACTTTCACGTAATCACAAACTTTCCAGCTAACATGGCATTTCCTGAAATGTGGTGGTAAAGAATGAGTATACACAACACGTATACTTGGTGAGGACGAGACAGTTATCGAGGTGGAGAGAAAGAAAGTCGTGCAATGCAAATAAGGCAGTTAAGCAATAGAACTGACAAGCAAGCATTCAATATAAACAATCGATACATTAAGCAATTAATAAAAGCATTAACACAACCATTCAAAGCTATACCACACTCTGAAGGCTATGGTTCACTCATACGAGCAATGTACCATTCGATTCGATTCCAGGAGCATTACATCAATCTCGAGCTTGATGTTGACAACGATGACAATAAGCGTGCAACCACCTTATAACTTCAGTTTGGAATACCCCGGAAGTATCCAATCAATTCTACGACCCAAAGCTCCCTGGGAGGCAACCCAAGCGAGAATGGGAATAGGACACGGAGCTAGAGCAACTAACACTGGCAGCTTGAGACTACCCAGAGAGGCCAATCACTCACGCGCCTGACACTATGCAATGCAATGAAAGATACAAGCAATAAACGAGTGATAGCACAACAATACAGATTAGTGGCGATAAACGAGATATCAAGAATTTACAATCAATACTAGCATTCAATTAACTTTTCAAGTATAACTATCATTAATAGCAACAAGAACACCAATTAAATAAGTAACAGCAGTTCAAACACGAAAACGACAAATATCACTATTCAATCTCTAACTTCCAAAGGCAATTACGAGCAAACGAGCTACGAGATTAGGAAACCGACTTCTCTACATTCACTTAGGCACTACAAAGCACGTTTCTATATCACTAAACTTCACTTTCTCACACGAGGCCCGAAAGTCCACCTACTGCGTTTGAACTACAGCTATGCTAACCGGTCATTCAATCAACGCCACAACAGCGCCAAAAGTGCTTCCATGCCCTCAATAGCAAAACCCCCAACTCAATTCGAGCACGGTCAACTTTTGGTCAAATGGCCCCTTTTCGTTTCATTGTCTAATTTCCAATTTTATCAAAGGCCTGTCCATTTTTATTGCACATTTTACCTTTCTATCACTAATGGCACCTATCCAAATTAAGCAATTCCAATTCGGATCAAAATCCAAAATTCTAGGGTTTTACTATTTATAATCACTATTCATTATTCTTCCCCAATTTGAAATACGCAATTTCGGCCGTAAAAATTGCTAAATAACTATCAAACAATGCTCGACGAACTCAAAGGAAGCTATATCAAGCAATTATAGGCATTATAACACATTATATATCAAATCTAAAAATTTGAAACAAAATTCAAATTCGAATTTAAATGCACAAAAGCGTGAAAACCCTCACAGAGATTGAAGACCAAGACCCGCAAGGACCCGAGCCACGACCCCCGAGCAATTCCACGCACGATTGCACAAGAAAAATGGAAGCAAAATATTTTTTTTTCTCCTTGGAGCATTCGGCCATGGCAAGGACAAAATGGGCATTTTACAATTTGTTTTTCTTGATTTTTGCCTTGTTTTATTATTTAAAAGGTGACAAAGGGCATTTTGGTCATTTGCAAAGTCAAGCTTAAGTTAAAATTGGTCAAATAAGCTTATTTTGATGCCATTTAAGCTAATTCAAGTTAAAACAATGCAATTAAATGGAAAACAACTAAAACTAGTTAAATTGAGCTAAAAACATTTTTTCTTAAGTCCGAGGAATATTTCTCTAACTCTCATTTTTGAAATACTATGATCAAACGATCAATAAATGATTGCTAATAAAGTGATGAACAATAATATAAAACTTTAATTTTTTTGAAAAGTAGAATAGTAGAAGAGTTTAAAATTCACTCCGACTCGGAGTTACTTTTCTCATTTATTTGAAAACCTAGTAATTTTAATGCAAGGCAATTAAAACCGATTATTAAAATAATCAAAACAATCAAAATAATCAATATTCATTTAAGAATAATTAATTTAACTAATTCTAGAATATTTTAAAGAATTTATGAAGTTAATGCTAAGATACAAACAAACAAGTTAATATAAACACGTAATCAAATGCAATTAAATACTAACATTTAAGATGACACTTAATTAAATACAAGAGAATAAATTCAATTACTATAATTAATAGAAATAAGTAATAATCTTTTAATTAATCAATATAAAAATTATTAGATGATTCCAACAGAAATATCAAAATAGTGCAAAATGATTGATTTAACTAATTAAACATTTAATTAAATGCAGTCAAATGCTATTAAATGCATGCTGGGTTTGGGTTATCACAGGGGACATGGGGGGAATTTGGCAATTTGTTTTTATGTTATTTTTGCCTTATCTTGTATATAAAAGGTGACAAGGTTAACTTGTTCATTTGGCAAGTCAAGTTTAAGTGAAAACATGGTCAAACAAGCTTATTTTGATGGCATTTACTCTAACTCTAGTTAAAACAATGCAATTTAATGAAAATCAACATAAAACTAACTAAATTAAGCTAGAAATACTATTCACTAAATCCGAGATATATTTCTCTAACTCTCGTTTTCGATGCGCTACGATCAAATGGTCAATAAACGATCACTATTAAAATGATAAGGAATAATATAAAAATATAGTTTTGAAAAGTAAAATAGCTTCAAAATTCACTCCGGGCTCGGAGCCATTTTTCCTTTTAGTTGAAAACTAAGTAATTAAGTGAAAGAAAATAAAAACGAGCATTAAAAATAACCAAAATAATTAATGTTTATTTAAAATAATTAATTTAACTATTACTAGAATATTTTGAAGAATTTATGAAAATAATGCCAAGATACAAATGAATAAATGAATATAAACACATAATTAAATGCAGTTAAATGTTAACATTTAAGATGACACTTGATTAAATGTGAGAAAATAAATCCATTTACTATAAATAGTAAAAATAGGTAATAATCTTTTTAATTAATCAATGTAAGAATTATTTGAATACTTTTAAAAACATATATGAAAATAATACTTAAAATAAATAGGTTAAGTAAAATAAACACTTAATTAAATACAAGAAAAGAAAAAAGAGTATTAAATATAGAAACATAGTTAATACATATTCAAAATAATTAATTCAAGTAATATTGAGGATTTTAAAAGAAATATAAAAATAATACAAAAACAAATGACTTTAGCTAAATTAATCACTTAAGTTTATACTATTATTCAAAATAAAACTCATTTAAATGCAAATATATATCACTAATTATATGCTGGGTTCGGGGTATCACACTCATAAGCTCTATTTCTTTTAATTATTTATTTTAAACAAACTCTTTTGTCAAAAAGAATAAATAATCTATCAAACTCATTTGAATCGACATATAAAACAATTCAAGTCTTTAAGTCTTGACCATTTCAAAGTTCAAGACTTTATAAGTATGATTTGGTATTTGGCCATTTCATTAAATGCTAGGAAATAAAAATATAAATGTTCGATTTGAAGACATTCTTTCTTCCAATACGCATTCCGACGATTTCATTACTATAATGAAAGATATACAAAATGCCAACCATTTCTTAGAAAGGATCAATTCCAAAATTACCCAGAGTAAAAAAATAATCAAACTAAACTAATCCAAACATTTAAAAACAATTTTCAAAATAGGGATCGCATACCAAGCCGATCCAAACAACCATATCATGCATAAACGGGGTCTACTACTCAATCATCTCCTGATGAGAAATCTCCTGGTAAGAATGCCACAACCTGACTCCTCCTATGTCTCATCTTCCTCCTTCTTCTGATGTTACTATTTTGGCTGGGCTCAACCACAGAAGGAGAGGACTCAACATGAGGATCGGGTACTGCACCCAAATCAAGATTCTGCCAGCTAGTCAGAACATCTGGTAACTCATTCAGTGTGACCTCAATTCTATGTACGTGTAAGTCCAAGATCAAGGGAGAGTAGGATGATGGATGAGACTGCAAGATCAAGTCTACCTAAAGTTGGGGTCCATGATGAAACTAAATGCCTCCAGTTGAGTTACCAAGTAAATCATCCTGAGGCAATGCTGGCTTACGTCACCACCCTCTTCAAGTCTCACACTAAAAAGCTCACGGGTCAACTGGAATCTCATAGACTGATCTCGCTCACCAAAGGATTCCTTCAAACAATGAATGATATCTACGGAATGAGGCAACCCCTCATAGAATCGACGCAGATCATCGCTCATTGATGAAAGAATGTATCCCCTAGCACGTATGTCATCCTGGACCCTTTTATAGTAAGTGATCTTGTCGGTCTTAAATGCAGTCTCATCTATAGGAGCAAATCTCGGGACATCCAGGATATACTCAATTTTCTCAAATCGGAGGAATACTCTTAAACTTTTGTACCATTTCTCGAAATTTGATCCAATTAAATAATCATGATCAAGGATAGACAAGATAGGATTTATGAATGAAGCCATAAATAAACTGTAGAAAAAATAAATATAACATAAAGTAAGATTGCAAGCTAACAAGAATATATATAAATAAACCTATAATATTGCAAGATAAAATAGCTACTCCCACTATTTGTTTTAAATCTCACACTCGCTTAAAGAGAAAACATGAATCTTATGAGAAGACTCTAAGTGGGATGATCAAGTTCCTATGATCAGACACATTTCTCAAACCTTTGTAGCTATGTTGAAACATGAATACCAAAGTTCAACAACTCCTTGTTGTCTATTTCTCCAAATAGGGTATGGTTTTCTTTAGTCCCTAAATCACTTGATCTCAAACCTTTGTGGTTATAATTGATTAGGTGATCTAGTTAGATTGTACCCGCCATCACTTAGTTATCCGATAAATTGAATCAATAACCTCAAGTCTTTGTGGCTATATTGGTTATTAGATTTTGGAAGATAACCACATCTCTATGTTTCATGCTAGCGATTTTAATAAACTCATTTTGAAACAAATCTTCTACCTTTGGGTAAGAAAGATTGTATTCATTTAGGTCTTATTAAATATCCTAGGATGGCGAAGGACTACGATAAAACTCCTTTTACAGTTTTGCCAATCTAATATTTGTTTGCACGTAGAGAGTTGATATAATCTCATCAAATCAATAAGCATTCAACATACTATAAGCTAATAATCACAATTATAACAATTTAAATAGTATGAATGCAAAGATATATGAATGGTGGATCACAGGCTTGCCTTTTGGGCTTAAAGAAATAAAACTATTTTCTTTGAAAAATCTTCAACTCATTGAAATCTCCATTGGGTTTCCAACTCCTTGGAAAATTCCATTAGGCCTCCAACTCCTTCGAAAAGTCCATTGGGCTTCTTTCAAGTTTCTTCTTGAAGAATTACATAAAAGTTCTCACTACATAATTCTATCAAATGATAAGAAATAAATTGAGACTTACGTCTCATATTACAACCCAATAACAATTGACCCTAAAGCCCAAATCCATGATCAAATTCACCATTTCCAAGATATAGATATATGCATGATTACTCATATCAAGTATATAATAATCCACACATATTAAGTTAGCATATAAGTCTAATTAACTCATCATCATGAAAAATTAAACCTTATCTATACTTATTTCATTTTCTTGAAAAACACCTTTCATTAATGCAAATCATAATGACCCATTAATTCATAACCCTTTATAATTAATAATAATCATATGCAAGCCCAAAACTTTAAAGAAAATACAAGTCCATGGCCCAATCACATAAAGTGCCCTAATTAGGCTAAAATTTAATCCATAACATGCACACAAGGCCCAAGCCCAAATCCATATGTCTCATTGGCCTATGTACATTCATTTTAGCCCATTAATCTATTAAAAGACATTATATCAACATCTAAGAACTTTTAACATTTCTTAAACTTAGAAATATCTAAATAAAACACATTAGACTATTTCCAAACTCAAGATTAGAATATAATGGCCTTTTATTATGTGAAATTGTTTTTGCAATTATCCAGACATGTAACTAGTTGCATATTGGACTATCAAACTCCTTTAATCATCAAATAGTCCTCAACATAATTATATGCATGAACTAGTTAAAATAAGCTTAAAACAACTTTTCAAACTTTCACTTTAGCACATGCTTATAATCTACTTTAACTTTCAAGGACTTCAAGGCAACCACAAGCACATTACCATGTCCAACAAAAACAACATACCAAGCTCACACACCAAGGGAATTTCGGCCATCTCAAGATAACAACACTATACTTGTTTTCATCAAGTTTTGACTTTACAATCATGCAAAAAAGGATCCTTCTTAAAGAAGTACCTTTTTGGCCATTATAAGATAGTCTACTTTATTCAAAGTCTAAGATCAAAATGCAAAGATCAAATCCATCATTCATCTTTACAACTTAGCTCACTTAACAAGAAGACAAATCATCATAATAAAGCACTTGATTTTCGGCCACCATAAAGCAAATAAACTAACATGCATGTTCAAAGTAATTCTTATTTACTCATGATCCTCCAAGAGCTTCTAACATGCAATATTTCAATGCTTACATATGGCCCAACAAAGAAACATATACACGGCCCAAGCTTAATGAACATCTAAACCAAAAGCTCTGATACCACTTGAAAAGGGTTAAGATCTACATCTCGCAATGGAAGCAAAATCAAAAATATTTGATCATATCAACATATATCATAAACCAATGAGCAAGATCTTGAAAGTAGTGCATAGATACTACAAGGCCATAGCCGAACCACATATGTTCAACAACAAAAATTTTACAAGGTTCAAGCAAATGATCAACATGCATACATTCAAAGATGTTCAAAAATGAGATATATATATACACATTATATATCAACTATATATAATGAAAGGTAAGGTTATCCTGTATACCTCTCGTAGACACTAGGTTGATGTAGCTTTGAAGACCTTTGATGCTATTGATTCCTTCTAACTTGAAGGGTCTAGTTAGTCCCCCAAGTATCCAAAGCTCAACCCAAAGCTTGAAGACTTAATGTGCTAGTCTTTCTTCAAGATGACTTTTAGAATGTATAATGGTTACACCAAAAGCAAAAACAAAACCTTCTTTTCCTCTATGGACGAGAATGACAATTAGAGAAGATGAAGATGGTTTCTTGTGTTGCTCATTTTTGTCATGTGAGTTGTCTTAAGAGAGAGAGAGTTATTATCTTTTATTAACATAAACTATTATATTAGATTGCCCAATCATAATGGCTTCCTTATCTTGACAAGCCATGCACATCCTAGGATTAGAATGATTGCAATTGAAAGGCAATAATATAATCTTCTCTCTCATCATAGTTGTCACGCCCCAACTCCACCCCACCTACAATCAGTCAGGACGCAACGGAATTTCGGCAGTATAACGACAGTAATTAGGACACCGAGGCTCTAAACTAACCTCTTTAGAACATCATACATCAAACTCCATAAACAATCCCAACAATCAACTCCTCAATTAAGTTAACAACATACAACACAACCATATTATACAATAATCATTCTTCAACAATCCATTCATAGTTATACGCCTCCGTTCCAACATAATACATTAATTGAACATATATTTCAAAATATATTATAAACTAACTTAGTAACCTATCATAGTCAAAAGAAAGACCACTAAGTTAGCAACAACTAGTTCATTATCATTACTACAACTTATACATCATTAACTATAAAGTAAATAAAAGACAACTAGAATAATATACAAGACTATAAGGTATACAACATCTCTAACATCAAGGACAATACTCTGGCACATAGGACTCGTCCACATATGGCACATTCTCAGCTTCCTGAGGCACGTACCCGTAATCTTGCTCAATAACACCTGTATGCATGCAATAATAGAGAGTGAGCTTATATAAAACAAGCCTAGTAAGGATTCGATAGATCTCTAACAGTATTTACTATACTCCTTGAAAATCATCCTTTGAGCAGTAAACACATAATAAATATCAATACAATATAATCACATAAACTATAATGACTAATCAATAAAGGATACTATAGTTGGTGTAGCTCCAAACGTCATTACGATCTCAACCATTCTTCTTGTAACTCTCCATTACTCACGCACTCGAGGTACCTCACTAGCCTCGCCCTCCATGACACCTCCGTCATGCGAGCTGGAGGTAGTCTCTGGTAGTCATGCCGTTATCAACCTGATAGCCTGACGCTGCCCAAGATGTGGCACACACATACCAAGACTCAGCAATAATAATAAACATCACATTACAGGATGACAACCTTTTCCGTTGACTATCTCCCGGTTCATCATTAATCAATCAATAAACATTTTAAAGAAAGACAACCTAAACTTCAAATAATCATATCTTACATTCTACTAATCCAAACACCTCCAAACCAGTTTCTATCACTCACCCATTCAATCAACTACATTTGCCCCCTCGAAAACCAACCAAAACACATCCAAATTAAGCCCAACAACCCTAAAACCCTAATGCGTCAAGGGTGAAATTTCCGCACTTTCACACCGACATCGCAATCGAAATTTCGGCATTACAACATTACTACCACATATTTAACAAACTTTTAGAAATCAACGGCAATCGATTCCAACCATTACAAATCAAAATAATCAACAAATAACTAAATAATCAACTTTTAATACCCGAAAATAAATAATTATGCTACAACGGTTCAAATCTCATAAGAATACATATAAAAGATCCTTAGCATGCACTGAGCAATAATATAACTTCAAATTAACATTCTAACGGTTCAATAATTAATTATACGCAAAAACATAAAAATGACATTTTGAGATCTAGAATTTTTCTCTCACCTTTGATCCGAAGTAAAGCTAGGAAAGCGTGCAATAGGTTCCCAACAAGCATATTCTAGCTCGGTTTGAAAAGATTCGGACTTTAAATGAGTTTTCTAAGGCAAAATTGCTTTGTAAAATAAGTTGAAAAACTCTCAAAAATGCCAAGGAACTCACGGCTGCAATGTGTGTGTGTTTGTGGGGTTTTTGTGCTGATTTTGTGTGTGTAGAGATTTTATAGCAAAAGTCAACAAAATAGAAAAAGTCAAAGTTGAAGCCTTTGTTAGTTTTTAGTATTTTCTAGTCTTTTAATTAGTTTTTCTTGACTATTTTGCTCAAAACATTAAATTGACACTTAGACTATTTTAAGTAGAATATTTTTAGTTGACAACAAGTTTCATATGCATATATTTACACCCGACTCGGTTAAAAACTCAATTTTTGCAAAAGAAGGTGAAAAAGTCATATTAGTTGTTTTCAAATGTCTTTTGAATGCACAATTAATCTAAAATCATTTAATACCACATATAAATACATTTATATTAATATATACTAGGTCAACGAAAGTCAATGCAAGAATCGGGTTTAGAAGAAATCACTATTTAGCTCAAAAACTCTACTTTTCGTCCGAAAAGTCTATTTAAATTATTATTCCATTTCAGAATCAATTTTTATCAAACATAGGTCTATTAGTAATATAGGACTAAGTTTTAAGACGTTTAAAACACCCTGTAAAAATTTTAGCAGACAGGTGTTCAAAACACTATTCACAAAAACCGATAATAAAATTTTTAATGCCGTTTTTTATGAAAATTTCATGAATGTACACTTAGCATTTATTAGGAGTATTAATCACGAAATTATCACATTCTAAGTCATTTAGCATATAAACAAGTCAAATCATGCAAAACGAGGTAAAACACGCAAATCGAGATAAAGTCAAAATATGGGGTTTCACATTCTTCCCCCCTTAAAGAAATTGCATCCTCGCAATTCTGCATCGATCCCAAGACAAACTCAGGTGCTGACTCAAACTTACTGATTGAAAGTCCAATTACTAAATTCCGAATACGAAGCAAAACACCGAACAAGGTCGTCGAATAAGAATTCCCCAAACAAGAAGCCTGAATTAGAATGGATAATAAGAACACCGACTAAAACTTCTGAATAAGAATTCCAAATAAATTACCAAAGAAGAACGCCAATTATGAATCCGAAAATAGAACACCGATCAAGAATACCAAGTAAGAACTTTAACAAGATTACCGTTGGAGAAATACCGAATAATAATCCCGAAATAAGAACTCGGGATAACACCATATAAGAATTCTGCATAAGAATATTGATAGAAGATACCAAAGAATAATTCCAATCAAGTATACCAAATAAGAATATTCATATGGAAATCTAAAGGAAGAATGCCGAATAGGATCACCAAATGAGAATTATAATAGTCAATTATATAGTCGTAAAGTAGCTTGACCCCTAATCGCAATTTCATATGCTTCAGCGTCACATATTACTTAGTCGCCAACTGATATAATGCACGTGCTAACTTCAACCATATAGGGCAAACTTTCTACTCGCATACTAGCGCATTGCACTCAAGTAGACATGATAAAAGAATATGTAGCACTAGAATCATTCAATACCTTAACTAATTGATTGAGAATAAGAAATTACCTTTCACTACTGCTGTTGAGATGCACTGCCCGCAGGTCTACCCTGGGTCACTGACCGACCCTTAAACCTCGGATACCTAGGACAATTCCTCGCTCTGTGCTGGTTGCTACCGCAACCCAAACATGTTCCTGCCTTATTCCAACAATTAGACTCGAGATGGCCTTTTCGGCAGCAGAAAGTACAATGTATGACTTGATCCGGAGCACGATTCCTAGAAGAATTTGGAACCAATGAGGTAACTGAATCATCTTGTTGAGCTCTCACTATAATAGGCTTTTCCTGGGCATCCCTGACTGTAGTCAAACCCCGATCATTTTGCCATTTATGACAGTCCTCTTTCATGTGTTGATCACTGCCGCAACTTAAACATTTTCCCAATTTCTTCCAGCATCCGGTCTCAACATGACCCTCTTGGTACAGAAATCACAAAATGGAACACGAAGAGCAACACTATAACCCACAAAACCCTGAACTGGCTGTAACACCCCGATCCCTCTCGAGACCGGGAGTTCTATCAATCAATCTAATCACAACCCAAAACCAAAACCGGGCATAATTTTTAGGGAAAACGGACGGAGTCTCCCCTGTTTCTAGGCAAAAAGCAAACCTGCGACAGCATATAAGTGGACCAATACCATGTCCAAACATTCAACCACCTCAAGGGCATCCGAGCCTTGTTCTCAACAAGCAATGACAAGCAAATATACATTTCCAGTTTACAGACTAACCTACCTCTTCACATCTTTTACAAGTACATTCATGCTTGACAATTAAACCATACTAACCTATTGCATAAATTAGACTATCAAACCATTCCAACTCTTTTCCTTTGGACATTACAAACATGCATTGAAGTTAAACTATACTAACTAAATACATAAGCTAACTTTTCCAATCACTTTAATAATCTAATGAAACTTAAATTACATTCCTTTTGACATTAAGTACATACAATACATGAAAGCATACATCTTTACAACTTCGACAACTCAAGCCATATAGGCACGCAAGACAACTCTTCAAGCACGAACTTTCACGAAATCACAAACTTTTCAGCTAACATGACATTTCCTGAAATGTGGTGGTGAGGAGTGAGTGTACACAACACGTATACTCAGTGAGGGCGAGACATATATTGAGGTGGAGAGAAAGAAGATCGTTCAATGCAAATAGGTACAGTTAAGCAATACAATCAATAAAAAGGCATTCAATATAAACAACAATACAATAAACAATTAAAGAAATCATTAACACAACCATTCAAAGCTATACCACACTTTGGAGGCTATGGTTCACTCAAACGAGCAATGTGCCGATCACGAATTCGATGACTTTAACGATGACATGCTGGCTCACCCACCTTATAACTTCCGTTTAGAGTACTCCGGACATACTCTATCAATTCTACGACCCAAAACTCCCTGGGCGGCAACCCAAGCGAGAAAAGGGAATAGGACACGGAGCTAGAGCAACCAACACTGGCAACCCGAGGCTACCCAGAGAGGCCCATCACTCACGCGCCTGACACTAATGCAATGCAATACGAGACATATAACAATAATCGAGCCAGGCACTGAAATGCAAGTCAATAACAACATGCGATACAATAAGCAATTACAATCCATAAAGTAAAAAGAACAATACTAACTAGCATTATCAACAATTGACATACAAATTCAATCATAATCAACTTCAACAAGCATAACAAGCAATATTAAGCATTCTATATGTGACGCCCGGGTTTTAGCCATGCATTTAATTACTGTTGCATCCCTTGTTGCGCATTTATTTCTGTGCCTTACTAACTGACTTTTATGACTACTATTCACTCCATTTTTAAACTGCATCCTATTAGTTAATTAGCATTTTTATTAAATCATATTAATTGTAAAAGTAGTGGGAAAAATGTGCATTTGAGCTAAAGGCGTTAGGAGGGCTCGTTTAGAAAATAATTTTTGTAGTTGAGTGAATAGTGTTACGTAACATAACTTAGAGATTTAATTATCTAGCACACATGTATCATCCTAAGCTCGTTTTAAGCTTAATACGCGCATTATATTAAACCTCTTAAACACCCAAATGACCCCACCTCAACTTAACCCCTTTATATTATCACTTAAGCTCATAAAATGCAAAAGAAAAAAAAAATAAAAAGCTGAAATCAGGAGCCAAACCCGACAGCCCCTCTTTGCACTTGGGAGAATTTTTTCATCTTCAACACTTCAATTCAAGCCAAGCCAAGCCTTGAGCAACTATTGTAGGGTGTTTGCAAGGTCCCTAGGTGCTCCTACGCGTATTGGTGAGGGATTTCACGACTTGTTTTTGCATTTTTAAATAGTTGTTCATTTCTTGATTTGTTGAAAATATGATTATATGCCATTTTAATTGTTATCTATGCTAATATACCATCTATATGAATGCTAGAGAACACATTTGAACCGTCGTTTCGCAATTTAAACGGTTAGAATCGCTAGTTTGATTTTTAGGGTGAATAGTGACATTTTTTCTAGGGTTTTGTGTAATTGCTCGAATTAGCTCGATTTAATGCTCCTAATAGATGCCTTAGGTGTTAGTGAAGATAGTCTAATAACCCCGTGCACTTGCATTGCCCTTAAATTGCCTAAAAATGGAAAATAGCCGACTTTAAGTTGGGGCTTTCGGGGTTAATGCGAATCCGGGTGGATTCGGGCTTCAATTCTAGTATCCTTAGGCTACCTAGGTGCTATAGATGCCTTGATACCCCTTGTTTGAAGCCCGGACAATGTACGCGTAGTTTAAAGCCATAAGAGGGAATTTGGGGCTTTCGGGGTAAACGCGGGTATTTGAATGAGATAGAGGGTTGAGAGGGTACCTTGAGGGTTAGTTAGAAGGTTGGGAGAGTTTCCTTTGAAAATGAAATCATTAACTTTGGTTTGGAAGAGAAATAGTATGTAAAATAAAGGGGTTTAAGTGCAATTTCATTTGTCTCACATTTCTAAACCCACGGCATGGCTTCTTGAGTGTTTATATGTGATATTAAGTTGATTTGGAGCTTTTGGTATAATCCTATGCTTATTTTGTATATGTTCATTTGTAAACTGCTTATTAGCTTCTATATTTGCTTCTATCCTAATTGCATCGAGGTCAACCTACTTTGTTGATCCTCATATGTGTTAATGCTTATATTATTGCTATTAACTTGCCATCGTTAAGTGCATTGCATAGTGGTTGCGCAACCATAGTGTCAGTGGCGGATGTGTTGAATATCGGCTAGGCGGCAGAGGGCTTGCCGGTGGATATTCAAACTCAGTGCCCTATTCCCTCATTCGCCTGGTCCGGAGATTGCCAGGGGATGTTGGGTCGTAGGATTTGGGGTACATCCGGAGTACACCCACTGGAGTGATTGGGGTTATGCCGGCTTATCGTGATCGTGCTCGTGGTTCGTGGATCGTGATTGAAGACCAGTGAAGATTGGTGTATAGGGGATTGTTGAAACGTATCCTTTTAAATGTGTGATTATTTAAGTTATCGTTGTTTCTTTAATTGTCTAAGTGTTATTGTTGCATGATTGTATTATATGTTGCATTGCACGCCCCGGGACTATATCCCTCACTGGGCAACAGTGGTTGCTCATACCTCGATATCTGTTTCAGGAGACGCTGAGGGTGATCCCCAGCTTGTTGATTTAGTTAAGGAAGAAGAAGTTCAGATCGAGCCTTTACCTTAGTTGTTGTGTCTGATAACTTGAGGTGGTTAATGATTTTGCTGCTATGTGGAAGACTCATCTGATTACTTTATGTACTATTTTGTAACCCAAGGGCTATGTATATGCTTGTTGTATAAGTCGAAGATTAGTTGGTTAGGTTGTAGCTTTGAAAGTCTATGAACTGTAATAACTTTTATTCTTGCCTTATTTCCTTGCATGCTTGGGAGTGGATGGTTAATGTAGAATGATTTATCCTTTAAGTTGTTTTATTGATTTCCTAGAATGTTATGATTATAAAACTATACTGACAACAAGTTCTCGCATGCTTGTGTGTTTTGGAGCTATTGTGTACCATAAGGCTCGGATGGCCTTATAGCTTTGTTGTTTAATTAAGAAAAGCTTGTATTGTATTGTTGGGACTTTGTTTAAGTGTTTACAGGTTTTTAGAATGTCCACGGTACAGGGGAGACTCTGTCCGTGTGTCGGGTCCGGACTTAACCTTTAGCTTGGGGGTTGGGTCGGGGCGTGACACTATAGGCATTAAACTATGAAAACACACAAAATCACGAAATGACCCCAACATTCAAAACGCTACTACTTTCAAACGAGCCACGAGTTTTGGAAACCGACTTCACCAATCCTCCTAGGTCACCATAAGGCACGTCTAAAGATCCCGAAACCCTACTTAACCGTAGAATTCCCGCAAAGCCCCGATTTCCCCCTTTGCTCGTTTGAACTACCGCTACCCTAACCAAACACCCAACCAACGCCATAATCACACCAAAAGTGCTTCTATGGCCTCCCGAGACAATGCCATCACGTAAAACGATAAAATGCCAAACTTGACCTAAACGAACCCAACTTTCACTAAGCCATTTTTCTCCGTTTTTCCATTACATAATCCAGTTAAACCACACATTTAGTCATTCTAGCATATCTAGCACCTTCTTACATCAACAGAACGCATAACGGAGCAACTTCATCGAAACGGGGATTTACTATTCATAATTTACTATTCAATTATCAATCTAAATTGCAAATTCGATATTCAACCGCAGAAAGTGCTAAAAAGCTATAAATACATGTTCTACAATTGCTAGGGAACATTCTTTAAGCAACAAAACGGATAAAATAACAATCTACACATAATTTTTAAAAATTAAAGTTTAGACATAATATTCTCAAATGCGCAAAAAACGATGAAACCCTCACCTTACCCACTACTAGACGCTAGAAAGACAACGTTGAATGGCCCAAAAATGATCCTAAGCAAGCTCAAGTGAAGATTTATTGATTTGTTTTGAAATTTTTTTCTTTCTTTTTCTCTTTCTTTTCCTCATGGCTTCAAGCCTTTCTTCTCTTTGTTTTTTCGTTTGTATTTTGCTTATTTAGGAAAAGAAGACAAGAAGTCAAAGGTCAAAGATTTGGTCAACCCGCTAAACCAAAATAGCTATGCGCGACCTTGCGAAAACGGCCATAACTTCTTCTAGAAAACTCCAATTCACGAACGGTTTGAAGCCTCAGAAACTAGACTCATAGAGCTTTCCAACCATATATAATTTACTACCTAACTCTTCCCCAATTGGTTCAGATTTAATTCCAAAGTTGACCCAAAATTTGACTAACTTAACATTGCATTTTTTTATATTTCTAATCCCAAGTTGCCCTTTATTAAACATTTCAAAAATTCTCACCTTGTCCTAGTTGGTCAATGTAGATGAAAAGTCAACTAGTTTGGTCAAAGAAGGTGAAAGGTCAATAAAATGCAATTTAAATAAACTTTAAATGCTATTGAATACATGTCAGGTTCGGGGTATCACATCCTTCCCCCCTTAAAACAATTGCGTCCTCGCAATTCTTCTTCCAATAGGACTCTGTATTATCTGACATACAAATTTGACTAATCTTCATCGATTGCTGAGCAAGACACTACATAAGGACACTCGAAGAAAACCCATCTAAAACCCCAATAGTACAATCTGAAAATTCCAAAGTAATAAGGCCAAATAAAGGCTCTAGAGAATACCAAATAGAATTCCGAATAAAAATTTTACTAGACATGAATGTCATAATAGAATCCCAACTAAAAGTACCGAGAACATACCAATAGACAGTCTGAAGTAGAATCTAAACAAGAATCCAAGTACAGCTCAGGAAAACTCCAGACAAGAAATCCAGTCAATCATATTATAAAAGTTCTAAGGAAGTCTTCCAAAATATAGCTCCAAAAGCATCAGAGAGAATGTCGTGCAGGTGTACCATATACCATTGAAGAATGCCAATCACGATTGCCAATAAAATATCAAGAAAGACTAGAGAAGAGATACTATAGATAATATTATGCAGTAAGTCCGATAAGAATTCCAATTGCCAAATCCACTGAGAAATGTCCACAGAGAATACCAAAATAATGCGCCTCATGCAAAACTGATCATCGTAAGTAAACTCAAATCAAAGTTTCCCCAGAAAAAAATGCAGAAAGAACACCAAAGGCCGATTAGAATCCCAACCAAGTCTTCCGCAGAATGCCAATATGGAAATACCCGACAAATGACCAACAAGGAAATATTAAGAAAATGCTCCAAAGAATAATCATGTAGAACTCCAAAGAAAGTCATTTATTTACTGAGCAAAGAAGATAACCTTAGAGGAATCCCAATAAACAACTCCAACATTAAATACCAACTCCCAAATAAAGGGCTAGTCAAATACTGCTCATTCCCGTCAATCCACATAACTTGAAGGGCCTGCTACTAACCACTTCTCTTCACGGGAAAAAGAGGACTTACTTACCATTTCCACGGGACATGTATGAATGCCAAGATATCACATTTATACATACATGCCTTAAACTATTATGCAAGCAAATTTGTAAAACAGTTTATAAAACAGTTTGTTCAACAAAGTCACTCAAGCACGACAATCAAGTCAAGTACAACATAATCAATTCAAATCATGGCATAACCAATTCAAGACATTTCAATACACATATTACAAGCAATACTTCAAGCAAATAACAATTCACAAGGTCGATTTGATTCACGATGTCAATTCAATAGGTCAATTCAATGCACAACTAGACATTTCACTTTACTTGAGAAACATTTAACACATAACACATAATTATATCACATAGGTGCATACATTCAAGTCAAGACACACAATCTCACATACAAGCATACACTTTCAAGACACACTTAACAAGTACACATTCAAGGATCACAACCCACCAGACCGAGGACCCTGTCCTGACTTATGAGCTAAACAAGCTCTGATACCACCTGTAACACCCCGATCCCTCTCGAGACCAGGAGTTCTATCAATCAATCTAATCACAACCCAAATCCAAACCCGGGCATAATTTTTAGGGAAAACGGATGGAGTCTCCCCTGTTTTTAGGCAAAAAGCAAACCTGCGACAGCATATAAGTGGACCAATACCATGTCCAAACATTCAATCACCTCAAGGCCATCCGAGCCTTGTTCTCAACAAGCAATCACAAGCAAATATACATTTCCAGTTTACAGACTAACCTACCTCTTCGCATCTTTTACAAGTAAATTCATGCTTGACAATTAAACCATACTAACCTATTGCATAAATTAGACTATCAAACCATTCTAACTCTTTTCCTTTGGACATTACAAATATGCATTGAAGTTAAACTATACTAACTAAATACATAAGCTAACTTTTCCAATCACTTTAATAATCTAATGAAACTTAAATTACATTCCTTTTGACATTAAATACATACAATACATGAAAGCATACATCTTTACAACTTTGACAACTCAAGCCATATAGGCACGCAAGACAACTCTTCAAGCACGAACTTTCACGAAATCACAAACTTTCTAGCTAACATGACATTTCCTGAAATGTGGTCGTGAGGAGTGAGTATAAACAATACGTATACTCAGTGAGGGCGAGACATATATCGAGGTGGAGAGAAAGAAGATCGTGCAATGCAAATAGGTACAGTTAAGCAATACAATCAATAAAAAGGCATTCAATATAAACAACAATACAATAAACAATTAAAGAAAGCATTAACACAACCATTCAAAGTTATACCACACTTTGAAGGCTATGGTTCACTCAAACGAGCAATGTGCCGATCACGAATTCGATGACTTTAACGATGACGCGCCGGCTCACCCACCTTATAACTTCCGTTTAGAGTACTCCGAACATACTCTGTCATTTCTACGACCCAAAACTCCCTGGGCGGCAACCCAAGCGAGAAAAGGGAATAGGACACGGAGCTAGAGCAACCAACACTGGCAACCCGAGGCTACCCAGAGAGGCCCATCATTCACACGCCTGACACTAATGCAATGCAATACGAGACATATAACGATAATCTAGCAAGGCACTGAAATGCAAGTCAATAACAACATGCGATACAATAAGCAATTACAATCCATAAAGTAACAAGAACAATACTAACTAGCATTATCAACAATTGACATACAAATTCAATCATAATCAACTTCAACAAGCATAACAAGCAACATTAAGCATTCTATAGGCATTACACTATGAAAACACACAAAATCACAAAATGACCCCAACTTTCAAAATGCTACTACTTTCAAATGAGCCACGAGTTTTGGAAACCGACTTCACCAATCCTCCTAGGTCACCATAAGGCACGTCTAAAGATCCCGAAACCCTACTTAACCCTAGAATTCCCGTAAAGCCCCGATTTCCCCCTTTGCTCGTTTGAACTACCGCTACCCTAACCAAACACCCAACCAATGCCATAATCATACCAAAAGTGCTTCCATGGCCTCCCGAGACAATACCATCACGCAAAACGATAAAATGCCAAACTTGACCTAAACGACCCCAACTTTCACTAAGCCATTTTTCTCCGTTTTTCCATTACACAATCCAGTTAAACCACACATTTAGGCATTCTAGCATATCTAGCACCTTCCTACATCAACAAAACGCATAACGGAGCAACTTCATCGAAACGGGGGTTTACTATTCATAATTTACTATTCAATTATCAATCTAAATTGCAAATTCGATATTCAACCACAGAAAATGCTAAAAAGCTATAAATACATGTTCTACAATTGCTAGGGAACATTCTTTAAGCAACAAAACGGATAAAATAACAATCTACACATAATATTTAAAAATTAAAGTTTAGACATAATATTCTCAAATGCGCAAATAACGATGAAACCCTCACCTTAGCCACTACTAGACGCTAGAAAGACAATGTTGAATGGCCCATAAATGATCCTAAGCAAGCTCAAGTGAAGATTTATTGATTTGTTTTGAAATTTTTTTCTTTCTTTTTCTCTTTATTTTTCTCCTTCTTTCAAGCCTTTCTTCTCTTTGTTTTTTCGTTTGTATTTTGCTTATTTAGGAAAAGATGACAAGAAGTCAAAGGTCAAAGATTCGGTCAACCCACTAAACCAAAACAGTTATGCGCGACCTTGCGAAAACGGCCATAACTTCTTCTAGAAAACTCCAATTCACGAACTGTTTGAAGCCTCAGAAACTAGACTCATAGAGCTTTCCAACCATATATAATTTGCTACCTAACTCTTCCCCAATTGGTTCAGATTTAATTCCAAAGTTGACCCAAAATTTGACTAACTTAACATTGCATTTTTTTATATTTCTAATCCCAAGTTGCCCTTTATTAAACATTTCAAAAATTCCCACCTTGTCCTAGTTGGTCAATGTAGATGAAAAGTCAACTAGTTTGGTCAAAGAAGGTGAAAGGTCAATAAAATACAATTTAAATGAACTTTAAATGCTATTGAATACATGCCAGGTTCGGGGTATCACACTGGCGAAACCATTAAACTGCTCCATTGTATCCTCAAGTCTACTGGCCTATTTTGCCTCTGGAGCTGACTCTGCCGACTTCGAGGATGAAAATATCTTTGCTAGTCCTGAGGCTGAGAAAGTCTTCTACTCGATTGACTCGACCCTGCACCTACCTTATTCTTTCCTTTCTCAACTCTTGTTGCAGTAGTAAGGGCTTCACCGTATGTGGAAACTGAAAAGAAGTTAAGATATCTCGAACTTCCGGCCTCAACTCTCGAATGAATCTCTTAATCCTCTTTTCAGTAGTTTGCACCATACCGGGAGCATAATGTGACAGATTATGAAATCGGGTCTCATATTGCGTAACAGACAGGCTACCCTGTTTCAAAGACATGAATTCATTCCTACGGAGTCTTCCTCTGATTCCAAGAGCTTTGACAGTCATCCTTGTCACGCCCCAACTCGACCCCACCTACGATCTGTCAAGACGCAACAGAATTTTGGCAGTATAACGACAGTAATTAGGACACCGAGGTTCTAAACCAACCTCTCAAAACATCATACAATCAAACTCCTCAACCAAACAACAATCAATTCCTCAATACCATTAACAACATACAACATAACCATACTATACAATAATCATTCTCAGTTATACGCCTCTGTTCCAACATAATACCTTAACTTTAACATACGTGTCAAAATAGATTATAAACCAACTTAGTAATCTAAACATGATCAAAAGAAGACTACTAAACCATTATACATAAGTCTTTATACTAAGGTAGGTTTTACAATACATCATATTACAACAACTATAAACAATCTCATGGCAAAGACTCCTGCACATAAGACTCATCCACGTAAGGCACATTTTCAGCTTCCTGAGGCACGTACTCGTAATCTTGCTCAATAACACCTGTATGCATGCAATAATAGAGAGTGAGCTTATATAAAACAAGCTCAGTGAGGATCCAATAGATCTCTAACAGTATTTACTATACTCATTGGAAATGATCCTTTGAGCAGTAAACACACAATAAAACATCAATAACAATATAAACACATAACTATAATGACCAATCAATAAAGGATACTCTAGTTGGTGTAGCTGTAAACGCCATCACGATCTTAACCATTCTTTTTGTAACTCCCTATTACTCACGCACCTGAGGTACCTCACTAGCCTCACCCTCCATGAAACCTCCGTCATACGAGCTGGAGGTAGTCTCTGGTAGTCATGTCATTATCAACCCGACAGCCCGATGCTGCACGAGAGGTGGCACACACATACCAAGACTCAGTAATAATAATAAACATCATTCACAGGAGGACAATCTAGAAGAATTTCCTAGCTCTCGGTTCATCAATCATCAATCAATAATCATCAATAATCATCAATTATCATCAATATAACATCAAGTAATCAATTAAACAATAAACAACTAAGTTAGATGACAAAGTAGGCCATCCAACTTAACATGCATTAAACACGTAATCTAACCCTAGTCTAACCATCAACAACTCACAATTCAATCACTCAAATACCACCCAATCAACTAAGGCTCAATTCAACAATTTAAAGAAAGACAACCTAAACTCCAAATAGTTGTATCTTACATTCTACTAATCCAAACAACTCCAAATCAGTTTCTAACACTCACCCATTCAATCAACTACATTAGCCCTCTCGGAAACCAACCAAGACACATCAAAATCAAGCCCAACAACCCTAAAACCTCAATGCACCTAGGCTGAAATTTTTGTATTTTCACACAAACATCACAATCGAAAATTCGGCATTATAACGGCGTTACCACGTAATTAACAAACTTTTAGAAATCGATGGCAATCGATTCCAACCACAACAACTCAATATATTCAACCAATGGCCAATCTATCAACTTTAAATACCCGAAAATAAATAATTTCGCTACAATGGTTCAAATCTCGTAGTAATACACATAAACGATCCCTAGCATGCACTGAGCAATAATATAACTTCAAATTAATATTCTAACGATTCAAAATGCAATTATAAGCAAAAACATAAAATATGACTTTCGAGATCTAGAATTTTTCTCTTACCTTTGATGTGTTTTGATGCAATAAATGTGTAGAATGGATGCCCAACAAGTGAAATCAAGCTTTGAATGAAGTGATTTGGACTTGAATTGCAAAATCTATGTGAAAAATGCATTGAAAAACCTTGAAAATGCCTTCTTTTTGCCTCCCCTTGGAATTTCGGTAATGTGTGTGTAAAATGAGTATGTTTTGTGTGCTTTTGATGTGTGATGATGATATATTAAGCAAAGGACAAACAAATAAAAGAAAGTCAAAGGTGGAAACTAATTACTTTTAGTGTTTTCTTGTCTTTTAATTCATTTTCTTGACTACTCTTGCTCAAATTAATTATGCAAAACCTAAACTATCTCAAGTAGTTTATTTTTAGGTGACAAGAAGTTTTACATTCAAACAATTTCACCCGAGTCGGCTTAAAACTCGATTTTCTACAAAAGAAGGTGAAAAGTCATATTATTTATTTTCAAATGTCTTTTGAATGCACAATTAATCTAAAATAATTTAATACCACATATAAATACATTTATATTAATATATACTAGCTCAACGAAAGTCAATGCAAGAATCGAGTTTAGAAGAAATCACTATTTGGCTAAAAAACGCTTTTGTTTTGCCCGAAAAGTCTATTTAAATTACTATTCCGTTTCAGAATCAATTTTTATGAAACATGGATCTATTAATAATAGAGGACTAGGTTTTAAGATGTTTAAAACACCCCTGTAAAAATTTTAGCGGACAGGTGTTCAAAATACTATTCACAAAAATCATCGATAAAATTTCTGATTCCGTTTTTTATAAAAATTTCATGAATGCACACATAGCATGTATTAGGAATATAAATAACATATTTAGCACATTCTAACTTATATAATACATAAACATGTGAAATCACACAAATCGAGACAAAGACACGCAAATTGAGGTAAAGACGAAAATTGGGGTTTTACATTCTCCTCTTCTTAAAACAATTGCGTCTGCGCAATTCTCGAACTGATAGACAATTTAATCCTCAATCATTACCCTTAACAATACTTCTCTTAGTTCCCATTTATCTCTTAGGATGACACCTAACCAAAGACCTCAATAGAAATAAACTTCGTTGACTGCAAGATGATTATCATTATTCCAAGACAATCTTCAATTCATTATTCTCTCCTACCTAATATCATATTGCATATGAAAGAAATTGCAACTCCAAAGTCTTAGCATGACACCACTACTTATCAATCATCCCCTGCCACATAAAAGGGCTCTATGAAAACCCCGAGGGTTTAAAAACTCATTCACGATAACATGAATGATTACTGATCAAGGGAATATCTCAAAAGTGACATTGGTCAGAATATGGCTCTTATGAATTTAAAAGGAAATAAGAATATGGAAAGTCATATTCGAGCCAACAATCAAGTGAACAAGAGGTAAAACATGTTAGAGAATCAAGAGGTTAATAGTTTAATAAGGAAGCATGATAACTAAGATAAGAAATGTCTCAGCACCTATCAGTTAAATAAGTATGAACAAAATGATGACGAGACAAAACAGTGCTAAGTATGTTGAACTAACATTCCTGAATAGGTAAACATTTCAATTCTCGATGATTGTTCAAGGAACCACCAAGTAAGTTGTACTTGAGGTGAAATGAAATCAAGAGATAAAAGATGGTTAATTCAATAGAAAATATGAGTGACAATATAATGAGTAACTCAGCACGCAATAACCAATGAAGTATAAATAAGAAAGGACAGTGCTGAGTATATTGAATGAGCAATTACAAGCAAAGTAATGGCCCAGGATTAATAATAAAATAATAGGATTAACAAGGATCAACAAGAATGACAATGATGTACTTAGGTAGGGAGTACATCAAGCAAGTGAAATTCGAACAAGTAAAATGGTATACCAAAGGAAAAATTACTTTCAAATGAATAGTAATATGATGAAATGAAATATTGAAATCAATGGCTGGAGATATAGAATGAAATATAGAAGTCTAAAACTTTAACTCCAATAAGTGACATTGCTATAAGAAGCAAATATGAATGTTAAGAATAGAAACAATGTCAAATGAGTATAGGATCCATTAATCCAAAAAGAAAAACTTTCAAGAAACAATTGATATGCTAGAAAAATGTAACTCTCTCTGAAATAACTGAGAATAGAGTAAAAGAGAATAATAAGACTGATAGAATTATGAAGCACAAGAAGGGTGTCCGACCTACACATTTAAATACCAACAAGCCAAATCCTACAATCTATCTTCCTCCAAAACAAGACACTAAGGAGATCTAGAGAACCTAAGGAGTCATAACAATCACCAAACAAGATAAATCACTCCAAAATTTTACTTTCCGTACCAGACCAATCACCAAACAAGATAAATCACCGAGTACCCAACAAGATTGACTGATGAAGACTCCAAAATCTGATAACACAATACAGATTTATACTAACCCATTATAACACAAGAGAATCCCCAATCAACAATTTAGAAAGTCATACCACCTAGAACCCAAAAGCTTGATGTAGGCAAGTAAATGTTCAGTCACCAAAATGCATTCTTATTTCCTCAAATAATTCTATCTCCCAACAATTACATCTTCGAACAAAGTAACTTTAGTCAGGAATCACTCTAATTGTCTCCAAGGTTTAACGATCAAAACTCCAAAATATCCATTAATAATATAGCAATCCCAAATAGTAGAAATATATACATGTTATACTACACTTCATTCCATACACAAATATACATCACTAATTCCTCAAATAAATTCATTCTAAAATAACCTCAAGAAAGTATAGTCTGAGTTGAGACTCCAAAAGTGTCTAATCACAATGTCACGAAAACCTCAACTTATGATCCATCCCCAAGTAATAACAAGTTAAACATGGCAACAAAAGTAATTATAATCATCAAGATACATTGCTATTTCTTCGAACAACTTCATTCTCGCTAAAGGAACATCAAGAATAGATCCATTAAACAGAGACTAAAATCTATAAACATAACAATTAAAATCTCACTGATAAACTACTAGAATAATAATAATTCAAATCATGGCCTACCTCTATTTCCGAAAGCTCTTACAACCACCCTAGACATTAAAAGGTCACTCACGAGTTAAAACATGTATGCAACTATATCATATGAAAGACAAGTACAACGTAATGCGCAATTATCATACAATGCAACATTATCACATAACACACAATTCAACATATAAGAAGCCAACATCACATAAACAGGTTATATCACAGAAGTAAGTTATAAACAATTAAAGTCACATAAGCAGCAAACTTCACATAAGACAAGTTGATCACGCAACTCACATTGGTCACTTAAAGTTCATTGAGCACCTAAAGCACGTTGTTTCACATAAGCTAGTTATAAACAATTAAAACCACATAAACAACTAACTTCACACAAACACTTCAATCACATAAAACACATTTGTCACATAATACACATTAATCACAAAACTCATATTAACTACAACACATTGAATATGTAAGACATGTTATCACGTAAAACATATTGACCACATTAGTTCACTTAACACATAAAGCATATTGATCACAAAGAAAGTTAGACACATAAGTAAATTAATCACATAAACATATTAACATATGTTTCACTTTTCTTTCACTTAATACATACTTGCATGCTTAGACCACTACTGTAACACCCCGATCCCTCTCGAGACCGGGAGTTCTATCAATCGATCTAATCACAACCCAAACCAAACCCGGGCATAATTTTCAGGGAAAACGGACGGAGTATCCCCTGTTTCTAGGCGAAATGTAAAACATGCGACAGCATATAAGTTGACCAATACCATGTCCAAACATTCAACCACCTCAAGGCCATCAGAGCCTTGTTCTCAACAAGCAACCACAAGCAAATATACATACATTTTCAAATACTAGACTATTCTAACTCTTCCTTTAAACAATACAAACATGTTTTGAAGTTAAGCTATACTAACTGATTACATAAACTAGCTTATCAATTCACCTCAACTACTTAGCTAGATTTAAATTACATTTCTTTTAACAATAAATACATACAACATATGAAAGCATATATCTTTACAACTTCGACACTCAAGCCACATAGGCACGCAAGATAACTCTTCAGGCACGAACTTTCAGGAAATCACGAACTTCCAGCTAACATGACATTTCCTGAAATGTGGTGGTGAGGAGTGAGTATACACAACACGCATACTCAGTGAGGGCGAGACATATATCGAATTGGAGGGAAAGAAAGTCGTGCAATGCAAATAAGACAGTTAAGCAATATAACTGATAAATAAGCAACCAAGGCAAACAATCAATACAATAAGCAATTACTGAAAGCATTAACACAACCATTCAAAGCTATACCACACTCTGAAGGCTATGGTTTACTCTTACGAGCAATATACCATTTCACGAGCGATACATCAATCTCGAGCTTGATGTTGACAACGATGACAATAAGCGCGCAACCACCTTATAACACCAGTTTGGAATACCCCGGAAGTATTCATCAATTCTACGACCCAAATCTCCCTGGGAGGCAACCCAAGCGAGAAGAGGGAATAGCTACGGAGCTAGAGCAACCAACACTGGCAACCCGAGGCTACCCAGAGAGGCCCATCACTCACGCGCTGGACACTATGCAATGCAATACTCGATACAAGGCAATAACGAGCGATAGCACAACAATACAGATTAGAGACGATAAACGAGATAACAAGCATTATCAACAATTGTTAAACATTTCAATCAACAATCAACTCTAGCAAGCTTAATAAGCATTAACAAGCATTTACAATTAAATAAGTAACAAGAACAACACCAACAAACATCATCAAGCAATAACAAGTATTCTATAGGTATTATAAGCATTCTATAGGCAACATAAGCATTCTATAAGCAATATAAGCATTCTATAAGCTATATAAGCATTCTATAAGCAATATTCTATGAAAACACACAAAATCACGAAAATGACCCCAACTTACCAAATGCTACTACTTCCAAACGAGCCACGAGTTTTGGAAATCTACTTCACCAATCCTTCTAGGTTACCATAAAGCACGACTATAGACCACAAAACCCCACTTTACCCTAGAATTCCCGCAAAGCCCTGATTTCCCCCTTTGCTCGTTTGAACTACAACTACCTCAACCGATTACCCAACCAATGTCACAACTGCACCAAAAGTGCTTCCATGACCTCCCGAGACAATGCCATCACGTAAAACGATAAAATGCCAAACTTGACCTAAACGACCCCAACTTTCACCAAGGCATATTTCTTATTTTTTCCATTACGCAACCTAAACAAATCATGCATTTAGGCATCCTAGCATACTTAGCACATTTCTACATCAACGGATAGCATAACAGCGCAACTTCATCGTTTCAAGGGTTTAGTATTCACAAAATACTATTCAATTAGCATTTTAAATTGCAATCTCAACATTTAACCGCAGAAAATGTTAAAAAGTTATAAATACACGTTCTACAATTGTCAAGGAACATTCTAGAAGCATCAAAACGCTTTAAACAACAATCTACGGATAAATCTCAAAAATCACAAAGTTGACATACATAACATTTAAATGCGCAAATAACGTGATTCCCTCACCTTAGACGCTCCTAGACGCAAGGAAAACCTCCTAGGATGCCTCGGAAACCACCCCGTGCAAGCTCACGCGAAGAATCGAAGATTTGAAGTTGAATTTTTCTTTTTTTCTTCTCCCTCATTTTCGGCCCTGCTTGTTTTCTGTTCAGCTCTGTTTTTCTTTTATTTTATGCTATTTTAGGCTATTAAAAGATGGCACAAGGTCAAAATGGTCAAGGCTTGGTCAATGCTTACTTAAGTTGGTCAAACTAGCTTATTTTATGCATTTTAAAGCTAAAACAACTAATGTAATATTAATTCTAGCTAACAATAATTAAAATATAAAATTTAAGACACCAAACACTAGTTTTCACTATTTGTTGAGGACTAGGAACCGCTCTCTAACTATCGCTCTCGATATGCAATGCACGTTGCGACAACAAAAAAGTAACAATTAAATCTCAAAGAATCTAAGAAATATATCATTTTTGGAAAGCATCATAGTTTAAAATTTACTCCGGCTCGGAGTTACTTTTCTCATTTGTTTGAAAACCGAGTGATTTTAACGTAAAACAACCAAAACCAATTTTTAAAATAATCAAAACAATCAAGGTAATCAATATTCATTTAAAATAATTAATTTAACTAGTTCAACAATATTTTAAAGAATTATGAAGTTAAAATTAACCTAGAAATGAAACTTAATATAACCACGTAGTCAAATACAATTAAACCCTAACATTTAAGATAACACTTAATTAATCACAAGAAAAGAAATTCAATTACTATAATTATTAGGAATAGGTAATAATCTTTTAATTATTCAATATATAACTACTAAATGCTTCCAAGAGAAATATTAAAATAGTGCAAATTGGTTGATTTAACTAATTAAACATTTAATCAAATGCAGTCAAGTGCTATTAAATGCATACCGGGTTCGGGTTATCACATCCTTCCCCCCTTAAAACAATTGCGTCCTCGCAATTCTTCTTCCAATAGAACTCAGCATCATCTGAAATCCAATTCTGACTAATCTTCATCGGTTGAAGAATCCCGTTGACACGAATATCGAAGAAGAATAAAATTCCAACCAAGAGCGCCGAGATAATACCAATAAAGACTAAAGCAAAAATACTGTAGATGTCATTAATACCACACAATAACGACAAGAAGAATACCCCACGCACGAATCTCCAATAGAAGTCTAACTATTACTGCCCGAGAATCCCCAAGCAAAAAGCCAAATAAAAGCTCAAACAAAGGTTCCATCTAGAGGTCCAAAGAAGCCTTCCAAATAATAACCCCATGGGACAACCAATTAGATTCCGAGTTTTGCTATCAAATGCTGAGAGGAATGTCAAAGGAAATAGCAGAGAAGATATAATGTGCCCAATAAGACAACCAAGTTGAATAACAAACATAGTTTCCCAGTTGGACGAAAACTCCAAGGATAAACACCGAACTGGTGAACAATATACCGAAACCAAACTCTGAGGCCTCTTCACTATTTGCCAAGTGAGAACTTCATACAATCTTGCCAATAAGGAAAATACCAATAGAACGCCTAATAAGAATTTCAAAGAATACCATAAGTAGTATTATACAATAAGTCTGATAGGAATTCCAAATACCAAACCTACTGAGGAACACTGAAGAAGATATCTGAAACAATGCTCCAATAAGAAAGTAGCCAAGTTTGCCCAATAAGTAAATACTAAATAAATGGTCACTAAGGATCCTAGAGAATGCCATTGAAGAATTTCCAATAAGGAATACCAGTAACACTCCAATAAAGACCGAGACACATATACCATAGATAATACCATGCAGTAAGTCCAACTGAAAACCCAATAGCCAAGTCTACCAAGTAGTGCCAATAGAAGTCTCCAAAGAATACCCAGTAAGAAACCCAAAAATGCTACCAAGAGCCATTATACAGAAACCCAAAGAAAGTTATCTTTTTTTTTTTTTTTATTGCCATAAACAAATAAGAGTCTTAGAAGTATGCCAACAACTGAGCTCCATAAACAAACACCAACTCCCAAATAAGGCTAGTCAAATGCCATTCATTTCTAGCCAATCCATACACCTTGAAAAGCCAGTGGTGAACCACTTTCTTCAGGGGAGAAAGATGACTTACTTACCATTTCAATAGGACATGTATGAATGCCAATATATCACAGTTATACATATGCCTTAAGCTATTATGCCAGCAAGTTTACAAAATAGTTTATTCAACAAAGTCTCTCAAGCACGACAATCAAGTCAAGCACAACATAATCAATTCAAATCACGGCATAGCTAATTCAAGACATTCTAATACACACATCACAAGCAATACTCCAAGCAAATAACAATCCACGAGATCAATCCGATTCACGATGCCAATTTGATAGGTCAATTCAATGCACAACTAGACACTTCACTCTACTTAGCACACAATTAACACATAACACATAACTATATCACATAGGAGCACACATTCAGATCAAGACACACAATCTCACATACAAGCATACACTTTCAAGACACACTTAACAAGCACACATTCAAGGATCACTACCCACCAGACCGAGGACCCTGTCCCGGCTTATGAGCTAGACAAGCTCTGATACCACCTGTAACACCCTGATCCCTCTCGAGACTGGGAGTTCTATAAATCGATCTAATCACAACCCAAACCAAACCCGGGCATAAATTTCAGGGAAAACGGACGGAGTCTCCCCTATTTCTAGGCGAAATGTAAAACTTGCGATAGCATATAAGTGGACCAATACCATGTCCAAACATTCAACCACCTCAAGGCCATCCGAGCCTTGTTCTCAACAAGCAACCATAAACAAATATACATACATTTGCAAATACTAGACTATTCTAACTCTTCCTTTAAACAATACAAACATGTTTTGAAGTTAAGCTATACTAACTGATTACATAAACTAACTTATCAATTCATCTCAACTACTTAGCTAGATTTAAATTACATTTCTTTTAACAATAAATACATACAACATATGAAAGAATATATCTTTACAACTTCGACACTCAAGCCACATAGTCACGCAAGACAACTCTTCAGGCACGAACTTTCACGAAATCACGAACTTCCAGCTAACATGACATTTCCTGAAATGTGGTGGTGAGGAGTGAGTATACACAACACATATACTCAGTGAGGGCGAGACAGATATCGAATTGGAGAGAAAGAAAGTCGTGCAATGCAAATAAGACAGTTAAGCAATATAACTGATAAATAAGCAACCAAGGCAAACAATCAATACAATAAGCAATTACTGAAAGCATTAACACAACCATTCAAAGCTATATCACACTTTGAAGGCTATGGTTCACTCTTACGAGCAATATACCATTTCACGAGCGATACATCAATCTCGAACTTGATGTTGACAACGATGACAATAAGCGCGCAACCACCTTATAACACCAGTTTGGAATACCCCGGAAGTATCCATCAATTCTATGACCCAAATCTCCCTGGGAGGCAACCCAAGCGAGAAGAGGGAATAGCTACGGAGCTAGAGCAACCAACACTGGCAACCCAAGGCTACCCAGAGAGGCCCATCACTCACGCGCTGGACACTATGCAATGCAATACTCGATACAAGGCAATCACGAGCGATAGCACAACAATACAGATTAGAGACGATAAACGAGATAACAAGCATTATCAACAATTGTTAAACATTTCAATCAACAATCAACTCTAGCAAGCGTAATAAGCATTAACAAGCATTTACAATCAAATAAGTAACAAGAACAACACCAACAAACATCATCAAGCAATAACAAGTATTCTATAGGCATTATAAGCATTCTATAGGCAACATAAGCATTCTATAAGCAATATAAGCATTCTATAAGCAATATTCTATGAAAACACACAAAATCACGAAAATGACCCCAACTTACCAAATGCTACTACTTCCAAACGAGCCACGAGTTTTGGAAATCGACTTAACCAATCCTCCTAGGTTACCATAAAGCACGACTATAGACCACAAAACCCCACTTTACCCTAGAATTCCCGCAAAGTCCCGATTTTCCCCTTTGCTCGTTTGAACTACAACTAACTCAATCGATTACCCAACCAATGTCACAACTGTACCAAAAGTGCTTCCATGACCTCCCGAGACAATGCCATCACGCAAAACGATAAAATGCCAAACTTGACCTAAACGACCCCAACTTTTACCAAGGCATATTTCTCATTTTTTCCATTACGCAACCTGAACAAATCATGCATATAGGCATCCTAGCATACCTAGCACATTTCTACATCAACGGATAGCATAACAGCGCAACTTCATCGTTTCAAGGGTTTACTATTCATAAAACACTATTCAATTGGCATTTTAAATTGTAATCTCAACATTTAACCGCAGAAAATGTTAAAAAGCTATAAATACACGTTCTACAATTGTCAAGGAACATTCTAGAAGCATCAAAACGCTTTAAACAACAATCTACGGATAAATCTCAAAAATCACAAAGTTGACATACATAACATTTAAATGCGCAAATAACGTGATTCCCTCACCTTAGACGCTCCTAGATGCAAGGAAAACCTCCTAGGATGCCTCGGAAACCACCCCGTGCAAGCTCACGCGAAGAATCGAAGATTTGAAGTTGAATTTTTCTTTTTTTCTTCTCCCTCATTTTCGGCCCTGCTTGTTTTCTGTTCAGCTCTGTTTTTTCTTTTATTTTATGCTATTTTAGGCTATTAAAAGATGGCACAAGGTCAAAATGGTCAAGGCTTGGTCAATGCTCACTTAAGTTGGTCAAACTAGCTTATTTTATGCATTTTAAAGCTAAAACAACTAATGTAATATTAATTCTAGCTAACAATAATTAAAATATAAAATTTAAGACACCAAACACTAGTTTTCACTATTTGTTAAGGACTAGGAACCGCTCTCTAACTATCGCTCTCGATATGCAATGGACGTTGCGACAACAAAGAAGTAACAATTAAATCTCAAAGAATCTAAGAAATATATCATTTTTGGAAAGCATCATAGTTTAAAATTTACTCCGGCTCGGAGTTACTTTTCTCATTTATTTGAAAATTGAGTGATTTTAACGCAAAACAACCAAAACTGATTTTTAAAATAATCAAAACAATCAAGGTAATCAATATTCATTTAAAATAATTAATTTAACTAGCTCTAGAATATTTTAAAGAATTATGAAGTTAATATTAAGTTACAAATGAAAGTTAATATAAACACGTAGTCAAATACAATTAAACCCTAACATTTAAGATAACACTTAATTAATCACAAGAAAAGAAATTCAATTACTATAATTGTTAGGAATAGGTAATAATCTTTTAATTATTCAATATATAACTACTAAATGCTTCCAAGAGAAATATTAAAATAGTGCAAATTGGTTGATTTAACTAATTAAACATTTAATCAAATGCAGTCAAGTGCTATTAAATGCATGTCGGGTTCGGGTTATCACAACTACCCACATTCCGAAGATATCCCGGCTGACAGCTAATCAAGCTCTGATACCACTTAAATGTCATGCCCCAACTCGACCCCACCTTCGATCAATCAAAACACAACGGAATTTTGGCAGTATAACGACAGTAATTAGGACACCGAGGCTCTAAACGAACCTCTCAGAACATCATACAATCAAACTCCTCAACCAAACAACAATCAATTCCTCAATACCATTAACAACATACAACATAACCATACTATACAATAATCATTCTTAGTTATACACCTCCGTTCCAACATAATACCTCAACTTTAACATACATGTCAAAATAGATTATAAACCAACTTAGTAATCTAAACATGATCAAAAGAAGACTACTAAACCATTATACATAAGTCTTTATACTAAGGTAGGTTTTACAATACATCATATTACAACAACTATAAACAATCTCATGGCAAAGACTCCTGCACATAAGACTCATCCACGTAAGGCACATTTTCAACTTCCTGAGGCACGTACCCGTAATCTTGCTCAATAACACCTGTATTCATGCAATAATAGAGAGTGAGCTTATATAAAACAAGCTCAGTGAGGATCCGATAGCTCTCTACCAGTATTTACTATAATCATTGGAAATGATCATTTGAGCAGTAAACACACAATAAAACATCAATAACAATATAAACACATAACTATAATGACCAATCAATAAAGGATACTCTAGTTGGTGTAGCTCCGAACGCCATCACGATCTCAACCATTTTTCTTGTAACTCCCCATTAATCACGCACCCGAGGTACCTCACTAGCCTAGCCCTCCATGACACCTCCGTCATGCGAGCTGGAAGTAGTCTCTGGTAGTCATGCCGTTATCAACCTGACAGCCCGATGCTGCCCGAGAGGTGGCACACACATACCAAGACTCAGCAATAATAATAAACATTATTCACAGGAAGACAATCTAGAAGAATTTCCTAGCTCCCGGTTCATCAATCATCAATCAATAATCATCAATAATCATCAATTATCATCAATATAACATCAAGTAATCAATTAAACAACAAACAACTAAGTTAGATGACAAAGTAGGCCATCCAACTTAACATGCATTAAACACGTAATCTAACCCTAGTCTAACCATCAACAACTCACAATTCAATTACTCAAATACCACCCAATCAACTAAGGCTCAATTCAACAATTTAAAGAAAGACAACCTAAACTCCAAATAAGTGTATCTTACATTCTACTAATCCAAACAACTCCAAATCAGTTTCTAACACTCACCCATTCAATCAACTACATTAGCCCTCTCGGAAACCAACCAAGACACATCAAAATCAAGCCCAACAACCCTAAAACCTCAATGCACCTAGATGTAAATTTTTGAATTTTCACACAAACATCGCAATCGAAATTTCGGCATTATAACGGTGTTACCACGTAATTAACAAACTTTTAAAAATTGATGGCAATTGATTCCAACCACAACAACTCAATATATTCAACCAATGGCCAATCTATCAACTTTAAATACCCGAAAATAAATAATTTTGCTACAATAGTTCAAATCTCGTAGTAATACACATAAACGATCCCTAGCATGCACTGAGCAATAATATAACTTAAAATTAACATTCTAACGGTTCAAAATGCAATTATAAGCAAAAACATAAAATATGACTTTTGAGATCTAGAATTTTTCTCTCACCTTTGATGTGTTTTGATGCAAGAAATGTGTAGAATGGATGCCCAACAAGTGAAATCAAGCTTTGAATGAAGTGATTTGGACTTGAATTGCAAAATCTATGTGAAAAATGCATTGAAAAACCTTGAAAATGCCTTCTTTTTGCCCCCCCTTGGAATTTCGGTAATGTGTGTGTAAAATGAGTGTGTTTTGTGAGCTTTTGATGTGTGTTGATGATATATTAAGCAAAGGTCAAACAAATAAAAGAAAGTCAAAGGTGGAAACTAATTATTTTTAGTGTTTTCTTGTCTTTTAATTCATTTTCTTGACTACTCTTGCTCAAATTAATTATGCAACACCTAAACTATATCAAGTAGTTTATTTTTAGATGACAAGAAGTTTTACATTCAAACAATTTCATCCGAGTCGGCTTAAAACTCGATTTTCTGCAAAAGAATGTGAAAAGTCATATTATTTATTTTCAAATATCTTTTGAATGCACAATTAATCTAAAATCATTTAATACCACATATAAATACATTTATATTAATATATACTAGGTCAACGAAAGTCAATGCAAGAATCTGGTTTAGAAAAAATCACTATTTGGCTCAAAAACGTTATTTTTCGCCCGAAAAGTCTATTTAAATTACTATTCTATTTCAAAATCAATTTTTATCAAACATGGGTCTATTAATAATAGACGACTAGGTTTTAAGATGTTTAAAACACCCCTATAAAAATTTTAGCGGACAGGTGTTCAAAATAATATTCACAAAAATCATCGATAAAATTTCTGATTCCATTTTTTATGAAAATTTCATGAATGCACACATAGCATGTATTAGGAATGTAAATCACATATTTAGCACATTCTAACTCATATAATACATAAACAGGTGAAATCACGCAAATCGAAGCAAAGACATGCAAATCGAGGTAAAGACGAAAATTGGGGTTTCACAATCCTTACTTCACCCAAAAGAGTCACCCGTAGTTATAACATATATACAATTATATCACATGAAGACAAGTACAACATAATACATAATTAACATATAAAACAACATTATCATATAACACACAATTCAGCACATAATAAGCCAATATCATGTAAACAAGTTATATCACATAATAAGTTATAAATAATTAAAGTCTCATAAGCAACAAACTACCCATAGGTCAAATTGATTATGTAACTCACATTAATCACTCAAAGTGCCTTGCGCACCTACAACACGTTGTTTCACATAAGCATGATATAAACAATTAAAACCATATAAACAACTAACTTCACACAAGACACTTCAATCACATAAAACAAATTTGTCACATAATGCACATTAATTACAACACATTTAGTACGTAAGGCACGTTATCACATAAAACATATTGACCACATTAGTTCACTTAACACATAAACTATATTGATCACATAAAAAGTTAGACACATAAGTAAACTAATCACATAAGCATATTAACATATGTTTCACTTTTCTTTCACTCAATACATACTTGCATGCTTAGACCACTACCCACATTCCGAGAATATCCCGGCTGACAGCTAATCAAGCTCTGATACCACTTAAATGTCACGCCCCAACTCGACCCCACCTACGATCAGTCAGGACGCAACCAAATTTCGGCAATATAACGACAGTAATTAGGACACTAAGGCTCTAAACCAACCTCTTTAGAACCATACATCAAACTCCATAAACAATCCCAACAATCAACTCCTCAATTAAGTTAACAACATACAACACAACCATATTATACAATAATCATTCTTCAACAATCCATTCATAGTTATACGCCTCCGTTCCAACATAATACCTTAATTGAACATAAATTTCAAAATAGATTATAAACTAACTTAGTAACCTATCATAGTCAAAAGAAAGACCACTAAGTTAGCAACAACTAGTTCATTATCATTACTACAACTTATACATCATTAACTATAAAGTAAATAAAAGACAACTAGAATAATATACAAGACTATAAGGTATACAACATCTCTAACATCAAGGCAAGACTCTGGCACATAGGATTCGTCCACATATGGCACATTCTCAGCTTCCTGAGGCACGTACCTGTAATCTTGCTCAATAACACCTGTATGCATACAACAATAGAGACTGAGCCTATATAAAATAAGCCCAGTGAGGATTCGATAGATCTCTAACAGTATTTACTCTACTCCTTGGAAATCATCCTTTGAGTAGTAAACACATAATAAACATCAATACAATATAATCACATAAACTATAATGACCAATCAATAAAGGATACTCTAGTTGGTGTAGCTCCAAATGCCATCACGATCTCAACCATTCTTCTTGTAACTCCCCATTACTCACGCACCCGAGGTACCTCACTAGCCTCGCCCTCCATGACACCTCCGTCATGCGAGCTAGAGGTAGTCTCTGGTAGTCATGCCGTTATCAACCCGACAGCCCGACGCTGCCCGAGATGTAGTATACACATACCAAGACTAAGCAATAATAATAAACATCACATTACATGAGGACAACCTTTTCCGTTGACTATCTTCCGGTTCATCATTAATCAATCAATAATCATCTTTTCATCAATATAACATCAAATAATCAATTAAACAATAAATAACTAAGTTAGATGACAAAGTAGGCCATCCAACTTAACATGCATTAAACACACAATCAAACCCTAGTCTAACCATTAACAACTCACAATTCAATCACTCAAACACCACCCAATCGTCTAAAGGCATAGTTCAACATTTTAAAGAAAGACAACCTAAACTTCAAATAATCATATCTTACATTCTACTAATCCAAACACCTCCAAACCAGTTTCTATCACTCACCCATTCAATCAACTACATTAGGCCCCTCGGAAACCAACCAAAACACATCCAAATCAAGCCCAACAATCCTAAAACCCTAATGCGTCAATGCTAAAATTTTTGCACTTTCACACCGACATTGCAATCAAAATTTTGGCATTACAACATTACCACCACATATTTAACAAACTTTTAGAAATCAACGGCAATTGATTCCAACAATTACAACTCAAAATGATCAATAAATAGCTAAATAATCAACTTTTAATACCCGAAAATAAATAATTATGCTACAACGGTTCAAATCTCATAAGAATACATATAAACGATCCTTAGCATGCACTAAGCAATAATATAACTTCAAATTAACATTCTAACAGTTCAATAATTAATTATACGCAAAAACATAAAAATGACATTTTGAGATCTAGAATTTTTCTCTCACCTTTGATCTGAAGTAAAGCTAGGAATGCGTGCAATAGGTTCCCAACAAGCATAATCTAGCTCGGTTTGAAAAGATTTGGACTTTAAATAAGTTTTCTAAGGCAAAATTACTTTGTAAAATAAGTTGAAAAACTCTAAAAAATTCCAAGGAACTCACGGCTGCAATGTGTGTGTGTTTGTGGGGTTTTTGTGCTGATTTTGTGTGTGTAGAGATTTTATAGCAAAAGTCAACAAAATGGAAAAAGTCAAAGTTGAAGCCTTTGTTAGTTTTTAGTATTTTCTAGTCTTTTAATTAGTTTTTCTTGACTATTTTGCTCAAAACATTAAATTGACACTTAGACTATTTTGCTAAAAACATTATATTTACACCCGACTCGGTTAAAAACTCGATTTTTGCAAAAGAAGATGAAAAGTCATTTTATTTGTTTTCAAATTTCTTTTGAATGCACAATTAATCTAAAATCATTTAATACCACATATAAATACATTTATATTAATATATACTAGGTCAACGAAAGTCAATGCAAGAATCGGGTTTAGAAGAAATCACTATTTGGCTCAAAAATGCTACTTTTTGCCCGAAAAGTCTATTTAAATTACTATTCCATTTCAGAATCAATTTTTATCAAACATGGGTCTATTAATAATAGAGGACTAGATTTTAAGACGTTTAAAACACCCCTGTAAAAATTTTAGCAGACAGGTGTTCAAAATACTATTCACAAAAACCGACGATGAAATTATCAATACCGTTTTTTATGAAAATTTCATGAATGTACACTTAGCATTTATTAGGAGTATTAATCACGAAATTATCACATTCTAAGTCATATAGCATATAAACAGGTCAAATCACGCAAAATGAGGTAAAACACGCAAATCGAGATAAAGTCAAAATATGGGGTTTCACTATAGTGTTGGCCGAAAATGGTAATGGAAAGAGAGGGAAAGTTGTCTACTTTTTATGCATCATATAATCTCTATTATATTTTAATGTCCTTCATGCATTAAGAGCCAATCACATTATTTCTCTTTCTTGCTTGAATCAGCCAAGCCATGCATGACCTTGGATTGTAATGATTACAATCCAAGGGACACATTTTTCTCTCTTGACACTTGGTAAGAAGGTTCTATCATCAAAAAGTAATGGCTAAGATTCTTTTGTCTTTATTTAAGACTCAATCATATCCATTCAATTCAAAATCAAATGACTATGATTGATGACATGACATGGACAATCCAATAGATTTCACATGCCACATGTCAATGCCCAATCATTAATTTATCTTTTTTATTTGATTACTAGGATGATGACATGGCATTTCACAAATAATATCTGAAAGGATAGGTTCTCGGAAACGTCTGATTCACAACATAAGAAAGTTAAAGCGGAAGCGTTGAACATTTTAAAATTTTCAACATTAACTTTTGTAATCACATGCATTTCCAAAGTAAAGTCCATGGTAATCAACATGCAACATATAATATATCAAATATATTGTAAAGTAAACGAGAGGTAAAATGACATACCTCCCGTTTATAGCCGAGTGAAGGTGGAACCACGACGGAGATGCTATGGCATGGACAATCCTTTTTCACACATGCAACGACTCTAGATCAAAATACACAAGTATCCAATAGTTATTACTACAAACTAAGTTAATGTGCAACATACTTAGTAGTATAAATAAGCTTGTATATAATTATAAAGCAAAAAGAATAGAACTTATCTTTTTTCGTGCTTTGGCCGAGAGCATCAAGGAAGAAGATATAGTTCTCATCTCGTAGATAGCAGGGGCTAGCCTCCTTCATAAGTGTAAATGTCACGCCCTGACCCAACCTATAGAGGCTAGACTAGGGTATGACCTAAATCATTATCGTTATTTTATGACCATAACCGATTCACGAAGATTAATGCTTATTCGTTGGCCTAGAACTCCAAAAGTTTTTTGAAAAAATCGGCAACATAACGGCTGTATTTAGGACCTTTTAGTTAGACCTAATTTCTAAACGCCTCAATTATTCCAATCATTAATCCAATTCCATTTAGGACTCATATTTTGTCATCAACTGATATGTCTACTAGTCTATTTCGAAAGTCTCGTTTGATTAACAAGCCTAGCATGATAACTATGTCCCGTTTATTTGTTAATTCCTATTGCATAGGTACCTGTTGTTCTTTAGCTTACAATTGAGCACCTAGGTGAGATTAGATAGAGTTACATCATTTGATTCTTCACCTAGTGGTTTAAACGCCTACGATGACTACTAAAAAAATGACAAAAACAAATAACCAAATAAAAGTTCATCCGAATATAGTTAGTACAAGCCAAAATTAGACCCCAAATTACAACGGGGGTCATTTATAACAACATAAGTAGTCTTCAAAGCAAACATAACGTTCAAAAAATAACCACAGTCAAGCAAGGAACATAAAGCACATAATCACTCCAAGGAATCATCAGCTAGCACATTTTCTTCGGGTACCTGTTCCAAATCTGCTTCACTTGTGACAAAAAAGAGGGTGAGTCCTTATGAACTCAACGAGGGAGGAAACAAATGACAACGTTTTGAAATCCTTTTCCGGTTAAACTTTATGAAAACCCTTTGAAAACATGTCAAATAGAATAAGTAAGTTCATAACATAACATAAATATAAATGAGCACATTTACCCATTTTTCCTCCCCGAGGTTCTCTAGGAACCAAGCAAGAGTACTTAAACATATAGTGAAAAGGACACGGTGAACTTTCGCTCTCAAGATCAATTGGTGAGCATTTACTCTCAAAATTATTTCCAATAACCATTATTGTAGCCGACATCAATCATCCACTTATCACTCCAATAGGTGAACTCCGGATTGTACCCCAAATCCTATGACCCAACTCTTTGAGGAAGTATAGCCCCCAAGCGAGAGAGGGAATTGGACCATGGTAGTCACGGTAGCACCGGCAAGCCCGATGCCGCCCGGTGTGCGTGAAACGCTACCATGCCAAAATGAAAGGTCGCAACCTTGTATGCAAAGCACATTTATGCCATTTAACATTTCACATTAGGAGGTCAACAAAGTAGGTTGCCTCCGAGCAAGTATATGATCACATTTTGACATATTGGCACATAAGGCATTGTAAGAACATATAATCATTTCATTTATCAATTTGAAAGCAATTAAACTTTCATGTGAAGCCAAGTAATCATGTTCAAAATAAGCCATAGGATATCAATTCACATTAGGAGGTCAACAAAGTAGGTTGCCTTCAGATGCACGTATGATCACATATCGACAAGTAAACATACGAGGCATACTTTGACATGTATATTCACTTTGTAAAACACTTAGGAGCATGTGAAAATTTAACGGACAACCAAGTAACACCATATAAAACAAGTCATACAGTTCATTTTAGTTCACATATCAAGTGTTGAGATCATACAAACATGCTACGACACATACACAAAATCGAGTGCAAGAATAATTCACTTATCAACATGCAATAATCGAGAATCATGTTTAGAGCTATAAAGACAATTCCAGGCAGCCTATTAACATTCCTCAACATCAATTATAAGTCACACAAGAGTGGTTTATGACTTGGGAGTCTACGTGGTATTAGGGTTTACAAAGCCGTGCTCGGGTGTTGATTTTATTTGCTAAGGACCACAAGAAACACTTAAACCATTTCA
Organism: Ehretia macrophylla; assembly: GCA_037974665.1. Taxonomy (NCBI): domain Eukaryota; kingdom Viridiplantae; phylum Streptophyta; class Magnoliopsida; order Boraginales; family Ehretiaceae; genus Ehretia; species Ehretia macrophylla. Next base: position 46,868,190 of record CM075783.1, read on the forward strand.
AGCATATTTAAAAATTATTGGACAGCCTACTAACCACTCAATTGAACACATTTAACCATAGGATCATCACTTAGCAAGTATTCATAAGCAATAGGGCCTCAATTTCGTGTTTACACATGCAATTAAGCAACAATTCATCATGTAATAAACCCAAGCCACACATAAATTAATTAAGCATCCTCAACCAACAAAAACAGCCCACATAACTTCTAATTTCCACAATTTTAAGCATTCAACACCTCAAGTAAAGTTACAACATGATTTAAAGCATAGTACCAAGCAAAAATCCTACTGCAATGTTCTGTTTTTCCTCATTCATTTAGCCAAGTAAATAACCTCCAACTTCAGTGAACCAAATTTCAAAATGAATCTTAATGAGTGCTTTAAATCTAGGAACAAACCTCGCTGCATTCCGAGTTCAGATTTAGGTGTTATGACCAAAACTGTGAAACTACGCAAAACTGTTGAGTTTTATACACATTTCGATATTGTCCATTTTTTACGGCTTTACACTTAAAATTAGCCTTATCATATATTGAAATATGTTCAGAACTGAATAATCTAGTGGTTTACCAATTTTTATGAATTTGTAACATCATTTACTAGGCCAAAACCATTTCTTTCTACAAGGTCAGAAATCTGCCAGAAAACGTGTTTGCATATCTCAAAGATTCTAGCTTTTCTCAAGCCATGCATGAGATGATAGGCTCATATAAACACATATGAATACAGCCATATGAGATAATTCATGTGAGTTTTGAAAGCATTTGAAAAGTTTTAACCCTCACCTCTTTGAAGACTTAACAAATGTGCATAAAACCCTTGTTTTTTAGCTTGGATGGTGCCAAATCCTTCCTATCCTTAGCTTGGCCAAATGGTAGCTGGTTTTTCCTTAAATCCTAGCTTAGTTAGCTTGTGTAGGAGGTGTACATGTGTGTGAAACCAAAAGACAAGGAAGAAAACCATCAAAACTTACCTATGGCCGAAAATGATAAGTTTGTGACCTTGTGTGAGATTTCCTTGCTTGTTGCTTGCTATGGTCAAGCTTCTTAGAGACCTTGAGAGCCTAGATAAGTCTTGAAGAGTAAGCTTGAGCCATGGAAGCTCAAGGGGCAGCCATAGCCGAGAGAGAGAGAATGAGAGAGCGTGAGAGCAAAATTTTGATGTTGAAGAGTTGTGTGTGTGTATGTCGACCTTAGGGATTTCCAAAGCTGAAATTGTTTTGTCATTTGAGCATTATTTTGAATTGTAGGCATGCTTGGGTGAGTTGGCCGAGAAAGGGTGCTTGGGGTAGGGTGTATGGGATTATTTATGCGTTGTGTTTTGTTTATGTGTCATAAAATGTCTAGGATTGAATATTTTGTGCAAGGCTTGTCTACATGGCTTGACATGGTCGGCCATGTGACGCTAAAAATCTGAATTTTGAGTTGTGTTTTAAGCTTAGTTTATTGTAGATTAGGTATATTTAATTTTCCAGTAGTTTGGGATGTAAGAGAATGTTGGGAATTTAGGGAACCTAGGTAGAATAAATTATAGGAATGTTGAGATAGTTTAATATTATTTTAGTATTAGTGGATTTTGTAGGATTTATTTATTGTCTAGTGTTTTGTGTAGAAATCTTTATTGATTAGCGTGCAGGCACGCTCTTCTAGGTCTAGGGCATGCACTACGAGGTAAGGCACGAACTCCAAGACAAATGCACGGATTCCAAAGTAAATACACACAACCCTAGGTGAATGCATGTAAACCAATGCAAGGCACGTAATTCAATGCAATGCACATAATTTCAAGGTACAACTCTTAAACTTAGGTTAAGGTACGCAGTTCAAGGTTAGGGCACACGAATTGAGGTAACACACACAAATCGAGGTTAGTGCATGTATATCTAGGTGAAGGCACGTATGATAAGGCATGCTCAAAAACCAAGACAAGGCACGTAATCCAAGGTCAGTCATATAATTCTGGGTCTAAGGCACGTAAATCGATGTAAGACATGTTATTCAGGGTCGGGCCTCATATCCTCCCCTCCTTAAAAGAATTTCGTCCCGAAATTCATTCTTACTTGTTGAACTCATTTAGATGGGTTCTGGCCTTTAATATTTCTATTCCGAGTCGTTGCTTGCTCTGTGATCCCCTTTGCCAAAACCGATTCACTTCGAACTTTCTCCAATCATTAATTTGGTGTGACCCCTACATTCACTGTTCGTTCCTTTGAATGACTCTATTTTCTCCAATTGATCTTAAGGTCGAGTTCGTTAGCTAAGGTTAGAACCTCCAAGTATAGTAATCAAAGCTGCATCGGTATTCTAACAATATAACTATAACTCCAAAATCATGACTTATATCGTGTCAATCTTGCATTCATACCTCAAAAGGAATATCACAATAATACCATGATCCTATGGTGACATACCCTAATTTCAAGATGATAGGTCTATATCTGATTTACATATCCTATCAACTAGCTTCAAAATTGTTAACATGTAGGACATACACATGTTATGGGTTATTTCTACAATACGACCCTATTTTCATAAAGAACTCACCAAACAAACTAATCCATCTCAAGTCGTCATCTATCGATAGTATCATAGTCCTTATCTCGTAGGTACATTAGATTAGCAAATCTTCTAATGACTAGTCTCCCGGTTACAGGCTCCTATTCACTAACATTCTTTCCCAGCTTCGTTAACTTTCACGCTCGTAATCAAGGAGAAATACCGTTGAGATTCATTAAACTCAAACTCTAAGGTTTATTAAGTACCACCAACAAATTGCCATCGAAATTACATGGGTAAACTAATCATGTTGCACTAGTTCAACTCTTACAAGTAAATTTCATCAGCTTGTGATCCACAATTTATTTCCTAATTCAAGTCTCTATCTTCAAGTCACAAAGCTTCAAAATTTCTTTTAATCTTAACCAAGACTCCTAAGGCGAATAGTTTCAACCTCAAATAAATTCCACTCACCTCAATCCAAGGTTACATCATACTTAAGAGAACAATGATCCTACTCACTTAGAGACCTAGTCATTCATTCGAACACTTAATGCCTGCCAATATATCTTCAACATTAGTGTTACTAAGCTAAGGTCATATCCATGCAAGTGATATCAATGCTCTACTAGGTTACCGGTCGTACAACAATAATCCTAGGACTATAAATGGGTACCAAAATGATCCAACCCATAAGATACTTACCATACTAATCCAAATAGCTCGTTACACGAAATAACTTCAAGGCTGTGTCAACATAAGAATTATGACCACGAGGCATCCTTCAACATAATCTAATAGAACTTCAAAAGTAACCAACCGCTCATTTAACTATCACTACAAGATCCACCCTCTATTCAATGACCACGATTCAAAGTCTACCAACAGCTAGTTTCTTAGACGTGAAACGGTGCACATAAATATGGTTATCTAATAGCAGTCTCTTGGGTCATCATGACTTTAATTCATCTCTATCTTAACTATATGCAATCTGACTCTCCTCATTTACATGTTCAACTAGCTAAGAGCATCAAGACTCATTGACCTTAGGTTCTAGGGTTTACTATAAATCATCATGCATACTCACTATTAGCTATTTAGGATTACTAATCATACCCTGACGACTCCACTTTGCAGCCAGATGCTTTAATCTTATATACATGGTTTATATACTAGGTTCATCGGTATTATTTAGGATATATGCTTCCTAACATCCTCTAGGGTATCCAAATAACGAGTGTGTAGAATGACTTACTTTGCATAATCACAACTAAATCCGAGGGGGCACCAAATTAATACCGTGATTCTTAATATCACCAATATCCAACTTAGGACCTTTAGCAACGTTAGTCATCTAATGCATAATTCAATACCTTACACTTCTATTCGACCTAACATTTTAGGTGTAGTCTTCTGAACACAAGTTCTAGCTACATGAATTCCTTGATTCTAACATCCCTATATCTTGTTATACTAAAGAATCATCAACCTTGTTAAACTCAGTCTCCAGAGTTGCCTACATGTCTTGAGGTTATCCATGGTTAAGTCACTTAAATATACTATTCATGTCTTAATAATCTAACCCCTAAAAGTAACTATCATCAACTCCCACGAGTTCATCTCTTAATTTCTAGATCATGATCTTACCATTTAGTGAACTTGAAACTCGCTAGTATACACCATGTTGGATTCATCATGCTTAATTCCAATCAAGTAAGGATTCAATCATATAAACAGTCTATTACCAATTCAAGATATAAGAATTTGATTCAAAAGCAACTCCGAAGTCAAACTTTTATTATAAGCATATGAATATATATATACTACTCCACATGTCTAATAGTATACTCTTATATCTAAGGAAAGTTGTATGTTATTAACCTTTATACTCGAACCACAATTTGAAGAACAATTTAACGGAATCAAGAACTTCATAGCTATAAAATTGATAACTTAATCACAGGTATGGGTATTCCAAAGATAAGGAGATAACTTTACCTCAACAATATTATCTATGCTACGCATTTTATATATGCATATCCAAAATAGATACAATCCATCGAGTACCTGTGAAGATGCGAGAAATCTCTAACTGAACCTTTTCGTTTTTCCTACATAAATTCAATTCTCTGAAAGTCCTAATCTTAACTATCTATGTGTGTAAACAGTCATTCATGGTTATATAACATGCACATGTATCAAAGAAGGAGTATAAAAGCATGCATGCATTATTGAGGGCACTAACGTGTCGGTGTGCATGACACATAATACATATGGTCCACAAAGGCACATGATATTCAATGCACAAAGCAATTAAAGCACATTAATACACATTAACACATATAAACAAGACATCATAATTACCTTAGGGCTTCTACCCATAGTCCGAGAGTTGAACCCGACTAATACCTAGTTAGTAAACTAAGCTCTGATACCATTCTAATAAGGTGTCACGCCCCAACCCAACTAGACTAGGGTATGAACTAAATCATTATTGTTATTTTACGACCATAACCGATTCATAAAGATTAATGCTTATTCGTTAGCCTAGAACTCCAAATGTTTTTCAACAAAATCGGCAGCATAACGGCTGTATTTAGGACCTTTTAGTTTGACCAAATTTTTAAATGCCTCAATTATTCCAATCATTAATCCAATTCCATTAAGGACTCATATTTTGTCATCAACTGATATGTCTACTAGTCTATCTCAAAAGTCTAGTTTGATTAACAAACCTAGCATGATAACTATGTCCTGTTTATTTGTCAATTCCTATTGTGCAAGCACCTGATGTTCTTTAGCTTATAATTGAGCACCTAGGTGGGATTAGATAAAGTTACATCATTTGATTCTTCACCTAGTGGTTTAAACACCTATGATGACCACTAAACAAACGACAAAAACAAACAACCAAATAAAAGTTCGTCCAAATATAGTTAGTACAAGCCAAAATTAGACCCCAAATTACAACGGGGGTCATTTACAACAACATAAGTAGTCTTCAAAGCAAACATAATGTTCACAAAACAACCACAGTCAAGCAAGGCGCATAAAGCACGTAATTACTCCAAGGAATCATCAACTAGCACATTTTCTTCGGGTACCTGTTCCAAATCTACTTCACCTGTGACAAAAAAGAGGGTGAGTCCTTATGAACTCAGCGAGGGGAGAAACAAATGACAACGTTTTGAAATCCTTTTCCGGTTAAACTTTATGAAAACCCTTTGAAAACATGTCAAATAGAATAAGTAAGTTCATAACATAACATAAATATAAGTGAGCACATTTACCCATTTTTCCTCCCTGAGGTCCTCTAGGAACCAAGCAAGAGTACTTAAACACATAGTGAAAAAGATACGGTGAGCTTTCGCTCTCAAGATCAATCGTTGAGCGTTTGCTCTCAATATCATTTCCAATAACCATTGTTGCAGCCGATATCAATCATCCACTTATCACTCTAATAGGTGTACTCCGGATTGTACCCAAAATCCTATGACCCAACTCTCCGAGGAAGTCTAGCCCCCAAGCGAGAGAGGGAATTGGACCATAGTAGTCACGGTAACACCGGCAAGCCCGATGCCGCCCGGCGTGCGTGAAACACTACTATGCCAAAATGAAAGGTTGCAACCTTGTATGCAATGCACATTTATGTCATTTAACATTTCACATTAGGAGGTCAACAAAGTAGGTTGCCTCCGAGCAAGTATATGATCACATTTTGACATATTGGCACATAAGGCATTGTAAGAACATATAATCATTTCATATATCAATTTGAAAGCAATTAAACTTTCACGGGCAGCCAAGTGATCATGTTCAAAATAAGCCATAGGATATCAATTCACATTAGGAGGTCAACAAAGTAGGTTGCCTCCGGATGCACGTATGATCACATATCGACAAGTAAACATACGAGGCATGCTTTGACATGTATATTCACTTTGTAAAACACTTAGGAGCATGTGAACATTTAACGGACAGCCAAGTAACACCATATAAAACAAGTCATACAGTTCATTTTAGTTCACATATCAAGTGTTGAGATCATACAAGCTTGCTACGACACTTATACAAAACCGGGTGCAAGAATAGTTCACTTATCAACATGCAATCGTCGAGAATCATGTTTAGAGTTATAAAGACAATTTCGGGCAGCCTATTAACATTCTTCAACATCAATTATAAGTCACACAAGAGTGGTTTATGACTTGGGAGTCTACGTGGCCATTAGGGTTTACAAGGCTGTGCTCGGGTGTTGATTTTGTTTGATAAGGACCACAAGAAACACTTAAGCCATTTCAAGCATACTTAGAAATTATTGGAAAGCCTACTAACTACTCAATTGAACACATTTAACCATAGGATCATCACTTAGCAAGTATTCATAAGCAATAGGGCCTCAATTTCGTGCTTACACATGCGATTAAACAACAATTCGTCATGTAATAAACCCAAGCCACGCATCAATTAATTAAGAATTCTCAACCAACCAAAACAGCCCACACAACTTCTAAGTTCCACAATTCCAAGCATTCAACACCTCAAGTAAAGTTACAACATGATTTAAAGCATAGTACCAAGCAAAAATCCTACTGCAATAGTCTGTTTTTCCTCATTCATTTATCCAAGTAAATAACCTCCAAATTCAGTTAACCAACTTTCAAATTGAATCTTAATGAGTGCTTTAAATCTAGGAACAAACCTCGCTGCATTCTGAGTTCGGATTTAGGTGTTATGACCAAAGCCGTGAAACTACGCAAAACTGTCCAGTTTCATACACATTTCGATATTGTCCATTTTTTAGGGCTTTAAACTCAAAATTAGCCTTATCGTATTTCTTCAAAATATGTTCAGAACTGAATAATTTAGTGGTATAACAATTTCATGAATTTTCAACATCGTTTATTAGGCCAAAACCATTTCGTTCTACAAGGTCAGAAATCTGCCAGAAAACGTGTTTGCATATCTCAAAGATTCTAGCTACTCTCAAGCCATGCATGAGTAGATAGGCTCATATAAACACATATATATGAACTTCAAAGTTAAATACAGCCATATGAGAGCATGCATGTGAGTTTTGAAAGCATTTGAAAAGTTTTAACCCTCACCTCTTTGAAGACTTAGCAAATGTGCATAAAACCCTTGTTTTTGAGCTTGAATGGTGCCAAATCCTTCCTATCCTTAGCTTGGCCGAATGGTAGCTGGTTTTTCCTTAAATCCTAACTTAGTTAGCTTGTGTAAGAGGTGTGCATGTGTGTGAAACCAAAAGACAAGGAAGAAAACCATCAAAACTTACCTATGGCCGAAAATGATGAGTTTGTGAGCTTGTGTGAGATTTCCTTGCTTGTTGCTTGCTATGGCGGATCTTCTTAGAGACCTTGAGAGCCTAGATGAGTATTGGAGAGTAAGCTTGGGCCATGGAAGCTCAAGGCGCAGCCATAGCCGAGGGAGAGAGAGAATTAGAGAGTTTGAGAGCAAAATTTTGATGTTGAAGAGTTGTGTGTGTGTGTGTCGGCCTTAGGGCTTTGCAAGGCTGAAATCGTTTTGTCATTTGAGCATTATTTTGAATTGTAAGCATGATTAGGTGAGTTGGACGAGAAAGGGTGCTTGGGGTAGGGTGTATGGGATTATTTATGCATTGTGTTTTGTGTGTGTGTCATAGAATGTCTAGGATTGAATATTTTGTGCAAGGCTTGTCTACATGACTTGACATGGTCGGCCATGTAAGGCAAAAAATCTGAATTTTGAGTTGTGTTTTAAGCTTAGTTTAGTGTAGATTAGGTATATTTAATTGTCTAGTAGTTTGGGATGTAAGAGAATGTTGGGAATTTAGGGAATTTGGGTAGAATAAATTATAGGAATGTTGAGATAGTTTAATATTATTTTAGTGTTAGTGGATTTTGTAGGATTTCTTTATTGTCTGGTGTTTTGTGTAGGAATCTTTATTGATTAGCGTGCAGGCACGCTTTCTTAGGTCTAGGACACACATACGAGGTAAGGCACGGACTCCAAGACAAATGCTCGGATTCCAAAGTAAATGCACGCAACTCTAGGTGAATGCACGTAAACCAATGCAAGGCATGTAATTCAATGCAATGCACATAATTTCAAGGTACAACTCTTAAACTTAGGTTAAGGCACGCAGTTCAAGGTTAGGGTACACGAATCGAGGTAATGTATGCAAATTGAGGTTAAGGCACATATATCTAGGTTAAGGCACGTATGACGAGGCATACATGAAAACCAAGACATGGCACGTAATCCAAGGTCGGTCATATAATTCTAGGTCTAAGGCACGCAAATCAAGGTAAGACACGTTATTCGGGGTCGGGCCTTATAGTAAAGGTCATAAATCGAAACACATAAGCATCCAATGGCAAACACCACCAACCAAGTATATGTGCTAGCTTCTCGGTGATAGATCTAAACTTGTATGAAGTTAAAAGGCAAGATAATTTTCACTATGGTCGAAAATACCATGAAAGAAATAAGAGAATTTTGTCATCTTCTTGCTATTGTGTTGGCCAAAAATCAACAACAAAAAAAGTAGAATAGTTGGCCTTTATATAGAGTCTTGAGTTGTGTAGGATTGTGACAAGTGGCATGTTATGTCTTCTCAAGACATCATTCTTTTGCCAAGTGTCAATCATGCACACACTCAAGCCAACTTATTCTTTGTCTTTTTGTGCAACTTGTTGTTTGTCCTCTAGTGTTTCGTCCACTAGTGCAAGTTGTATTTTGTCTTTTAGTGTATTGTCTTTTAGTGCAAGTTGACTTTTGTCTTCTAGTGACAACTTTTCACTAATTAATTCTAATTCCCATTAGAATAACTAATTGGAAATAGACCCTAATACTTTTAATATTTATACTTTGGCCCTAATACTTTCAATATTTGTACTTAGACCCCAATACTTTTAGTATTTGTACTTTGGCTCAATACTTTTAGTATTTACACTTAGACCCCAATACTTTCATTATTTTCACTTATGCCCCAATACTTTCAGTATTTACACTTTTGGTCTGCTTAACTATTAACGTCCAAAATAAACAACGTTAACTCTTTAATGTGTTTCTAACTTAATATCAAGCTCGCTAATTGCCTTATTCTCGATGCTCTTATTGTGTGTGACTTTCTAGATTCATAACCGTATAGCGATGAGGGACTATTAAACGCTTCTAATCTATTCTGAGATTGTTTCCGTCATTCTCTGGAATACCCTAATGTTCAAGAGTTACGTCTAACAACATATGCGCATCATGACAATTTATACGGTAATGAAGTCCAACTTTTATGAATCTATTTTTAGTCGCGAATTAGCGTGCAGTCCGATCCTTCCATTAAATATATCCCGATCGTTGTGGGGACCATGATACGATTAAGTTCACAAAACAATTCTATGCATAGATCTATTCAGTGGAATGAAAGATGACACCTATGGAACCCTTTTCCATCATTCCATCTGTTATGTGGCCCGACCGAGTACTTCCTCATTCAACAACCAAAATAAGATCGCATAGGAAATCGTCTCACGTCGGAGGTTAACAGATCCTATCTTGACAATTACCTATCAGTTCATACCACAAAACTAAAATGCGAAAGGTCGTAACCTACCTTTTGGAAGACAGGTATTGTCCAGACGTAGTATTTAGCCCCTAATGTAATAGGCAGCCGTAATTTCTCAAGTCAAATGATTAATTTGCACAATTCGCAACAAATAACAAACTATTAATCCAAAGTCATGTAGTTTTGTTATTCTGGACACATTCATAGATTCGTTCAACTAACAATCACCCATATGTAAGTCAGTCGTATCCCCATGTTGTGAAACCCCAGATTTCACATTTGCATAGAATTGTGTGTTTTGACCTGTTTATGTGTTATATGAGTTAGAATGCACTAATTCTGTGATTTATATTCTAATTACATGCTATGTGTGCATTCATAAAATTTTCATCAAAATCGGCATCGAAAATTTTATCATCGATTTTTGTGAATAATATTTTGAACGTACGTCCGCTAAAATTTTTACACAGGTATTTTAAACATCTTAAAACCTAGTCCTCGGATATTAATAGACCTGTGTTTGATTAAAACGGATTTTAAATCGGATTAGAAATTTTAAAGGTTTTTAAACCTTCTTTTGCAAGAGGCTGAAACTCCATAGGCAAGTTTGCCCAAAGCTTTACAAACTGAGTTAGATTCCACTTGTGGGGCAGCTATTGCATGCATTCCTAATCTTGTTTTGGATCAAAGGTGAGAGAAAAATTCTAGATCTTAAAATGCTATTTTATGTCATTTTCATATAATTGAATTTTTTTTCCGATGAAATGTTAAATTGGTGTTAGATTATTGCTCAGTAGATGCCAAGGATCATTTATGTGCGTTTATATAAGTTTTGAACAGTGGTAACATGAATTTCTATTTTTCGGGTATTAAAGTTGAGTATTTGGCTTGTTATTGAATAATTGTTGTTGTAGTGGTTGGAATTGGTTGGTTGTTGTTTCTAAAAGTTTGTTAATTATGGGGTAGTAATGTTGTAATGCCGAATTTTTGATTTGGATGTCGTGGTGAAAGTTCGAAAAATTCAGCCTTAGTGCATTGTGAAATTATGGTTGTTGGGATTGTTTTAGATGGGTTATTGAAATAGAAGCCATTATAAAAGTACTGCAGAAATAAGTATTACAGAAAGTAAGACTACTTGTTGATGGAAAAATGCATAACTATTTAAGTATGGTCTTTACAAAAATAGTAACTCCCACAAACTTTATTGAATCTCATACTCCCAAAATGAGAAACGTTAATCCGTTAGAATCCGGTAGTGGGTGACCAAATTCTCTCAATAATTTGCATCCCTCAAACCTTTGTGGCTATATTGGAATAGAAATATCAAGAGTCAACAACTCTTTGTTGTCTATTTCACAAAATAGGTTATGGTCATATCCAGTCCCTAAATTACTTTGGTCTCAAACCTTTGTGGCTATGTTGATTAAGTAATTCAGTTAGACCCGACCCGACCCGCCATCTCACAGTTATCCCACAAATTGAATCAATAACCTCAAGCCTTTGTGGCTATGTTGGCCATTAGATTTTGGCAGACAACCACATCACTATGTTCTACTAGCAACTTAATTAAACTTAGTACGAATCATGTCCCTCTACCTTTGGGCAAGACCGGACATGATCGCTTTGGGTTCATTAAGTCCTAGGATGGCGGAGGACAATAGATCTAATATTGATTTGCACATTTGGGAGTTTTGTAATAGATCTCATCATGCATACATTAACTATCATATAGTATATAATTCATGCAACATGTATAAATGGTGGATCATGGACTTTGGAATAAAAAGAAAAACTATCTTAAAACATATCACTATGTCTTCAAGATCTCCAACTCCTTTGGATTCATCCGGTTGCCTCCTTGCATTTCTTCCTGAGAATTTACATATAGTCCTCACTACAAAGTTCTCTCAAAAGCAAGAAAAATAAAATGAGACTTATGTCTCAATTACAAACCGGGTATCCACTAAGTCTATGATCAAGTTCACCATTTATGCATCATGTAGCTAGATTAAACTTAACACATAGATAATCAAAGCTAAATGAAAATAATTTAACGAACAGCTTTACGCATCAAATACCAAAGATAAAACAAGTCTATCGAATCTTCTATTAATGTTTTGACAACAGGCATGAAAGAGAACTGACTCTAACATCAACCAAGCATTTCAAGAACAACCGAGTTCACAAGCCATATTGTGATACCCCGAACCTGGCATGTATTTAATAGCATTTAAAGTTCATTTAAATTGCATCTTGTTGACTTTTCACCTTCATTGACCAACTAGGACAAGGTGAGAATTTTTGAAATGTTTAATAAAGGGCAAACTTGGGATTAGAAATAAAAATGCAATGTTAAGTTAGTCAAATTTTGGGTCAATTTTGGAATTAAATCTGAACCAATTAGGGAAGAGTTAGGCAGAAAATTATATATGGTTGGAAAGCTTTGTGAGTCTAGTTTCTAAGGCTTCAAACCGTTCATGAATTGAAGTTTTCTAGAAGAAGTTATGGCCGTTTTTCTAAAGTCGCGCATAGTTGTTTAGGTTTAGTGGGTTGACCGAAGCTTTGACCCTTTGACCTTTCATTTAAATATTGACCAAGCCAAAACAAAACAAAAAATTAGCTTTTCTCCTTCCCTTCCACCCGTGACCAAGCCAAGCCCATGAAGAGTAAACCCTTGCACATTTTTGCTTATAACTTGAGTTTGGAGTGGAACCAAGGTGCAATTCCAGCATTTTTGAGTTCGTGGTGATGTGTAGCATTTTTCTAGCGGTTTATTTTCCGTTTATTTTGCAGAAAAATGTGAGGACATTTTCTAACCCATTCTTCAAAAGTCATTATTTATGTTAGATATTGTTAAATCTATGCTTAATACTTGTTAATTAGATGCTAGAGAACATATTTCTTGTTTTAGAGCTTGTGTAGAGTTGATTTTAGTTGTAGTTGATGCTTTGCTAGATGTGATTATAAATATAGATAAGATGTTTGTTTAATGTTCTAAGTGAAGTATAGGGATGTATTGCATGCTAGATTAATGCCCATAGATAGCTCAAATGCAAGAAAACATCAAGAGAATTCAAGTATGCAAAATCTGAATTTCAAAATAGTGCACTGCCCCTGTCTTTCAAAGCTCATTTGACATAGTAACGTATTCTAAAATTAACAAAATTTACACAAATGCTAGATTAGGCTGTTTAGAAAAACTATTGATTTCTAGAGCTAAGGCTAATTCTAATGTTTTAGGCCTCGGATTTAGCCATTTCCGAAATGTGTCCTGAAAATCGCTGCTACTCGACAGTTTGTGTAGTTGCACGGGAAATGTCATAACTTGTTGATTTTAAACTGGAATTAAGTTCTGTTTGATTCTAAAATCAACTACACTCGAAGAGCTACATTTATATGTAAAAACCAGAGAATTTGGAGTTCAAGAGCATAGGTAATGAATTTGATAAATTTAAGGTTTTGTTAGAAGTTTTGAAAATGGGCATGTTTTCATGAAGATCTACTTGCTATGTGTTGTATTCCATATCTATCTTGTATATTAGAGTTCATAAATGAGTAAGAGCATTCTTTTTGATAGTTTAGAAGTTTTTATGGTTATTTTCATATTAGATCAATGATTAGTTAATAATGTATATATTGAAGACTAAGTGTTTGAGTTTATGCTTGAATGAAGTATTTTATGGTAGAAGTTTGAAAATGTTCTAGTTAAGTGTTTTAAGTGTTCTACATGTATGAACTTAGTAATTCTAGCATATTGAATGTCTAGTTAGTTTATGTGATTTAGAACCCCATGCATGTTAAGTGGAATACTCGAGAATGAATGTAAAGTTAACTTAGATGGTTAGATTGTTAATAAATGTCATAGTTAAAGAGTATTTAAAGTTATATGTATGTTGTTGACTAACAATTTAAGATGTTTGCAAACCATGATATAAGGTAAAGAATACTTTCAAACATGTTAGTGAGATAATGTAAAGTAGTTATGTTTGATGTGTTAGTTAACTACAATCAAATCTAAATTGCTCTTAATTATGAATTATATTTGAATTGCAAGTTTATGGTGCAATTGGAGAAAGGAAGTGATTATTGGCCTAGATTCTCACATATTAGCTTTCTCGAGTTGAGGGAATGCATGTATTTGAGCATTTTAAAGTTTGTAACTTAGATTTGTAAACGTTTAGATTTGTAATATTTGCTTAGTTTTATGCTTAATCTTGCTTATATTGTTGTTATTGATTGAGAATAATTGGTATATTGAATATTGTTATAAATCTGCACTTTTGTGTTATCGCTCGTTTATTGCCTTGTATCGTGTCTTGCATTGCATAGTGTCAGGCGCGTGAGTGATGGGCCTCTCTGGGTAGCCTCGAATTACCAGGGTTGGTTGCTCTAGCTCTGTGTCCTATTCCCATTCTCGCTAGGGATGCCGTCCTGGGAGATTTGGATTGTAGATATGTCGGGGTACATCCGAAGTATACCCAACTGAAGTTATAAGGTGGTTGCGCGCTTATTGTCATCGTTGTTAACATCAAGCTCGAGATTGATGTATCGCTTGGTACATTGCTCGTATTAGTGAACCGTGACCTTCAAAGTGTGGTATAGCTTTGATTGGTTGTGTTAATGCTTTCTTTAATTGTTTATTGTATTGTTGTTTATATTGCTTGCTTTACTTATTGGTTGTATTGCTTAACTGTCTATTTGCATTGCACGACTTTCTTTCTCTCCACCTCGATATCTGTTCCACCCTCACTGAGTATACGTGTTGTGTATACTCACTCCTCACCACCACATTTCAGGAAATGCCATGTTAGCTGAAAAGTTCGCGATTACGTGATAGTTCGTTGCTTGAAAAGAGATGCCTTGTGTGTTATGTGGCCTGAGTGGTGGAAAGATGCAAAGATGTATATTTACATGTATTGTATGTATTTAATGTTAAAGGAAATGTAATTTAAGTTTAACTAGGTTATAGAAGTGGCATGATAACCTATTTTATGTAGTAGGTAAGTATAGTTTAAATGCAAAACATGTTTGTAATGTCTAAAGGAAAAGAGTTAGGATAGTCGTGTAACTTGTGGAACTATATTTGTTGTATATACTTGTTGAAAACCAAGGCTCGGATAGCCTTGAGGAGTTTGAATGTTTGGACACGGTACCGGTCCATTTATGTATTGTTTGCAGGTTTTGTTTGGCCTAGAAACAGGGGAGACTCCGTCCGTTTTTTCTCGTATTTCGTGACTTGGGTTTTGGATCGAGTTGTGTTTAGTGGGTATATAGAGCTCCTGTTTCTGTGAGGGAATGGGGGCGTTACACATATAGTCTCGATATGACACATAAACCGAGATCTCCATATAAAGGGATCATCAGGCTCGATCATAGAAAACTTTTGGCTCGCTACAATCAAAGTCAATCTTTCCATGCGGGATGGAATCAATTCATATCTTTTGCATAAACGTGTCAATAAACATTAAAAGATTAGATCTAATGTACATATTACGGACTTTCAAAACTGATACCACTTGAAGGCGCTATAAAGGCGTCAACTTCATAATGAAGGCGCAAAAGGCATCAGCTTCAAAAGCGGGAGCGCAACGGGATCGTCTCGAGATATGTAAATAACAAAAACATGCAAGCGCAACGGAAGTAATAACAATTAAAATTTGCATGTAACAAGTTTGTATTTCCATAAACTCAAGAGTAAATCCGTAACTAGTACATTAAAAGAAAATACAAGAAAGCATATAGAACTATATACAAATGTATTTAAAACGAAATACCTCACATGGAGAACTCGAATGTAGACACTTGAAGAAGATCTTGACTCGAGCAAAGCTCCTTCGCACGTGCAAAGGTCCTAATCGGTCCACGGGTATCCAAAAGAAAAGGACAACTAACTAATTAAAGTGTTAGCTTAAGTGTACATGAGTTGAAAACTAGAAGAAAAACTCTACAAATCTTATCTAGCCTTGGCCGAATCCACCAAGAAAGAAAGAGATAATTTTTACTTCTAAACACTTGAAATTTTCGGCCAAAAGGAGCAAAAATGAATGAAGGACTTGTCTTCTATTTATAGATGCATGAACATGCTCATCATATGCCAAGTGTCATGATCTAATCAAATCAAGAAGCCAAGTGTCATCATCCTACACATGACCGGCCAAAGGGAGGGCATTTTGGACAATTTTGCTTGCAACTTGTTGTTTGTCTCTTTGTGCAAGTTGTCTTTTGTCCTTTTGTGTTTCGTCTTTTAGTGCTTGTCTTTTTGTGCAACTTGTTGTTTATCTTTTAGTGAAGACAAACATTAATTAATTCTAAACCCTTTTAGAATAATTAATTGCAGATTGACCACTTAATCTATTTGTACTAAAGCCCCAATACTTTTCAGTATTTACACTTTGGCCCTAAAACTTTTGAAAATTATAATTTTGGCCCACTTAACCGGTAATGTCCAAAATCACACCGTTAACACTTTAACGTGTTTTCAACTCAATACCAAGCTCAAATATGCTTTATTATGGATACCCTAAGTGTGTGACTTTCTAGGTTCATGACCGTACAACGATAAAGGATCGATTCTGAAAATGTCTCCGTCATTTTTTAGAATACCTTTATGTTCATGAGTGACGCGATAGCAACGAACGTATCATGACAATATGTACAGTAATGAAGTCAAATTCCAACGAACCTATTTATAGTGGCAAATTAGCGTGCAGTCCGATCCTTTTGTTAAAATGTTCTGATCGTGGTAGGGACCATGAAATGATTAAGTCCGTTATACGATTCTATGCATAGATCTAATTCGGTGGAATGAGAGATGACATCTATGGAAAAACATATTTCCATCGTTCAACTACCCCGACCAAGAATTTCTCATTTCAGACGATCGATACTAGATCGCATAGGACATTGCCTCACTGTCGGAGGTTAACAGATCCTATCTTGACAATTACCTGTCGGTCTCATATCACAAGACTAAACTGCAAGAGGCCGTATCTCACCCTCAAAGAAGGCAAGCATTGTCCAAACGCAAGATTTAGCCCCTGAAATAGCCGACAACCGTAATTTCTCAAGTCAAATGATTAATTTGCACAATTTGAAACTACATGACTTTGGATTAATAGTTTGTCATTCTGGTCACATTCAATGATCCGTTCCACCAACAATCATTCATATGTAAGTTAATCGCATCCCTATGTCGTTGTAGCTCAACGCTCGCTACCCTTTATCATTAACATCTCTATGTTAATCAAGGGTAACTACATATGATAGTCCGTACTTGATTATTCTAGTCCTGGTCAAATAATCTAAGAACTATGAATGCTTTGAATATTTATCATGTCGAAGAAATATGCAGCTGAATTCTCAACACATTAAGAATATACTTTTTCTCAGAAAAACATTAAGGACATATTCATATAATTGAACGGAGAATATGAACATCCAACAATCATGCCATTCAGATTTACATCAAAATGCCCTATATAGGTCATCTAACTATAGAGCATTAGGGCATATTTATAACATAACATGCAAAAATCTAGTCCTCAAACTGCAACTAATCTGACCAATGTAAGTATTTGTTCATTACATGCTTTTATTAATTGGGTTACCTTTAAACTTAGCTAAACTAAATTACAAGTCATACAAGTAAATTCTAAACATATTCTACCTTAAGTTAGCTTATAGAACATGAATCAAAATATCCAACCACCAATGAATTGAAAACTTGTTTAGCTAATTGTTATTAACTTACACATGACTTACACACTTAACCATTTCTAACAATATTAATCACATTAGTTATCTAGCTAACTATTAAATTCAACTTCTTTAATTGCCTCATTTTAACTCAAGGCTAATAACACACTACACTAACTAATTTAACTTACAACCATCATTCGTGGGATCAAAATAAAAGGCACGATGGCTATAGCCACCAACGACGGTGGTTGCAGCTCGCTGAATAGCTATTATCGGCGCTGGTAGTAGGCTGTCGGCGCTGGTAGTAGGCTGTCGGCTCTGGCAGTCAACAGAAACACACCCACGTATACATAAGAGCCAAATACTGATGCAATTACTAGCTTGCAAATCTTATTTTGACTTAAGAAATCGTGTAGATAACAATACAAACTCTTCTCAAGCACTTTAACAAACACATAAGCTCCAAATAACCCTAATATAATAAACATTTGGCTACCACTAATCTCTAAGTTAAACCAAATATCTAAGCAAAAAAGAACTCTTTTAACATTCCACAAGCTATAGATCAATGTTCAAGCATCATACTTCACATAGATCATATAACCGTATCATACCCAAGTTAAATTAATCATAACAAATAATTTAAATGCGTAAGAAAATATGTCTCCCTCACTTGATTCATATACTTCCGTTTGGCTTGCCGTCGGGTAGAGGGGCTTGAACTCAGTTTACTTTTTTCCTTCTTCTTCCTACCGCGGTTGTCACTGATCCCCTTTCGTATATTTTTTTTCTCTCTTTGTTCCTTCTCTACCCGACGTGGAGGGGTAGTGGTGAGGTGAGATTGGTTTTATTTGTTTTGTGAAGTGTGTGTGTGCGTGAGAGTCATGTGAGTGGTGAGAGATATTTTGAGGGTTTAGTTAATTTGTGTGGCTAGGCTTTTTTTGTTGTTTATTTATTTCCCCCCGCCCTTTCCCCCCGCCCTTGTTTTTTCCTAGTTTAAATAAGTATACATATACATATTAAATGTGTGGTTATAGACCTCAAAGTCAAAACTAATGAGGGTTAAAAGATCGGGTGGTCTAACTAACTCACTCAGTCCCGACCCGGCTTCACACTCAAACCAAAAGATAACCGATTAAAAAGCACCTACGATAAATTTAAATAATATAGTATATTAAGATAATTATCCTGAAGTCACTTAATCTTTAAATTAATCAAACACAGTTAATGAGAATAATAATCTATCAATTATTCCATGTAAATCAATTAATTGTAACTCAAATATATTTGAAGGGCAAAAATAATAACAAAATAATCATTCTCAAATTTGGGACTTCACATTCAAATAACAATTTAAATTAATCGAAATGTTAATAAGGTAAATTTTAGTAAATAAGATACTAAAATAACAAAGTAGGTATTCTGGGCAAGTTGATTAAACATAAATAAAATAATTACAACAATTAAATATTAACTAATTATTTCTCATAAAGTAATTAGATTCAATTTTAATAAATATACCTGATGATAATAATAAAGTAATCATTTCATGTAATTTCATTACTTAATTTAATAATTGTAAATAATAATAATAAGTAAGACATTCATTTTTTGAATCAGGGTTTCATACCAAGAATAGATTAGAGTCAATTAACTAAAATATAAACAAAGTAAAGTATAATAAAGGAATAAAATGATTATTCTAAGGAAATCAAATAAGTAGAATTGAGTGGATATGAAAACTTTCCATGGCACATTTTCCAAGAATATGCAATTTAATAAAACAGATATGCAGTTCTAATTTAAAGTCTTATATGCCAGGTCTAGGCGTTACAGTATGCACACTACCATGAGAAACTAGGTGGTTGCAACCCCTTTTGACACGAATTCAAGTTCAAGTTCTCATAATACGAGCATTTGTAGCAATCAAATTAGCATCGAGAACACAACTAGCACATAGTTGACATTTATAATAATTCGAGTAAACAATGAGCAATCAAGTAATATAATTCATGTTAACAAGTACACAAGTATCCTAACACATCTAGGGGACATATAACATCATTACATACTAATAGCAACTAGTAACTTACCCATTTAATCAAATAGACTAAGCATTAGAACTTAACTAATTCATGTAAGCTAATGTCTAAGCGACTGCAATGACCTAACTTTGGCAAATCAGTTACCTATCTTCCCAAACACATAATACTCAGTTTTGGTATAGAATTAAAGCTCTTCGAATGTAGATAATTGTGGAATAAGAAAAGCTCAATTCTAATCTAAATTGGTTGAGTTATAACCAATTTCGTGCAACTATATTTGACTATCCAGATTGAGAGCTATTCTTGAGTCATTTTGAAAAAGTGAAAATTCAGAGAATCTAACTGTTGGAATTTGACTTTCCCTAAAACACAAAGTTTTTTCTTAATTTACTATTTAGCTACTGAGAAAGTTTCGTTTGATTCTGAGGTTGTTTTCTTCTTTTAATACGCAAAAGAATCTCAAGGCAGTGAGCTTTCCAGTTCCAGCAAAAATCTCATAACCTATTGTATCGAGTGTGTTTGAACAAGAAAATGATTTTTCCTCACAAAGCTTTCAACATACGAATTGTTCCTCTATGAGTCTAGTATAATTTGAAAATTTTCCAAATGTTTCTAAAATCATTCATCCATTCAAACGAACCAAAACACCTAACTGCATCAATCTGTCCAGAGCAAGCCATTATGTGTATCTTGCTTATTTTGCTTCCATATTAATTACAACAACTACCACAAGCCTTAGCAACATCTAGCAACATTAATAAGCATTACCTAGGCATTTTTACTTGGTTGGAAACCATTAAATATCATCCAATAATTCAAAGCTTCTTCAATGGTAGAATTTGATACAAGAGTTATTCACCGATGTTACTAACACATTTTTAAGGACCCGTACTCAAATCCCGAGCATTAATTAAGTAGTACTAATGTGTTTGGTATTCATATTTCTTATATTAGGAATTAAACTTTGGAAACATATCAAACTAAGAAATCGTTTCAATTAAAAGGAAAGAATAACCCGGTAGGTACACTTGGATAGTTTGAGCGTTAGAAATATTAAATCTAGTCTTTCATTTGGATTGATGTGAAATATATATGGATAAATAGGTAATAACTATATACCAATTCTAACTTGTGAAATGAAGAAAGAAACTAGTATATTAACTAAGTAGCTAAATTTGGTAGATACATTAGATAGACTACAAATTAAAAATAGTTAACTTTGTATGCTACTCTTTATGTTAATAACTCATATGGTATTCCAGTGTGACATTACTCTATAACTAGGATATGGTGATACGAAATGAATGTAACAACCCCAACCTGACCCTTCTCAAGATTAGGTCAGAATCCATGCTCATTGACGATGCAGTCTTATGTAAATAACTTTTTACAACTTTAAAAGAAGTAAAGCATGAAGATCTTCAATAATAACCAGCTATCAAGAATATTCTTGGTACAAGAGGTGCTACATCATCTAAGACTTGAGAATTACCCGACTACGTTACAAACTAGGGTTCCTGACCAACTACCCTTCTACCTCGAGAATAATACAAACAAACTTTAACTCTTTCATCTTGGGTCGAAACATGACAGGCAAGAAGCTTCGAGCACGTATCTATTCAACTTCAGAACATAATGTCAACCTATTTTGAGCTAAGCTGCACCTGTAACGGGGGGTGAAAAGGTCGTGAGCTCAAAAGAACTCAGTGCGGGAAAGTCAACCGGGGACGTTTTGAAAACATTTTCTAGTTTTGAGAACCACGATGCAATGGAAGTATGTCAAGTATATCAAGTATATCATTAACATGTACAAATCATGTTTCAAAGGATACAGATTGTCTTCAAGGTGGCCGGCCGAATCAAGCTTCTAACTTCTTATCTCTCCCAATAGGATACTTTGGATTGTATCCAAAATCTACAACCCAACTCTCCAAGGATGGTACCAAGCGAGAGAGGGAATAGGACTACGATAGACACAGGAGCACCGGTAAGCCCCATGCTGCCTGGCGTTCGTGCAAGTTATCACGTCAGTGGTTGCAACCCCCAAATAGCATCCAAGCATGCACAAGTAATCACGTAACACACGCGTGTACAAGTAATGAGAAAACGACAAAGTAGGCCGTCTTTCGAGCATATATTCATGTAGATATTAAAAGCAAGCTCATTGTTGTCACTCAAAATGATAATCAACCAATAGTTAATAGTAAAAGTGGATATCAATTATTCATGTTAAAAGTAGGTAGTAGTCCAATTAATCATAAGTAGTAAGGTAGATAACCCTAGTAAATTGAGCATTGTAAATGTCACGCCCCAACTCGACCCCACCTACGATCAGTCAGGACGCAACGGAATTTCGGCAGTATAACGACAGTAAATAGGATACCGAGGCTCTAAACCAACCTCAATAGACATCATACATCAACTCCACAAACCATACAACAAACAACTCCTCAATAAAATAACAACATACATCATAACCATATTATACCATAAACATTCCTCGTTATACGCCTCCGTTCCATCATAATACATGAACCTTAATACACATCACAAAAACATATTGAGCCAATCTAGCAACCTAATCATAACAAAAGAAAGGCTACTAAGACAACATCAACTAATTCATTAACTTTTCAACATCTTTTACACTGTGAACTACAAAGCATATAAAAGTCTACTAAGTTAATTTACAAGATAATAAAACAGTACAACATCAAGGATAAGACTCCGGAACATAAGACTCATCCACGTAAGGCACATTTTCCACATTTTCCTCTTCAGGAGGCACGTACACGTAGTCTTGCGAAAGAACACCTGTAAGCATGCAATAATAGAGAGTGAGCTTATATAAAATAAGACCCGTGAGGATCCGATAGATATCGAGCAAGGTTTACTAAGCTCCTTGGAAATAATCTTTTGAGCAAGTAAACACACAATAACATCAATAATACTATCATCACATAACTATAATGACCATTCAATAAAGGATGCACTAGTTGGTGTAGCTCCAAACACCATCACGATCACAACAGCCTTCTTGTGACTCCCATAAACTCACGTACCCGAGGTACCCCAATAACCTCTCCCTCCATGACACCTCCGCCATGCGAGCTGGAGGCAGTCTCTGGTAGTCATGCCGTTATCAACCCGACAGCCCGATGCTGCCCGAGAGGTGGCACACACATACCAAAGACTCAGCAATAATAATAAACATCAATCATTCACAGGAGGACAGTCTAGCAGAACTGCCTACCTCCCGGCATCAATCATCAATCAATAATCATCAATAATCATATTATCATCTTAATAACATCAATAATCAATTTAACAACAAATAACAAAGTTAGATGACAAAGTAGGCCATCCAACCTAACATGCATTAAACACACAATCAAACCCTAGTTTACCCATCAACAACTCACAATTCAATCACTCAAACCACACCCGATCAACTAAGGCTCAATTCAATAATTTCAAAGAAAGATAACCTAAACTTCAAATAATCATATATTACATTCTACTAATCCAAACAACTCCAAATCAGTTTCAAACACTCACCCATTCTATCAACTACACTAGCCCCCTTGGCAACCACAAAACATATCCAATTCATGCCCAATAACCCTAAAACCGTAGTGTGTCATGGCTGAAATTTCCAAATTTTAGCACGGACATCACAATCGAAAATTCGGCATTACAACGGTGCTACCATGTAATTATCAAACTTTTAGAAATCGATGGCAATCGATTCCGATCAACGCAACTCAAAATAATCAACATTTAGCAAATTAATCAACTTTAAATACCTGAAAAATAATAATTATGCTACAACCGTTCAAATCTTGTAGGATTACATATAAATGATCCCTAGCATGCATGGAGCAATAATCTAATATCAGATTAACATTCTAACGATTCGATATTCAATTCTACGCAAAAACACAAAAGATGAGTTTTGAGATCTAGAATTTTTCTCTCACCTTTGATGCGATAAAAGCCTAGAAATGCATGCAATGCAGGCCCAACAAGTGGAATCCAACTCGGCATGAAGTTCTACGAACAAAAATTAGGTTTTTCTTTGAAAATTTGCTTTGAAAACCTTGAAAACTCTTTTCTCTTTTCTCTCTTCTTCCTCTCAGAAATGTGTGTGAAATTGTGGGTGTTTTTGTGCTTTGTGAGTGTGTGTTGGTGATATATGCATGAAAGTCAACAAGTTAAATGAAAGTCAAAGTTGAAACTTTAGTATTTTTAATGTTTTCTTGACTTTAAATGCATTTTCTTGATCACCAATGTTCAAAACAATTATTCAACACCCAAGATAGCTCAAGTAGGTTATTTTTAGGTGACAAGAAGTTTTACAATCAAACAATTTAACCCGAGTCGGCTTAAAACTCGATTTTCACAAAAGTTGGTGTAAAAACCCTAATAAATTCCTAAGCCGATTTGAAATCCGTTTTCATCAAACACAGGTCTATTAAAGTCCGTGGACTAGGTCTAGAAGGGTTAAAAAGACCAGTTTCAAAATTTTAGCGGACGTGTTTCGAAAATACTATTTACTCAAAATCGACGATAAATTTTCTGACTCCGTTTTTGATAAAAATTTCATGAAAGCACATTTAGCACGTTCTAGGAGTATTGATATCAAAATTACCACATTCTAAGTCATATAGCACATAGACAGGTTAATTCACGCAAAACAAGATAAGATAGAAAAGTGGAGTTTTACATTCTCCCCCCCTTAAAGAAATTTCGCCCTCAAAATTCTTACTTGATGTACTGAACAGATCTGGGTACTGCTGCTGCATCTGATCTCGTGTCTCCCAGGTAGCTTCCTCAATGCCATGATGCTTCCACAACACCTTAACCATCGGAATCTTCTTCGACCTCAACTCTCGTTCCATCTGATCAAGAATACGAATCGGACGCTCGTCATAAGTTAGATTCTCACGAAGCTATAACGACTCTGGCTCAAGAATATGAGAAGGATCCAGATTATATTTCCGCAAATTAGACACGTGAAATACATCGTGGACATTAGAGAAGTTCTCCGGTAAAGCCAACCGATATGCCAACTTACCAACCCTGCCGGTAATCTCAAACGGCCCAACAAATCTTGGATTCAGCTTTCCACCTTTACCATAACGAGCAAACCCCTTACGAGGAGACATTCTCAAGAAAACCCGATCTCCGACTGTAAACTCCAAGTCCCGACGACGCTTATCAGCATAACTCTTGAATCTACTCTGCGCCGTAAGCATTCTCTGCCTGATCAACTGAACATTCTCAATCTTCCCAAGAAGCTCTGGCATGATAGTCGGATCAATAGTCTTCATCACCCCTACCTCGTCCCAATATCAAGGTGAACGACCCTTACGACCGTAAAGAGCAGCGAAAGGTGCCATCCCAATAGTAGCTTGATAACTAATGTTATAGGCAAACTCGGCAAGTGGTAGATGTTTCTCCCAGTTCTTCCCAAAGTCCAGAACACAAGCCCTAAGAATATCTTCCAGAATTTGAATAGTCCGCTCAGACTGACTGTCGGTCTATGGATGATACACTGTACTGAAGTTCAACTGGGTACCCAAGGTCTCCTAAAGTTTCTCCCACAAACGAGAAGTAAATCAAGGATCTCGATATGAGACAATACTAGATAGAATTCCGTGAAGTCTAACAATCTGATCCAAATAAAGATCCGTCAACTTTGTCACCTCATCTCCCATCCTCATCGAAATAAAATGAGCTGTCTTCGTCAAACGATCCACGACAACCCAAACTGCATCGTTACCCCTCGGTGTTCTAGGCAAACCAGTGTCGAAGTCCATCGTAATATGCTCCCATTTCCACTGTGGTATAGCCAACGATTGAAGCAAACCTGCTGGTCGTTGATGCTCGGCTTTCACCCTCTGACAAGTCAAATATCTAGATACAAACTGAGCAACCTCTCTCTTCATGTTATTCCACCAATAGTGTTGCTTCAAATCCCGATACATCTTGGTTCCATCGGGATGAATAGTGTACTTAGAATTATGAGCTTCTTCCAGAATACCTCGCCTCAAGCCCGGTTCATCGGGAACACAAACCCTGTTCCGAAACCGAAGAATACCATCCTCATGCAGTTTAAAGTCAGACTCATCTGTGATCTGATCCTTGATCTTCTGAAGTTTAACATCAAGCTGCTGAGCTTCCCTGATCTGAGACAACAATAAAGGTTAAATACGGAGATGTGAACACATCACCCCAACCTGAGTCAACTCTGGTCTCCAATAAGTGAATTCCTCAAGAATCTCCCATTTCTTGACAGCCAAACAAGCAACACTCGCTTTCCGACTGAGAGCATCTGCTACAACATTTGCCTTGTCAGGCATATAATTGATAGAACAATTATGATCTCCAAGAAGCTCCATCCACCTCCGCTGGTGCATATTTAACTCCTTCTGTGAGAACAAGTACTTCAGACTCTTATGATCAGTGAAAATCTCGAACTTACTACCCCACAGATAATGACGCCACTTCTTCAGTGCGAAAACAACTGTTGCTAACTCAAGATCATGAGTCGGATAATTCACCTCATAAGGTTTCAACTTCCTGGAAGCATAGGCAATATCTCGGCCATCCTGCATAAGAACACATCCCAAGCCATCCTTGGATGTATCGCTGCAAATAACCATATTGTCGGTCCCCCTCTAGTAGAGCAAGTTCTCGAACAGTAGTCAACCTCTTTTTCAACTCCTGAAACCCACTCTCACACTTCTCATCCCAAGCAAAGATAGTCTGTTTCTGAGTCAACTTAGAAAGTCGCCCAGCAATCTTCGAGAAGTCCTTTACAAACCTACAGTAATAACCCGCCAAGCCAAGAAAGCTACGGACCTCAGAAACATTCTCTGGCCGTTTCCAATACATCACCGATTCAATCTTGGTGGGATCTACAGAAATACCGCTCTGTGTAATAACATGGCCAAGAAAATATATGCGTTGCAGCCAAAATTCACATTTGTTGAACTTGGCAAACAACTGATGCTCCTGCAGCTTCTGTAAGACAAGCCATAGATGTTGCTCGGGCTCCGATTCAGATTTAGAATAGACCAAGATATCATCAATAAAGATTACCATGAACTGGTCTAAATACGGCTGAAAAACCCGATGTATAAGATCCATGAATGCTGTCGGTGCATTAGTTAATCCAAAGGGCATAACAACAAACTCATAATGCCCGTACCGAGTCCTAAAGGCAGACTTCAGAACATCCTCCGTGCGAATCCGAAGCTGATAATACCCCTGCCTCAAATCAAATTTAGAATAGACTTTGGCTCCCTGAAGTTGATCAAACAACTCGTCAATCAGTGGTAAAGGATATTTGTTCTTGATGGTCACCTGATTCAAACCACGGTAATCAATACACAATCTCAAGGTACCATCCTTCTTCTTCACAAATAAAACAGGAGCTCCCCAAGGTGAAGAACTTTGCTGAATAAAACCCTTCTCCAATAACTCCTACAACTGAGTCTTCAACTCCTTCAACTCAGCTGGTGCCATCCGGTATGCTAATTTAGAAATAGGTTGAGTACCGAGAATAAGATTGATCACAAACTCTACATCTCTCTCTGGCGGTAACCCTGGCAACTCCTCGGGAAATACATTAGGATATTCCCGAAAATAGGAACTTCCTCCAGCTGTAGCTTATCAGATGGCTTGTTGATCAAATAAGCTAGATAACCCGAATACCCCTTACTCACCAACTTAACAGCTTTAGTTGCTGAGATAACAAAACTCGTCTTTGCACCTCAGTTCCCTACTACCTCGACTACTGGCTGATCTGGCAAACGAAACTGTACTACCTTGGTTCTATAATTCAACTGCGCATCATACTTAGAAAGCCAATCCATACCCAAGATAACATCGTACCCCCAGATAGGAAATAAGATAAGGTCCAAAGGAAAACTATGCCCCTTAACATGTATTATACAATCCTTACATACTAAGCCAGTCACATACTTATCAGTCAAAGAGGTACTAATCTCAACCACATAAGGTAATCTTTCAGGTTGCAAATTAATACGTTGCACACAAGTAGGAGTAATGAAAGAATGTGTAGCACCAGAATCAATCAACACTTTAACAAGTTGATCAAGTATAAGGAAGTTACCTTCCACAACTGCAGTCTCCTCAGGCATCTCCTCTAAGTCAACTGCGTAGGCTCGAGCCTGGACCCGTTGCTGCTGAGGTGCACTGGCCGCAGGTCGGCCCTGATAACCCTGAGTCGCTGTCCGATCCTTAGTCCTCGAATACCTAGGGCAATCCCTCGCCCTGTGCTGATTGCTGCCACATCCTAAACATGTCCCTGCTTTCAACCTACAATCGACCTCCACATGCCCCGTGCGCTTGCAATGTGTACACTGTTGTGATAATGCATTAACACTGCCCCTAGAAGAACCAGGAGCTGAAGAAACAGCTGATCTAGCCTGCTGCTGCTGAGGCCTTACCAAACTGGGCCTGTACTGACCCTGAGACTGGCCTGGCCTGAACTGGGACTGAACCTGATATGACCCCTGCTGAAACTGAGGCCGATAATAACTCTACTGTCCTTGTGGCCTAAAAGAACCCTGCTGAATTGGTGGCCTGTACACAACCTGTTGTACGGGAGGCCTATACATACCCTGCTGATACTGCGGCTGATACGGCCTCTTACTGGGCTGACTAGACACAAGCTGATCCCCCTTTCTCTTCTCTAGTCTAGAAGTTGCCTCAAAAACCTCAGTGAATATATCATACCGATTCAGAGCCATCACATCCTGAATCTCGGGCCTCAACCCCAACATGAATCTACGAGTCCTCCGCTCCTCATCAGCCATATACTCCGATGCATACCGGGACAACCGAGTAAAGGTTGCCTCATACTGAGCCACTGAAGCATCTCCCTGCACCAAGGCTAGAAACTCTGCCTCTCTCCATTCCCTCGCGATCCTCGGGATATACTTTGCCTGGAAAGCCAACAGAAAGGCACCCCAAACATACGGAATACCCTGAGTCGCCCAGCTAGTTCTCACTGTGCGCCACCATTCTTCTGCCTCATCATCTAACAAGTACACGGCAAAGGAGACTTTCTGCTCATCGGTATAATCAAGTGGATCATAAATCTTTTCCAACTTACTAATCCACACTTCAGCCTTCCGATCATCGGGATCTCCCTGAAATCTAGGTGGATGATACCCTAAGAACTCTTTCTGGGTACCACACCCGTGGTTTCCACCCTGCACATTCAACAACTGAGCCTGCCAAGCCTGAGTCTGGGCAGGCTGCCCTGCTATCAACAAAGCCTGTCCGGCCACTAACTCAGCAATCCTCTCCATAGCTGCCCCCAAACAGTCATCACCCCTATAACGGCCCGGTGCCGCATTACCAGGAGTCTCATCTACTACCTCGGGCCTACCTCTGGTCCTTGGTCTACCGGCCATTCTACTAATCAAAGAGTTAGCACAGGTTATAGCACGTAAACAGGTTATAAACAACTATTAACACATAAACAACAAACTCATATTAAACACATAAATCACATAAAACACATAAATCACTTAAGTATCAATCACATAACCAAACACATAATCACATAAGCACTTTAATCACATAATCACTTATCATTTAATCATGTTATCACATATTTCACTTTTCTTTCTTTTCATACATACTTTCATGCTAAGACCATTACCCACATTCTGGGAATACCCCGGCTGACAACTAACATGCGCTCTGATACCACTTAAATGTCACGCCCCAACTCGACCCCACCTACGATCAGTCAGGGCGCAACAGAATTTCGGCAGTATAACGACAGTAAATAGGATACTGAGGCTCTAAACCAACCTTAATAGACATCATACATCAACTCCACAAACCATACAACAAACAACTCCTCAATAAAATAACAACATACATCATAACCATATTATACCATAAACATTCCTCGTTATACGCCTCCGTTCCATCATAATACATGAACCTTAATATACATCACAAAAACATATTGAGCCAATCTAGCAACCTAATCATAACAAAAGAAAGGCTACTAAGACAGCATCAACTAATTCATTAACTTTTCAACATCTTTTACACCGTGAACTACAAAGCATATAAAAGTCTACTAAGTTAATTTACAATATAATAAAACAGTACAATATCAAGGATAAGACTCCGGAATATAAGACTCATCCACGTAAGGCACATTTTCCACATTTTCCTCTTCAGGAGGCGCGTACTCGTAGTCTTGCGTAAGAATACCTGTAAGCATGCAATAATAGAGAGTGAGCTTATATAAAATAAGACCAGTGAGGATCCGATAGATCTCGAGCAAGGTTTACTAAGCTCCTTGGAAATAATCCTTTGAGCAAGTAAACATACAATAACATCAATAATACTATCATCACATAACTATAATGACTATTCAATAAAGGATACACTAGTTGGTGTAACTCCAAACACCATCACGATCACAACAGCCTTCTTGTGACTCCCATAAACTCACGCACCCGAGGTACCCTAATAACCTCTCCCTCCATGACACCTCCACCATGCGAGCTGGAGGCAGTCTCTAGTAGTCATGTCGTTATCAACCCAACAGCCCGATGCTGCCCGAGAGGTGGCACACACATACCAAAGACTCAGCAATAATAATAAACATCAATCATTCACAGGAGGACAGTCTAGCAGAACTGCCTACCTCCTGAATCAATCATCAATCAATAATCATCAAGAATCATATTATCATCGTAATAACATCAATAATCAATTTAACAATAAATAACTAAGTTAGATGACAAAGTAGGCCATCCAACCGAACATGCATTAAACACACAATCAAACCCTAGTTTACCCATCAACAACTCACAATTCAATCACTCAAACCACACCCGATCAACTAAGACTCAATTCAATAATTTCAAAGAAAGATAACCTAAACTTCAAATAATCATATCTTACATTCTACTAATCCAAACAACTCCAAATCTGTTTCAAACACTCACCCATTCGATCAACTACACTATCCCCCTCGGAGACCAACCAAAACACATCCAAATCATGCCCAATAACCCTAAAACCCTAGTGTGTCATGGCTGAAATTTCCGGATTTTAGCACGGACATCACAATCGAAAATTCGGCATTACAACGGCGCTACCACGTAATTATCAAACTTTTAGAAATCGGCGGCAATCGATTCCGATCAACACAACTCAAAATAATCAACATTTAGCAAATTAATCAACTTCAAATACTCGAAAAATAATAATTATGCTACAACAGTTCAAATCTCGTAGGATTACATATAAATGATCCCTAGCATGCATGGAGCAATAATCTAACATCAGATTAACATTCTAACGGTTTGATATTCAATTCTACGCAAAAACACAAAAGATGAGTTTTGAGATCTAGAATTTTTCTCTCACCTTTGATGCGATAAAAGCCTAGAAATGCATGCCCAACAAGCGGAATCCAACTCGGCACGAAGTTCTACGGACAAAAATTATATTTTTCTTTAAAAATTTGCTTTGAAAACCTTGAAAACTCTTTTCTCTTTTCTCTCTTCTTCCTCTCGGCAATGTGTGTGAAATTGTGGGTGTTTTTGTTCTTTGTGAGTGTGTGTTGTTGATATATGCATGAAAGTCAACAAGTTAAATGAAAGTCAAAGTTGAAACTTTAGTATTTTTAGTGTTTTCTTGACTTTAAAGGCATTTTCTTGATCACCAATGTTCAAAACAATTATTCAACACCCAAGATAGCTCAAGTAGGTTATTTTTAGGTGACAAGAAGTTTTACAATCAAACAATTTCACCCGAGTCGGCTTAAAACTCAATTTTCGCAAAAGTTGGTGTAAAAACCCTAATAAATTCCTAAGCCGATTTGAAATCCGTTTTCATCAAACACAGGTCTATTAAAGTCTGTGGACTAGGTCTAGAATGGTTAAAAAGACCAGTTTCAAAACGTGTTTCGAAAATACTATTCACTCAAAATCGACGATAAATTTTCTAACTCCGTTTTTGATAAAAATTTCATGAATGCACATTTAGCATGTTCTAGGAGTATTGATATCAAAATTACCACATTCTAAGTCATATAGCACATAGACAGGTTAATTCACGCAAAATGAGATAAGATAGAAAAGTGGGGTTTCACATTCTCCCCACCTTAAAGAAATTTTGCCCTCGAAATTCTTACTTGATGTACTGAACAGATCTGGGTACTGCTGTTGCATCTGATCTCGTCTCTCCCATGTAGCTTCCTTAATGCCGTGATACTTCCACAACACCTTAACCACCGGAATCTTCTTCGACCTCAACTCTCGTTCCATCTGATCAAGAATACGAATCGGACGCTCGTCATAAGTTAGATTCTCATGAAGCTGTAACGGCTCTGACTCAAGAATATGAGAAGGATCCGAATTATATTTCTGCAAATTAGACACGTGAAATACATCGTGGACATTAGAGAAGTTCTCCGGTAAAGCCAACTAATATGCCAACTTACCAACCCTGCTGGTAATCTCAAACGGCCTAACAAATTTCGGACTCAGCTTTCCACCTTTAACATAACGAGCAAACCCCTTACGAGGAGACAATCTCAAGAAAACCCGATCTCCGACTGCAAACTCCAAGTCCCGACGACGCTTATCAGCATAACTCTTGAATCTACTCTACGCCGTAAGCATTCTCTGCCTGATCAACTGAACATTCTCAATCTTCCCAAGAAGCTCTGGCATGATAGTCGGATCAATAGTCTTCATCACCCCTACCTTGTCCCACTATAAAGGTGAACGACACTTACGACCGTAAAGAGCTGCGAAAGGTGCCATCCCAATAGTAGCTTGATAACTATTGTTATAGGCAAATTCGGCAAGTGGTAGATGTTTCTCCTAGTTCTTCCCGAAGTCCAGAACATAAGCCCTAAGCATATCTTCCAGAATATGAATAGTCCGCTCAGACTGACCGTCGGTCTGTGGATGATACGCTGTACTAAAGTTCAACTAGGTACCCAAGGTCTCCTGAAGTTTCTCCCACAAACGAGAAGTACATCGAGGATCTCGATTTGAGACAATCTAGATGGAATTCCGTGAAGTCTAACAATCTGATCCAAATAAAGATCCGTCAACTTTGTAACCTCATCGCCCATCCTCATCGAAATAAAATGAGCTGTCTTCGTCAAACGATCCACGACAACCCAAACTGCATCGTTACCGCTCGGTGTTCTAGGAAAACTAGTGACGAAGTCCATCGTAATATGCTCCCATTTCCACTATGGTATAGCCAACAGCTGAAGCAAACCTGCTGGTCGTTGATGCTCGGCTTTCACCCTCTGATAAGTCAAACATCTAGATACAAACTGAGCAACCTCTCTCTTCATGTTATTCCACCAATAGTGTTGCTTCAAATCCCAATACATCTTGGTTCCACCGGGATGAATAGTGTACTTAGAATTATGAGCTTCTTCTAGAATACCTCGCCTCAAGTCCAGTTCATCGGGAACACAAACCCTGTTCCGAAATTGAAGAATACCGTCCTCATGCAGTTTAAAGTCAGACTGATCATCTGTGATCTGATCCTTGATCTTCTAAAGTTTAACATCAAGCTACAGAGCTTCCCTGATCTGAGATAGCAATAAAGGTTGAATACGGAGATGTGAACACATCACCCCAACCTGAGTCAACTCTGGTCTCCAATAAGTGAATTCCTCAAGAATCTCCCATTTCTTGACAGCCAAACAAGCAACACTCCCCTTCCGACTAAGAGCATCTACTACAACATTTGCCTTGCCAGGCAGATAATTGATAGAACAATTATGATCTCCAAGAAGCTCCATCCACCTCTGCTGGCGCATATTTAACTCCTTCTGTGAGAACAAGTACTTCAGACTCTTATGATCAGTGAAAATCTCGAACTTACTGCCCCACAGATAATGACGCCAATTTTTCAGTGCGATAACAACTGCTGCTAACTCAAGATCATGAGTCGGATAATTCACCTCTTAAGCTTTCAACTTCCTGGAAGCATAGGCAATATCTCGGCCATCCTGCATAAGAACACATCCCAAGCCCTCCTTGGATGCATCGCTGTAAATAACCATATTGTCGGTCCCCTCTGGTAGGGCAAGTTCTCGAGCAGTAGTCAACCTCTTTTTCAACTCCTGAAACCCACTCTCACACTTCTCATCCCAAGCAAAGATAGTCTGTTTCTGAGTCAACTTAGAAAGTGGCCCAGAAATCTTCGAGAAGTCCTTTACAAACCTACGGTAACAACCCGCCAAGCCAAGAAAGCTACGGACCTCAGAAACATTCTCTAGCCGTTTCCAAGACATCACCGATTCAATCTGGGTGGGATCTACAGAAATACCGCTCTGTGTAATAACATGGCCAAGAAAATATATGCGTTGCAGCCAAAATTCACATTTGCTGAACTTGGCAAACAACTGATGCTCCTGCAGCTTCTGTAAGACAAGCCGTAGATGTTGCTCGTGCTCCGATTCAGATTTAGAATAGACCAAGATATCATCAATAAAGATTACCACGAACTGGTCTAAATACGGCTGAAAAACCCGATGCATAAGATCCATGAATGCTGCCGGTGCATTAGCTAATCCAAAGGGCATAACAACAAACTCATAATGCCCGTACCGAGTCCTAAAGGCAGACTTCGGAACATCCTCCGTGCGAATCCGAAGCTGATAATACCCCTGCCTCAATTAAATTTAGAATAGACTTTGGCTCCCTGAAGTTGATCAAACAACTCGTCAATCAGTGGCAAATGATATTTGTTCTTGATGGTCACCTGATTCAAACCACGGTAATCAATACACAATCTCAAGGTACCATCCTTCTTCTTCACAAATAAAACAGGAGCTCCCCAAGGTGAAGAACTCTGCTGAATAAAACCCTTCTCCAATAACTCCTGCAACTGAGTCTTCAACTCCTTCAACTCAGCTGGTGCCATCAGGTATGCTGATTTAGAAATAGGTTGAGTACCGGGAATAAGATTGATCACAAACTCTACATCTCTCTCTAGCGATAACCCTGGCAACTCTTCGGGAAATACAATGGGATATTCCCGAATAATAGGAACTTCCTCCAGCTGTAGCTTGTCAGATGGCTTGTTTATCAAATAAGCTAGATAACCCGAACACCCCTTACTCACCAACTTAACAGCTTTAGTTGCTGAGATAACAAAACTCGTCTTTGCACCCCGGTTCCCTACTACCTCAACTACTGGCTGATCTGGCAAATGAAGCTGTACTACCTTGGTTCTACAGTTCAACTGGGCATCATACATAGAAAGCCAATCCATACCCAAGATAACATCGTACCCCCGGATAGGAAATAAGATAAGGTCCGAAGGAAAACTATGCCGCTTAACATGTATTATACAATCCTTACATATTAAGCCAGTCACATACTTATCAGTCAAAGAGGTACTAATCTCAACCACATAAGGCAATCTTTCAGGTTGCAAATTAACATGTTGCACACAAGTAGGAGTAATGAAAGAATGTACAGCACCAGAATCAATCAACACTTTAACAAGTTGATCAAGTATAAGGAAGTTACCTTCCACAACTGCAGTCTCCTCAGGCATCTCCTCTAAGTCAACTGCGTAGGCTCGAGCCTGGACCCGCTGTTGCTGAGGTGCACTGGCTGAAGGTCGGCTCTGATAACCCTGAGTCGCTGTCCGACCCTTAGTCCTCGAATACCTAGGGCAATCCCTCGCCCTGTGCTGATTGATGCCGCATCCTAAACATGTCCCTGATTTCACCCTGCAATCGACCTCCACATGCCCCGTGCGCTTGCAGTATGTACATTGCGGTGATGATGCACTAACACTGCCCCTAGAAGAACCAGGAGCTGAAGAAACAACTGATCTAGCCTGCTGCTGCTGAGGCCTTACCAAACTGGGCCTGTACTGACCCTGAGACTGGGCTGGCCTAAACTGGGATTGAACTTGATATGACCCCTGCTGAAACTATGGCCAATAATAACTCTGCTATCCCTGTGGCCTAAAAGAACCCTGCTGAACTGGTGGCCTGTACACAACCTGCTGTACCGGAGGCCTATACATACCCTGCTGATACTGCGGCTGATACGGCCTCTTACTGGGCTGACTAGACACAAGCTGATCCCCATTTCTCTTCTCTAGTCTAGAAGCTGCCTCAAAAGCCTCAGTGAATATATCATACCGATTCAGAGCCATCACATCCTGAATCTCGTGCCTCAACCCCAACATGAATCTACGAGTCCTCCGCTCCTCATCAGCCACATACTCCGGTGCATACTGGGACAACCGAGTAAAGGTGGCCTCATACTGAGCCACTGAAGCATCTCCCTGCACCAAGGCTAGAAACTCTGCCTCTCTCCACTCCCTCGCGATCCTTGGGACATACTTTGCCCAAAAAGCCAACAGAAAGGCACCCCAAACATACGGAATACCCTGAGTTGCCTAGCTAGTTCTCACTGTGCGCCATCATTCTTCTGCCTCATCATCTAAAAAGTACATGGCAAAGGAGACTTTCTGCTCATCGGTATAATCAAGTGGATCATAAATCTTCTCCAACTTACTAATCCACACTTTAGCCTTCCGATCATTGGGATCCCCCTGAAATCTAGGTGGATGATACCCTAAGAACTCTTTCAAGGTACCACGCCCGTGGTTTCCACTCTGCACATTCAACAACTGAGCCTGCCAAGCTTGAGTCTGGGCAGGCTGCCCTGCTATCAACTGAGCCTGTCTGGCCACTAACTCAGCAATCCTCTCCATAGGTACCCCCAAACGGTCATCACCCCTATCACGGCCCGGTGCCGCCTTCCCAGGAGTCTCATCTACTACCTCGGGCCTACCTCTGGTCCTTGGTCTACCAGCCATTCTACTAATCAAAGAGTTAGCACAGGTTATAGCACGTAAACAGGTTATAAACAACTATTAACACATAAACAACAAACTCATATTAAACTCATAAATGACATAAAACACATAAATCACTTAAGTATCAATCACATAACCAAACACATAATCACATAAACACTTTAATCACATAATCACTTATCATTTAATCATGTTAACACATATTTCACTTTTCTTTCTTTTCATACATACTTTCATGCTAAGACCATTACCCACATTCTGAGAATACCCCGGCTGACAACTAACATGCGCTCTAATACCACTTAAATGTCACGCCCCAACTTGACCCCACCTACGATGAGTCAGGACGCAACAGAATTTTGACAGTATAACGACAGTAAATAGGATATCGAGGCTCTAAACCAACCTTAATAGACATCATACATCAACTCCACAAACCATACAACAAACAACTCCTCAATAAAATAACAACATACATCATAACCATATTATACCATAAACATTCCTCGTTATACGCCTCCGTTCCATCATAATACATGAACCTTAATATACATCACAAAAACATATTGAGCCAATCTAGCAACCTAATCATAACAAAAGAAAGGCTACTAAGACAACATCAACTAATTCATTAACTTTTCAACATCTTTTACACCGTGAACTACAAAGTATATAAAAGTCTACTAAGTTAATTTACAAGATAATAAAACAGTACAACATCAAGGATAAGACTCCAGAACATAAGACTCATCCACGTAAGGCACATTTTCCACATTTTCCTCTTTAGGAGGCACGTACTCGGAGTCTTGCCAGAGAACACCTGTAAGCAGGCAATAATAGAGAGTGAGCTTATATAAAATAAGCCTAGTGAGGATCCGATAGATCTCGAGCAAGGTTTACTAAGCTCCTTGGAAATAATCATTTGAGCAAGTAAACACACAATAACATCAATAATACTATCATCACATAACTATAATGACCATTCAATAAAGGATACACTAGTTGGTGTAGCTCCAAACTCCATCACGATCACAGCAGCCTTCTTGTGACTTCCATAAACTTACGCACCCGAGGTACCCCAATAACCTCGCCCTCCATGACACCTCTGTCATGCGAGCTGGAGGCAATCTCTAATAGTCATGCCGTTATCAACCCGACAGCCCAATGCTGCCCGAGAGGTGGCACACACATACCAAAGACTCAACAATAATAATAAACATCAATCATTCACAGGAGGACAGTCTAGCAGAACTGCCTACCTCCCGGCATCAATCATCAATCATCAATCAATAATCATCAATAATCATATTATCATCATAATAACATCAATAATCAATTTAACAACAAATAACTAAGTTAGATGACAAAGTAGGCCATCCAACCGAACATTCATTAAACACACAATCAAACCCTAGTTTACCCATCAACAACTCACAATTCAATCACTCAAACCACACCCGATCAACTAAGGCTCAATTCAATAATTTCAAAGAAAGATAACCTAAACTTCAAATAATCATATCTTACATTCTACTAATCCAAAAAATTCCAAATCAGTTTCAAACACTCACCCATTCGATCAACTATACTAGCCCCCTCGGAAACCAACCAAAACACATCCAATTCATGCCCAATAACCCTAAAACTCTAGTGTGTCATGGCTGAAATTTTTGGATTTTAGCACGGACATCACAATCGAAAATTCGGTATTACTACAGTGCTACCACGTAATTATCAAACTTTTAGAAATCGAAGACAATCGATTCCAATCAACACAACTCAAAATAATCAACATTTAGCAAATTAATCAACTTTAAATACCCGAAAAATAATAATTATGCTACAACCGTTCAAATCTCGTAGGATTACATATAAATGATCCCTAGCATGCATGAAGCAATAATCTAACATCAGATTAACATTCTAACGGTTCTATATTCAATTCTACGCAAAAACACAAAAGATGAGTTTTGAGATCTAGAATTTTTCTCTCACCTTTGATGCGATAAAAGCCTAGAAATGCATGCAATGCGTGCCCAACAAGCGGAATCCAACTCGGCACGAAGTTCTACGGACAAAAACTAGGTTTTTCTTTGAAAATTTGCTTTGAAAACCTTGAAAATTCTTTTCTCTTTTCTCTCTTCTTCCTCTCGGCAATGTGTGTGAAATTGTGGGTGTTTTTGTGCTTTGTGAGTGTGTGTTGGTGATATATGCATGAAAGTCAACAAGTTAAATGAAAGTCAAAGTTGAAACTTTAGTATTTTTAGTGTTTTCTCGACTTTAAATGCATTTTCTTGATCACCAATGTTCAAAACAATTATTCAACACCCAAGATAGCTCAAGTAGGTTATTTTTAGGTGACAAGAAATTTTATAATCAAACAATTTCACCCGAATCGGCTTAAAACTCGATTTTCGCAAAAGTTGGTGTAAAAACCCTAAT
This sequence comes from Ehretia macrophylla, assembly GCA_037974665.1. Classification (NCBI taxonomy): domain Eukaryota; kingdom Viridiplantae; phylum Streptophyta; class Magnoliopsida; order Boraginales; family Ehretiaceae; genus Ehretia; species Ehretia macrophylla. The sequence continues at coordinate 46,907,330 of CM075783.1, forward strand.
AAATTCCTAAGCCGATTTGAAATCCGTTTTCATCAAACACAGGTCTATTAAAGTCCGTGGACTAGGTCTAGAAGGGTTAAAAAGACCAGTTTCAATATTTTAGTGGACGTGTTTCGAAAATACTATTCACTCAAAATCGACGATAAATTTTCTGACTCCATTTTTGATAAAAATTTCATGAATACACATTTAGCATGTTCTAGGAGTATTGATATCAAAATTACCACAATGTAAGTCATATAGCATATAGACAGGTTAATTCACGCAAAACGAGATAAGATAGAAAAGTGGGGTTTCACAATAAAACTAGGTATGATATGGAAATCTAGTAGGCAATCTCAGTTGAAATGACTTTTATTAAATTTCATACTCCTATTAGATCTCATATCTATCTGGCTAGATTAGGAATTTAAGCTAATACTTAAGTAGATAATTCTTAGCTTAAACCTCATCTTGTTAAGTTATTTAACTCTTAATTTAATAACTAGGCTTGTAGTTAAGTAGGTAGTTTTGATTACAAGGTGGACATCCTTACTTAATTCCAATGATATGTAAGTAGGGCTTACTGTGGCAGCTTATCATATAGAACAGTAGATTAGGTAAAATTATGCCAAGGATCTGGTAATTAAGATAACATTAGCTAATTCATACAATTATAGTTCTTAAAAGTATAACGGTGTTCTTTAAAGAAAAACCCCATAACACTTTCATAAAATAATTTTCCTCGTTGAAGGCCCCTACTGAATGATTCACTTTGGCATCTTATATAATCATTTAATTCAATTAGCCTAGTAATTTGAAGAAACTCGGCCAGGCAAGTAGAAAATCCACATTGACAATGAATAAACTAGGTGGATGTCTTCATATAATTAATAATTTATTAATAACTCCTACTCCTAAAAAGTCAAACTATAATTTGCTTAATCTCACCTTTAGTCTTTAATTTAATAATTCAACTATTCTAAGTCCAGAAACAAATTCAGCCTACCACGTACATATAAGCTTGCATGTATGGCTATACTTATCCTATATCATATTCCTTTATAAGCAGAACTAATGTGATCATCTCTGTCATATCCTATTCCATGCACACGCTTGAGTCCAACCATGCTCGTGGCTCAACACATAAGAAATCAAACAACTATCAAGTTTATTCACAAAAGAATAACGAGGCTAATCTCATATAAATGCACTTTTCAAGTAACTACTTAACACATATATAAACTACAATGCTTTTAAAGAAAACCCGCACCTGGTCGTGATTCAAGCTTCAAGAAGATTTTAGAAATTGTAAGAATTGTTTGTTTGTTGTGTATCAAAACTGAAGCACTGCAGTCCTTAAGTAGACGTTCTAGCTTGATCTAATTGGGTACCTAGTGATGATTACAGCTTAGTTAAACAGATAGCTGCATGTTCAACATGAAAACATTGAAAACATGACTTCACGCATGGTGCTCAATGGTGCAATGAAATTGCTGATTCATGCCTTAGGCTGTTTATTCCTTCGACACCTTCTGCTTCCACCATGCTGACTCCTAATTTATTTCCTACTGGACAACAATGACAAACTACCACATGCTTGCCACCACGTCATTGCCTTGGTGTGAGCAAGCTGCTGCGTATAAACTCTAATTCCTAAGCTGCTGCGTGGTGCTAACTAATGTAGTTCTAATTGCTGATTCATGCTTAAGCTTATTCACTCACTTGACAACGCGGATCAACTACACGATTATCATAATTACGATTATCTACTAGTAGGTAATAAATGAACTTGAGTAATTAAACTAATCCTCATTCGTGCCATCCATGCAATGCCTCATGAAATATAATATGAATACGCACGGCTTAACAAATTGGTGATATAGGTAGCTCATGGTCAAATAGGGTCATAGCCTATTTTGTCACAGTAAGTCAATTACACGTGAGCTGCTCAATACGAATACTGATGTCGCGGTGGTAAAGCAAGTTGCAAATGGTATAGCTTAGAAAAATTGTTGGTCAGATTATTATCTTATAGATTAAAATTGTAGGTTTTGAAGTTAATAGAATAGTGTAGCTTTAAAATATTTGGGCTTACAGTTTAAACAAAAGTCCTTAGTTGGTCAAGAATTAACATACAAATATTTTATTTTATAAGCTTAAACTTTCTGCCCCGTTAATTCGTTCAGAAACTCTAGTCTTTTATTCTAATTCCACCCGTTATCTATTAATTAGGATCCTAATATACGAAAGTATCCTAATACGAGTTTCTAACCCAGTAAACTATATAAATTAAACTTATCTTTATTTCTATAATCCCCAATTACTTGTGTCGAGGTTGAAAGTCTCACAGTTGAATTCGGGAGCTGCTTTGGCCGAGCTGGACTTCTCTGGTCCGCCTCCGAGCTACACTTTCTTGGTCGGCTGTAGGTCCTGCACAAGGAAAGCAAGGAAAATGCGGGGTGACGACCCGGATTTTCCCCTCAGGCGTGCGAACGATTAGTATGTCCGAGCTGGTAAAGTAGTTGAGAGCAATTAATAGCGAGATCCCCCAAATGAAGAGGGTTGAGCTCTATTTATACTAAGTTTGGGTCTGACAGCATTTAATGCGACGCAGCTTTATGTCCCATCAGTGCTTTATATCCCATCGGAACAGCTGGAACTGAGGTCGGGGTTAACGGGGTCGGGCCAATCATCTAGGTTGGACATTGAGCTGAACGAGCTGCTGACGGAGCGCGGATTAGCCCATCTCTGCTCAGAAGGTCGGCTCATTTAGCTCAGCTCGGGAACCCCTCGTCAATTCCCCCCCCCCCCCCCCGAGTCGAGATCGAGTGGGCGAGATCTAGAGATAGGAGTTAACCCCGAGCTGTAGGTGCCCAACCCCGATAGAGTAGGGATGGCCACGTCAGCGGTGCATGCCCAACGAATGACTGCCACGTCACCTGGCGGTTCTGTCGAGACGTGACGTTTGGCCTTCCCGAGGCGAATTTCACGGGCGCCTATAAATAGGGCCACCTCCTCCGAGATTCACTGCATACTTCACTTTCGATTTCTCAAGGAATTCAGGTCGGACGCAAGAGTGGTCGAACGCAACTAGCTCGGAAAGAATATTCTCGGGATTATTCAGCTCGGACCAGATTAGTTGGCCACACTCCGCAGTTAAGAGCATTAGGTACGTCCCGACTCCCTTTAGTCATTCCTGTACATTTGTATTTGCTGTAGACAGGATGGGGAGGTTAGAATCAGAAGATTCTCAGGCAATGGAAGTAAGGTCTTATGGTGGAGATGAAAGTCCACCGAGCTCGGCATCCACCTCGAATAGGATCCGTGGCGGAGAGAGCACCAGCTCATCCTCAGGGCCGGCTCAGAAATCTAACCGCGAGGAGAGCGACGACGACTGCCAAGTTATTGGGGTCAGACTGGTGCGAGAGGAGGCAGAAGAGGACCCTTTGGCCGACTTGGGAGAATTCGAGGTCGGGGAGGATGAGGAGCCGCTGAATCGACTGGAGGGCATCGAGATACCACAAGAGTTCTTAGCTGGGGTTTCTGCCACCGAGCCGATCGAGGCTGTCCCAGTCAGTGCTGTTCGACCTCGGAGCTCGGCTTCAGCTAGCGCTTCTTCAATTCGAGGGAAGAGGATCGAGCAGTTGTTTGCCTGCTGCAAGCGTGAGTGCCATTCTACAGTGCAGATGGCGAACGCAAGGCTGAGGAACTGGTCAGTTGACCGGCATCACAAGTTGAAGGTTCCAGGTCGGCAAGAATCGGCGTGTTACCCCCCAGCCAACCACTACACCATATACGATCTGGCCTTCGACGTCATCCAGCTCCCCCTCCCTGGCTTCATCGTTGGAATCCTGAACCATTTCGAGCTCAGCCCGGGTCAGATGTCACCGAATGGTTGGGCCATAATGGTGGCTTTCTACGTGTTCTGTTTGGAGAAGGGAGTGGAGCCAACCTTGCGCCGATTCAGGCATTTCTTCGTGTGTAAGCCCAACCCGAAGCAGCCAGGGTGGTTCCATTTCGCAGCTCGGGTCGGCCACTTCGTATTCACCAAGTGGCACTCCTCTAACAAGGGCTGGCATAATGACTACTATTGGGTAGAGTCGTCTGTGAATCCTGGATGTAGGCTGGACTGGCTCCCGAGCCTGAGGAAAACCGTCAACGATGACCCTAAACTCTCAAAGGATGAACTTAGAGAAGTTGCAGTGCTCAAGCCCGCGCCCGAGATGCTGATAGACATTGACAGCGTGCTGAAATGGGAGCGAATCTGGGATTCCAAGTTGTTTGGTCAGGAGCCCGACCTCTCGAGGGATCATCCCCACCTGATTCCTGACCCGGAAGGAGATGACGGGACTGGCTCGGAAGAGGGTCAGTTTGCAGGATTGGCGTCCGACCTCCTGTCCCGTTTATTAGCTTCGCTTTTTTAGTTGGGTCTTCGACTCACTTTTAACCCCTTTGCTCTGCTTTTTGCAGATATGGCGGATATGAGGAAGCTTGCATACGCCCAGGTGCGGAGGAAGGGTGAAGTCAGTGGCGATGCTTCTGCTCGGTCAGGACCGGGCGGCACTGGCCAAGGTCAAAGGCAGCGCCCCAGCGGCCAAGGGCGTGAGGTCGGTCCCGAGGTCTCTTCAAAAGGGGCTTCGGGGTCCCTTTTGCGTAAGAAATCGGGGTCGGGCCTAGCGATCCCGGAGCGCTCTTCCTCCCGACCTGAGAGTAGAAAGCGACATCGGCCCGAGCACTCTGGGAAAGGCAAGGCCACGGAGGTGAGCCCTCCCGACTAGCACTTCATGGAAGCGTCCAAGGTGGATCACGACCCCAAGCTGGCGACGGTCCCAGCTGAGCAACTCTCGCTGGACTTGAGGACGGCCATAGTCACGGTAAGTCCTTAACCATCTTATGTTAAGGTTGCATTCTTAGCTCGGCTAATTGCTTTACTTTCTGCTGAACAGGCCGAGTCCCACATCCTCTCTGCCCCCAGCTTCTTAATCAAGGCCCAAACTCACTGCGTTGAGCTCGAGCAACGTTATGTGGATGCCCGAGCCGAGCTTGAAACAGTGAGAGAGGAGGCCACTCAGAGGCAGAGGGCTGATATGGCGGAGGTCGAGCGCTTAAGGAAGGAGCTGGACCTAGAGAAGGACCGACGCGAAGCCGCGGCCAAGGACGTCGATCGCTACAAGCGAGAGAAGCGGGAGGCAGAGGCTAAGTTTAAGGAACTGGCGGAGCGGGTCGGCGTCCAGGGGGACAAGGCAGTGGAGGCCTTCAAGTCCAGCGACGCGGCGGTGGACTGGTTGGCCACGGAAGGCGGGGCCATGGCGAAGTACGCGGAAATGGAGTTCTACTTCCGAGGTCAAGTTGCGGCTCGGGAGAGAGCGAAGACTTTCTTTCCAACCTCCAAGAACGACTACATCGAGATCTTGGAGGTCCCGCCGCCAGAATTCTGGGAGATCCCCGAGCTTCCGTCCGACCTGATATCCCAGGCCAAGGAGGTTACTGAGTTTGTCCAGAAGGGCCTGGACCAGGTTGGGGATGAAGCTGAGGCCACCACCTCCACTGCCGCGCCAAAATAGATTTAGCAATGTTTTCCTAGTAGGGCTATTGTAATTTTTCCCGAGCTGGGCCTTTGTAATCACTTTCCAGTTTTAATGAAATATTTGTTTTGGCTTTATTTGCGTTTTAATTGAGTTCGTACACGTGTACTTTTCTCTTCGCAAATTTTTCTCAAGTTAGTGGGGTCAGACCAATTTTAATGGACCATACAAACTTAGGCGTAATAATCCGAGCTGGACGCGATTAATGATTTAACATCCTAATCCGAGCTGGTAAAATAAGGGCAACTCATAATGGTTACCAATTCGAACTCGTCAGTCCGTTATAAAATTGGTCAAACTAATGTTGACAAGTATCGAGCTCGAGTTTAGACCCAAGCTAATATACCGACCTGAGGCCGGAACGCACCGAGTTGGAACTTAATCCGAACTGGCAAAACTAATCAAATTGTTATTGATTATGCCCGAGCTGGAACATAGTCCGAGCTGGTTTACTTTGTCGTTTGCTCGTGATTAAGCGTGGCCACCGCGTTAATCTGAGTTCGAGTTATTTCACAGTTGTAGCATTTACGCCCAGGTCGGGTATTGCGCTGGTTTGTGTACTTATTCCCAAGTCGGGAGTTGCACTAGTTTACAAAATCGCATTGTATTGAATTTGTACAAGTAATTTTTCGGCACGGGGCCTTTGCAAAATACTTTGGCTCGGGGCCGTTTACAAAATATTACGGCTCGGGGCCGTGGACAGAATATTTCGGCTCGGGGCCATTTTTAGACAAAATACCGCTTCAAATGTTCTGAATACCATGCATTTTTTAACAGTTTTCCGTTCTTGTCTCGAAGATAGAAGGTCCTGGGTCGGACTTCTTTCATGACTTCGTAGGGTCCCTCCCAGGTCGGGGAAAGCTTGTTAGTGGAGCGCGGCAAAAAGATGGCCTTCCTGAGTATGAGGTCACCGACCTTAATAGGCTTAGGCTTGACCTGTTTGGAAAAGGGTCTTTTCATTGCAGCTTTGCTGGCCAGCATTCTGATTTGAGCTTTAGCTCGGAGCTCTTCGGCGAGGTCGAGCTCTTCACGGATTCGTGCTCCGTTTATTTCTGGGTCATGGTGGAGGGTTCTACTGGTTGGAGACCCGATCTCCACTAGCAGCACCGCTTGAGTGCCGAAGGTCAGTTCGAAGGGCGATTCTCCCGTCGCCGAGCTGATGTTGGTCCGCTGAGCCCATATCACTTCTGGGAGAACTGATGCCCATTGGCCCTCTGCTTCCTCCAGCTTGGTTTTCAGACCCTGCAAAATGATTTGGTTAGTCCTTTCAACTTGGCCATTACTTTGAGGGTGAGCAACAGACGAGAATCTGAGGTCGATCCCAATCTCAGCACATTTGCCTCGAAAGTATGCACTGTCGAATTGCTTGCCGTGGTCGGTGACGATAACCTTTGGTACCCCAAATCGGCAAATGATGTTTTTCCATACGAAATCCCAAGCTGCCTTTTCTGTTATTCTGGCAACACCTTCAGCCTCGAGCCATTTAGTGAAGTAGTCTACGGCCACGAAGGCGTGTTTCTTTTGGCCGACACTGGTCGGCAAGGGGCCGATGATGTCTAGACCCCACTGATAGAATGGCCAAGGGCTTACTATCACTGTGAGGTCCACAGCAAGCTTCCGCTGCACGTTGGCGAACCTCTGGCAGGTGTCGCACTTTTTTATATACTCTTTGGCATCTTGCTCTAAGGTTGGCCAAAAATAGTCGTGCCTTAACGCCTTCCGAGCCAAAGCTTTACCCCCCAAGTGGTTTCTGCACACCCCTTCATGAATCTCCCGGAGTAGATAGTTTCCTTCTTTGGGTCCAACACATTTCAAAAAAGGCCAGGTGTAAGCTCTTTTGTAAAGCTGCCCTGCGATTATGACAAACCTTGAGGCCTGCTTCACGAGTTTCCGAGTAGCTTTTTCATCCTCTGGGGTCATACCCCCTTCCAAGTAGTCCATGATTGGTTTGGTCCAATCTGGATTTAAGTTGAGCTCGGCTACCGCTTGTACCCCCAACTGGATACTAGGTTCAGATACTTCTTCCACGTGGACAAGGGCAGGTCGGCTTTCGCCCAAGGCCAGCCTGGATAGGGCGTCAGCCTTCATATTCTCTTCCCTGGGAATCTGCTGTATCGTGAACCTTCTGAGTGTTGAAGTCAAATCCTTGACTCTGTTGAGGTAGGCTAGCATAGCACTGTCCTTGGCTTCGAACTCCCCTGATATCTGACTAGAAACCAACTGAGAGTCGATGCTTAGGTCGATTGTCTGTGCCCCGAGCTGAGCTGCAATTTTTAGCCCTGCAATCACCGCTTCGTATTCTGCTTCATTGTTGGACGCCGAGAAGGTGAACTTGAGGGAGTACTAGTGCTCATGCCGGTTTGGGTCGAGGATGACCACCCCAGCTCCGCTCCCAGACTTCCTTGAGGCCCCATCCACATGGACCTTCCACACGTCCTCCGGGTCATACTCTGCTCGACTAGTGCATTCTACGACAAAGTCAGCAATGGCTTGGGCTTTGATGGCTGTCCTGGGCTGGTAGGTGATGTCGAATTGACTCAGCTCAACTGCCCATTTTAGTAGCCTGCCCGATGCCTCTGGCTTGTGCATGATGGATTTGAGCGGAGCATCAGTCATGACTTTAATCGGGTGAGCATTGAAGTATGGCTTCAACTTTCTAGCCGCCGTGATGAGCGCGAGGGCGAGTTTTTCCAAGGAGGAGTATCTCGTCTCGGCTCCCTGCAAGGTTTTACTAATATAGTAGACCGGCTTCTGTTCCTTACCTTCTTCTCGGACTAGCGCCGCCGCCACCGCTGTTCCCGAGCATGCCAAGTATACTACTAGCTCCTCCCCCACCTCAGGTCGGGATAACAGAGGTGGCGAGGCTATGTACCTTTTCAGCTCTTGGAAGGCGTTTTGGCATTCCTCAGTCCATTGAAAGTTCTTAGGGTTCCTCAATATTTTGAATAGGGGAGCGCACTTGTCAACCGACCTGGACATGAATCTGCTTAGTGCTGCGACTTTGCCTGCCAACACCTGGACGTCCTTCACGCAGGTCGGGGGCGCCAGGTCTAGTATCGCCTGGACTTTCTCCGGGTTGGCCTCTATTTCGCGGGCTGTGACCATGAAGCCCAGGAACTTGCCTGCCTTGACGCCGAATGCGCACTTTTCCGGGTTCAACTTTATCCCAAAGTGCTTCATTACAGCGAAGGCCTCAGCCAGGTTGGTTACATGGTCTTCCGCTCTCCTGCTCTTGACCAACATGTCATCTACATAGATTTCCATATTCCGGCCAATCTGGTTCTTGAAGACCTTGTTCACCATCCGAGTGTATGTGGCTCCAGCATTCTTGAGGCCAAAGGGCATGACCTCATAGTAGTAGAGTCCTTTATCGGTGGTGAAGGCGGTCTTCTCCTTGTCCCCGGGAGCCATCTTGATTTGATTATAACCTTTGAAGGTATCCATGAAGGAGAGCAGCTCGAATCCGGAGGTGGCGTCCACCATTTGGTCAATCCGTGGTAGGGGGAAGCAGTCCTTGGGGCAAGCTTTGTTGAGGTCGGTGAAATCAATACACAGTCTCCATCCACCCGAGGACTTCGTCACCAGCACCACATTGGACAGCCAGGTTGGGTACTGTATTTCCTTTATGTGGCCGGCGTCCACCAACTTGTCCACTTCTTCCGCTATGATTTGTTGCTTATCATAATGAAAGTGCCGGCGCTTTTGTTTTACTGGATAGTGATTCGGGTCGGCATTCAGGTGATGCTCAATCACATTCGGGTCAATTCCTGTCATGTCAGAAGCAGACCAGGCAAATACATGCTCATTCTTTAAAAGAAATTGGCTTATACCTTTCTTGAGATTGGCAGATAGTTCACCCCCAATCTTTGCTCTCTTTGTTTCATCAGAGAGCTCCACCTCCTGAAGGTCCTCAGCCAGGCTTCCCCTCTTAGCGTCTCTCTTTTCTTTGGGCAGATCCGGTCCCCATCCGATTTGATATTTGGGTCGGAGTGAGTTTTCATAACACTCCCGAGCTGAGAGCTGGGCTCCGCGAATGGTGGCTACCCCAGCCGGGGTCGGGAACTTCAGGGCCTGGTGGTACGTTGAGGGGACGGCCCTGAAATGATTAAGCGCCACCCGACCTAAGATCCCGTTGTAGGTGGAGTTACAATCCATTACAATGAAGTTGGCCTGCATCGACACCCACTTATCCCCATCCTCCAACTTCAGCGGGAGGTTGATGACTCCTTCGGCTCGGTGGGACTGCCCGGTGAAACCTGCTAAAGTACCCCACAATGGCCTGAGTCGGCTCCTGTCCAACCCCATCTGCTCAAAAGCGCTGAGGAATAAGACTTCCGCCGAGCTGCCGGTGTCCACCATCAGCCTTTTGACGGTGAAGTTGGCTATCTTCGCGCTGATCACCAGGGGGTCATCGTGAGGCAATATGACCCCCTCCAAGTCTTCTGAAGAGAAGGTGAGCTCTTGCACCTCCGGGGCCGGTCCCCTCACTGGTCCATATTCCCTCCCTGCACGAACATAACCCTTTCTGCCCGCTGAGGTCTCGCCTCCTGACGCTAACCCTCCCGCTATGGTTTCAATCACGGCCAAGCGTCCGCCCCCAGCCTGGCGCCTGGGCGGACTCCTCTCCCTATCCCTTTGTTCCGGATTCCGGGTCGGGTGTTGATCTACATACCTCCGGAGGTGACCTCGGGCTATCAGTGCCTCAATCTCCTGCTTCAAGTCTTTATACTCTTCGGTGGTATGGCCATAGTCCATGTGGTAGCGGCAATATTTGGTCTTATTGCGCTTATCGGGCCGGCCTTTCATTCTCGGAGCAGGAGGCAGGTGGTTCTGGTGCTGGATCTCCATCAAGATCTGCTCCCTCGAGGTGTTAAGGGGAGTGAACATAGTGAACCGGGGGTTTGGCTTCGGCTGTAGTGGCGGCGTGCCTCGGGCGTTCGGGGGTTTGGCCTCGGGTTGGGCTCGGGAGGCCTCTCATTTCTTCCCAGCCTCCTTCTCCTTGTCATCGTCCCTTTTTGCCTGATGGATCTCCTCCGAGTGTATGTACCCTTCTGCTCGCACCATCAGCTCGGACACGGTATCCACAGGGTCGATTGCCAAAGAAGATGTAAGGGGGCCCGACCTGAGGCCGCTCTGGTAAGCCATCAGAGCCATGGAGTCCTCCAAGTTAGGAATTCGGAGGGACTCTTCATTGAACCTAGCCGTGTAAGCCCTCAAAGTTTCCCCTCTATGTTGCTTCACCAACAGCAATGTAGAAGTATGGCGGGTGGTGCCGCGGCTTCCTACGAAGCGGGATAGGAAAGCCTCCGCCAGCTGGTGGAAGCTTGCAATTGATCCAGGACGAAGTTTTTGGAACCAGTCCAAAGCATTGCCAACCAGGGTGGTCGGGAATGTCTTCGCCTTCATGAGATCTGGCATGTCGTGCAGAGTCATGTGGTGATCAAAATTGAGCAGGTGGCTGGCAGGGTCTCCGTCTCCATTGTAGACGGCCAGGTTGGGCATTCGATTGCCGGTGGGTAGGGGCGTGGCCAGTACCTCGGGAGAGAATGGGCTTACACCGAGTTGGTTGATGACCTTAGCTATGGCAGCCGCGGTCTTTGCTTGCTCGGGGTCGGCTTGAACCGCCCTTTTACCTCTCGCCGGGTCAAATCTTGGTGTCGGCTCTAAGAAGCCCTCCTCTTCCTGCATCCGTTTTCGCCTAGACTCCGGGATGTGGAACTGGGGGCGCGATGGCCGCGGCACGGCCTCTTGCGGTGCCAGGGGGCCCTCAGCCAGCCGGGCTACCTGCTCCTTAAGTTCTTCGAACATCCTCTACATCATCCTTATCTCCGGTGATAGGCTGGAGTTGGGGTCTCCTTCCGCTGCGGGGTTGGTTTGAGTGGCTAAGTGTATACGTTGGCTCGTTCCAACGTTGGCTTGGGTTAGGTTCTGGCTGGGCGCCTGCACGGTTTCGAGGTCCCCTTCCAGGTTGGACGAATCCTCTACCGGTATGTTGTGACTTCTCGTTTGTACCATGATGGTTTCTCAATGAGTGGCGAAGAGAGTTATAAAAGAACTCGTCGTTTCCCACAGACGGCGCCAAACTGTCGAGGTTGAAAGTCTCACAGTTGAATTCGGGAGCTGATTTGGCCGAGCTGGACTTCTCTGGTCTGCCTCCGAGCTACACTTTCTTGGTTGACTGTAGGTCCTGCACAAGGAAAGCAAGGAAAATGCGGGGTGACGACCCGGATTTTCCCCTCAGGCGTGCGAACGATTAGTATGTCCGAGCTGGTAAAGTAGTTGAGAGCAATTAATAGCGAGATCCCCCAAATGAATAGGGTTGAGCTCTATTTATACTAAGTTTGGGTCTGACAGCATTTAATGCGACGCAGCTTTATGTCCCATCAGTGCTTTATGTCCCATCGGAACAGCTGGAACTGAGGTCGAGGTTAACGGGGTTGGGCCAGTCATCTAGGTTGGACATTGAGCTGAACGAGCTGCTGACGGAGCGCGGATTAACCCATCTCTGCTCAGAAGGTCGGCTCATTTAGCTCAGCTCGGGAACCCCTCGTCAACTTGGTATATTTACTAAGCATTTCACTTATAAACCTAATAGGGTTACAGACTTAATTGCATTAATCTAAAAGACAATTCTAATGCGATTTAATTCATCTACTAGTAAGCCTAAATATTTCCAAATTCCAACATACTTTGAAACTACTTAATTCACTAACATTCACCAAGTATCTAACGTATCCGTTTAAAGGCTATATGAATGATTTAAAGAGAAGGTCCGAGATTACTATAAACCTTAAATAAGAAAACCAAGTATCATCCGATAGCACTATCCAATATATCCCATATGGTTTAGCTAATTTTCCTAGACTATTTAATATCCAATTAAACTCTATCCTAATGATTTCATTTCTTATTTCAAATCTTAACTAAAGAAGATAACCATCAAAATACTTAGATCAACATTACATATTCCCTTATCCAACTGAAACCTTTTAGTAATCTGAGATTACCATCCTTTCATTTTTAACAAAATATTTTATAAACATTAACATGTTCCCTAAAAAAATAATCCTTATCTACAGGTAATTAAGTAGCAAAGGAAAATCCTGTAAGATTAAGCTACTATCCCAACAATGCCACCCAAATTCATAACTTACTGATAATCTCCATCTTTACACTAAGATCTATTCCAAAGTTCACAAGTACCCCAATATACATCCTCAAGATAACCTAGTATTATAAGCTCAATTAATAATTTAGATAACTCCAAGTACTTCAAGTTACTCTGTTGCTCAAATAGTTTACTCATAGCCAACTCCAATAACTTCAATAATAACTCAAATTATAGTAGCTAGACCATTAATATAAATCAGGTTTCACAACTTATTACCGTTCCACTTCCCAACAAAACCTATCCATCTAAAGTTGTTAATAGAATTCCATAACTTTAACATTTCCAATCACTTCCAAGCACGAACTATCTCAATCTACTTGTTAATTGAAATGAATGCTTAGCTTGAGATGCTAGTTGTAACACATCTTTTTATTATAAAAAATACCAGGCACATAAATGATAAAAGCCAAACACATGAGGTACACTTATTTCCTATACTACTATTCGGGATGCAGGTACATGTCCTTACAATGAACCTACTAGAGAATATTTATAATTATTCTACGTATATTATAGAAAACAGAACTTGAACTAGGGTATGATATATTTTATGAATACCTCGGAATATATTTGTATAATGATAGGAAAACTTGAAGTTCCAAAGTTCGGAATAATCGAAATATACACATATGTGCTAAGATCCTAATAAAGAGAATTAGTATCTATAATTTTGATAAGTGCTTTAATTAGATTAGGGATTACAAATAAATTAACTAGGTAGTAACTGGGTAATAATCTGAATTTTTGAAATAGAAATTGCAGTGTTAAGAACTAAGTTAGTATATGATCTACTTGGTTTGGTCTATTAATTGACTTAGTTAAATATTGAAATTACTGGAAAATGATCTAGTGACTTGGTGTTAATTATATAGTAATCTTAGAAGAAAAGTAAGAATGTTATGTTAGTTTAGATGAGTAGAATATAATAAATGATGGTTTATTATCGATGCTAATTGGATAACACTACTTTTTCACGAGAACATTATGGTAATCTTAACTTGTTAGATGACAAAAGGGGGTGAATAGTGTAATCTAATAAATACAATAGATGATCTGAAATACTTAGAATTATTGGATAAATTAATGCTATAATATCATATTTTGGGATAATTTACTAGTTCAAACAAATTATTTCTTAACCATCGACTAATTTTACACAATTGTTTTAGCACCTTCATCATTTATCTAAGCCTACCCTACCCGATAAACTTTACCTATTATGCTTAATGAGCAGTCTGCTAGGAAACTCCAAACTCCACCGAATGACTTCAAGCTTTGCTGCCATCGTGCGAAGCTAATATCGCCACCTTAGTCTATTATCTACTGCAGCTATTATATAATGACCCAGAACCTAACTCTTCACAAGATTAGATAAAGAGTCTACAATTGCAAGTCTAAACATAAAGAGGCAAGATCTATACTAGATATTACACAACTTCTTCGATTACATCCCAAGTTACAATCATTTCCTAGCCCTAGACTCAGCTACATCGAAACGAGCCTTGATAATCAAACTTCTATTTCAAGCCATTCCTCATAATCACGACTATAGTACAGTACGTAGCCCATCGTACAAGGACTGAACCCGATGTCTACTGGAACGGCGTTAACTATAACATCATATACTAAATGGTGGGGTACACTTAGATCCTCGAAGTCCTCAATGTGTGAGTCCTGCATGTGTATGTTAACATCAATAAGCCTCGGCATTATAAGATCTGGGTTGCCTAAGAAGCAGAATAGGCACATATTGTCACTAATCAATTTTAATATCTTATTCTATTTCACCTGAAATGGGGGGAAAGGGTCATGAGTTCAAAAGAACTCAGTGTGGGAAGGTCTACCGGGAATGTTTTGAAAACATTTTCGAGTTTTTGAAAACCATGATGCAATGCAAGTCAAGTATATCAATATATAAATAATATTTACAAGTCACGTTGCAAAGGATACATTTGTCTTCACTTCTCAACATGGCCGGGCGGATCAATATCACAACTTCTTATCTATCCCAAAAGGGTACTCCGAATTGTACCCGAATTCTACAACCCAACTCCCTGAGGGTGGAGATCGCCAAGTGAGAGAGTGAATAGGACCACGATAGGCACGGGAGCACCGGCAAGCCCTATGCCACCCGACGTTCGTGCCAGCTATCGTGCCTGAATTGCAACCCCCGAGTAGCACACAAGCATGCACAAGTAGTCACATAACACATAGTAGATAGTATGGGGATCAACAAAAGAGGTTGTCCCGGACCAGCACATTCATTGATTAAACAAAATCATTTTATTGTAATAAAATAGTAAAAGTAAATTGCTTAATTATACTCATTGTTGTCAATTAAAATGTCCAGTTAATAAAGCAGATATTGCATTGTTGTTACTAAAAATGTTCAATCCTCATCATGTGGGTGATTTAAGTAACAAGGTAGATACTTTTTAGCTAAAACCCTACTTTGAACCCTAATCAAACCCTAGTTAAGTAATCATAATGTGTAAACATAGTTTACAGTCCTAGTCCATAAAGTCTTTTATTAGACTGAGTTGTCCTTTAAGGATTTAACAATTGATATAGTTATAATTATATTATTTAACATATAAACCTTCTAAACGAAGTCACCTTTTTAGAGTAAATAAATTTAACTAATGGTTATCGTAGTTTTTTTCGAAAACTTAGTAGTAGATAATATTTACTTGATTAACTGCCAGAATGACCTTAACCTATTTATTTTAGGAAGGATAAAATATTTTTATAATGATTTCTAGTTATTAAATTTTAAAACAATATCAACTAGCTATCAAATGCGTAATCAAAGTTCTTCAGGTTTATAGGCTCTTTTAGTAAACTAGAAATATCAAATTTATGTTAATAAAATCACCCTACGCAGACCTTTACATATGGTTCTTGCTTCATGTATGATTGACATTTGAGTCCAATGTTAAAGGAGCAAGTTGATGCACATATAACTTATCACAAAAAAAGGTTCAAATTAGCTATGGTCGAAATAGACTATGTATTACATATTTAATATATTCATAAACTTGTAACTTATCATATAATAGGTCCAAGTTGCAATTTTAATTTAGACTATATGTTATATAATCTTTCATAGTAGAATCAAGCCAATCTGCTACACTAATAAGTAAACAGTAATGGTTTTAAACTAAACGAAACCCATACTTGTAATAAACATAAGGATAATAATGCATTTACAGAAAGAGACCCGCACATGTTCTAGTGTTGATTGCGGCTGTTTTTTTAACTAAGAAAACGTGAAAGCTTATAAGAGTTTGTTGCTTTTTTTTTTATGTGTTAAAACTGAATTCCTAACATCTCTTTTATAGGTGCCTATATCTAATCTTATTGGCCTTTGACAATCACAATAATCATAGCCTAGCTTAAGCAAATAGTTGCGTGCCTTACTTCTATTAAACTAATTTCATGCAAGCTCTTGAATTCGGACATCTAAGATTCGTGAGCAGCTTGCATGAAAAACTGATTTATTATCACAACTTGACAACGTTCAAATGAATTGCTGAGTCACGGTTATCTTCATTGATTACTTGACACCATGGTAGTCTAACTTTAGGTAACTATTAGTTATCCTAAACAACTGTGGATCAAGATCTTTGTGTCCCTCATGCACGCCGAATTACCGACGGAGGAGCATTATAGTTATCTTTACGCTGCAGCGTGGCTTTCTACGGGAGGTTGTTAACATGCAAGGTTATGGGTGGCTAGTCCTAAGCTGCTCGCTGGACAACTTCTTAAATGACCAAGTTTACTTCTATCCCGACAACCATTAAAGCCAATGGTGAAGCAGCAGCTCATGCAAGCTAGTGATCAGGCAAAGCAATTATTGTACTAATATTTCGGGGGCTTTGGAAGCTTATAGCTGGCTGCTCAATGGACATCTAAGGATGAAGCGAATGATGCCACATTAACAAAACCACTAAGCTTAGATGGTAACATTTGCAGCTCGATAGGAACTTGTAATGTGCAGCCACACATCGCGATCTAAGAAAATGGTGAAGTAGCCATGTGTAGCTGTCTTAGGAAATAGTTGATCAAAATTAATGTGTTCATGAACTAAAAACTATAAATTTCAGAACTAATTAGGGTAGTATAGCAACAATCTATTAACCCAAGTATTAATCTCTAATCTACCCGTTTAAATTTAGCTATTTCCTAGTTCAATTTGAATTTGTTTGAGCATATCTAACAATTATTACAACTTCTAGTCTATCATACAGAACCATACCAAATTGAATTAATCTATCTAACACCCTTACTTCCATTTTAAAACTTAGATTTGTTACACTAATTCACCAATGTAATATCACCCTATTAAAAGTTGGATTTCCTAATTAGCCAATATCAGTCAACTCTAACTCCCAACTTATCTAAATTACTTAGTAGTAAGTCTATTAATTATCCATATTATTATAACTATACCATTTTTGAGTAACTCCCAATTAGTACACTAATCCTCCACTTAATAAGTTACATTGGTTCGAAAGTAATAAAGTATAATGTGATTCAATTTACGTACTAATAAACTCAAGTATCTCCTAAATCTAATGTACGTCGAAAACACATTAGCTTTTTAAATATTTCCTCGACTCTTGTTAACCCAATTTTTTTGTCATTTATAACCTCAGACCATAATGAACCTTAGTAAGTCATAACACCTATCACCATTTCGTTTTAACACAAGTAGTGTGGGCACCCCAAATACAACTGAAACCTTTTAGTAATTTGAGATTACCATCCTTTCATCTTTAACAAAATAATTTATAAACATTAACATTGTTCCCTCAAACAAAATAATACTTATCTACAACTAATTAAGTAACAAAGGAAGATGAACAGTCATCCTAATTATTCACTAGTCCTGTAAGATTAAGCTACTATCCTAGCAGTGCCACCCAAATTCATAGCTTAAAGATAGTCTCCATCTTTACACTAAGGTCCATTCTAAAGTCTGCAAGCACCCAATATAAATCCTCAAGATAACCTAGTATAAGCTCAACTAATAAACTAGATAACCTTAAGTGCCTTAAGTTACGCTATTTCTCTAATGACTCATAGCCAACTCCAGTAATTCAAATGATAAAAGCTAGATTATTAATATAAATCTATGTTGGATATTAGGGTTAGGTCGCCCAATGTGGGTCGACCAGACCCGACCCATTTAGTATGGGTCAAAAGGGAGTTGTGGGAAGTTATGTAAATAACATCCCACTATATCCAAAAAGTAAAAAAGAAAAAAGAAAAAAAGAGAACGTACATTAGTTCTCAGATAATAGAAGAAAAGTCTTCTGTCTTCTTCACTCTTCTCTCTCCCAAACTCTCTCTGCCAGTTTACTATGAGTAAACAATTAAATCAAAAGGGCTCTTAAGTTGTGGCCATATAGTCTAAGATCGTACATGTATTTTGGACTCCGATTCGCGACTGTTTAACGGTGGAACGAACGTGGTTAATTCTGACAAACTTTTTCGCATACTACGAGGTTAGTATTTAACTTTATTCGGATTATGAAGATCCGTATTGTATACTTAAATTCATCATTGGTATCAGAGCCAAATCGTTGGTTCTCCGTAGATATTTGATCTCTGCAGTATATATGTGTATATGCATATTTTTGAGCGATTTTTAACGTAATAATTGTTAATTTACGTTTCTGTGAAGTATCATAAGTATGTGTATTTTTGGTACTGGTAGAAAGTGCTCGCTGCAAGGATTCTAACAGCGCAAATTTCGTAATTTTTTGTTAAGTAATGAATTTATTACGAATTTTTAAAGTTTGATTGTCAAACTGATTAAAACATTTTTTCTGCGTTTTTTTGTCACTGTTTTGCCCCTTTTTTGTGCTTGTAACATGCTCCAAAAATTGTGTATTTGGTACTGTTAGAACGGGCTCGTCGAGAGCTTTTCGTAGATATATTATTCGCTAACTTTGGCCTTAAAACGCATGAGATATGATTTTTCGAAGTTTTTGCGAAAATTAAAAAAAAAAATTGGGGTAATGCGTGTTCTTGGTGTAGTGTGTGCGCGACGAAAAACGTAAAACGTTGGCTGAACATGGGTCTGGACATGGGGGTCACGTGGCCCAATCATGGGCTGCCACGTGGCCGATCATTTTTTCTTGTGGCTGAGGATTTTTAAAATTAAAAAAAAAAAAAAAAAAAACAAAATGGGGTCATTGCAACTTGTGTCAGGCGTTCACGTCTGACAATCAAGTAGTGGGCCACGTGGCTCAATTAAGATGCGCCACGTGGCCATGCGCCATATAATTTTTTTTTTTGATAAAAAAAAAAAAAAGAATTAAAATTTGTTTTTAATTCTTAGCTCTCAAATGTGACTTGGCTTGGCTTGTGATATGGTGGCTCGGCTAAGAGGCTCGGCTCGGCTTGGTGGCTTGGCTTGTCGGCTCGGCTCGGCTTGGAGGCTTGGCTTGGAGGCTCGGCTTGCTCAGTCGGCTCCGGTTCGGCTTGGTGGCTCGACTAACGGCTCGGCTTGGTGGCTTGCTTAACGGCTCGGCTTTATAGCTTGGCTCATGGCTCGGCTCGGCTTGGCATTAAAAAAAAAAAAAATTATTAATACATATGTTGTATTATTATTATTATTTTTTATTTTTTATTTTTTATTTTTTGGCCCACATCTTTGTGATGTTTTTATAATTGATCCCATAACTTTATATTATTTATTATTCGACCCCATAACTTTGTATTATTTACAGTTTGACCCTATAACTTTGTATTATTTATGGTTTGACCCCATAACTTTGTGTTATTTACAGTTTGACCCTATAACTTTATATTATTTATGGTTTGACCCCATAACTTTGTATTATTTATGGTTTAACTATATAACTTTGTGTTATTTATGGTTTGACCTCATAACTTTGTATTATTTATGTTTTGACCCCAATGTTCTCAATAAGGGTCATTATCTTTGTGATAATTGTGTTTTAGGCTCCTATTTCTCGTAGAGTAAGTACATAATTTAAATTTAATTTCAATTTAGACATGAAATCATGAGTGTTTTCATTTAATTGTCCAAATTTCTTTGTGATTCAATTGTAATTATTACAATATAGGCATGAAATTTTTGTAATTTCATATAAATGCCTAAAATTTTTGTAATTTCCTTGTAATATTTGCGATTAGGGGCATGAATTTTTGTAATTTCATTTAAAATTCTAAAATTTGTGTAATTACGTTGGAATCTTTGCAACAAGTGACATGAAATTTTTTGTAATTTCATTTCATAGTATGAAATTTATGTCATTTCATCATACAACTTGTTGTGTATAATATTAATAGATGCTATGTGCACTATTAATTTTTGAAATTACTTGATTGGACCATTATGTACTAAAGTCGTTTATTTTCCTGAGGACTTTAGTGGTCATTCGAGGATTGAGCGAGTTAAACAAACTGCGATAAATACTTCCAACATTACTGACCATATGGGCACGCATTGTTGTAAGTCCAAAATAATTATCCTATAGATCGTTTTACATTTAATGATTATGTGTAATATTAAATGTTTTATGGGATAACTTTTTTTTTTATGAGCATGTGATAGTCATACGTGATTTCATGTGTAGTGTTAAATGTATTCTCATTTCCTCCTAACACACGTAGAACCAAATTTGTGTCTTTTGGGTCTCGATAAGTTTGAGACAACTTCTACATGCCCAATTGTCATGGTCCATACGTGTTAAAAGAATTGAATGTGTCAACTCTGGTTGTCCACAACAATTATAAAAGAAAGGAGAACATTGAGGAGTAGTTCTTTTTGCCTAACACTGTTAGTTGTTTATATGTTAAACATTTTTCTAATTCTTGTTGTTATCATAAGCATATGTTGCATATGTTAATAATTAGTTTATTAATTCTTTATTTGAGTGGGAGTTCTAAGATTGGGATTGATGTGATTCTAATCTAGAACTATTAGTTTCTACACATGTGAATTTATGTAATTCATATACGGAACTAATGTTTCTACTCGAATAGGATTAAATTGTGATAATTGTGACATTTGAATATAGAATTTGGCAGGTTGTACTACAATCTATTGGTACTATATCTTATGTCACTTTATTACATTTAAAAACTTGTTCAAGTAGAATTAAACATCTAAATGTGCTAGTACCGAACATCAAGGATGTTTATGTTGTGGTTCTTTATGATAACTGCAAAATATCATTGCTGTAGGAAAAATGAACGGTGATGATTGCAAATGTGGCATCATCAAGTTCAGAATATCCTTGTGCAACAAATAGGTGCTTGAAACACTGAGTTATGTTGTGATGCACTATTAGTGTGGTAACACCACTCAGCATCGGAGGTAATAGGCCTATCAGGCTGAAAAATGTTAATGCTCGCATCGCGTTGCAGAGCACCGTGCATTATATCTCATTTGCTGCCTACGAAGTTTAACCTAATACAGAGGGAATGTTTGAAAGCTTGAAAGAGAAGTTCAGTGGAATTTTCATTTCTAAGCTGAGTCAGCTTATATTGAGTTCGACACATGCCGCAAAAGTCTCAATGCTACTGAGTGATAGCATTTCTGAGATGTCGAACATAATTTGAGAATTGAAGGCAATTGCCCACATTTTCATTTATGGTCAACAAACGTATGTTGTTATCATATCCTTACCATCTGAGCTAAGTGCACATGATTGTTATCTTGACACAAAAAGGAAATGTTAACATATTCCAAACGTTAAGCGTCAATTGGAGGTGGTGTAGAATGCCTTTTAGCCAGAAGGGCTACTGGTCAAGCTTATGTAGCCAAGACCAATAAACAAGGATCATGTGGGTCCAAGTAAAAAAGGGCAATACCACTGAAAAAAAACCATAGAGGACAGACGTATATGTGGAAATTGCAATTTAACATTGTAATAGCTATGTGAAACTACAATTGTCACAAAAGGATCACTAAGCTCGGGATTGCCCCAAGTTGAAGATCAAACGTTTGTCCTCATGACTAAAAACGTAGGAGCTTTTGTGGGATACCATTTGATTTTAGATCAAAATATGGTTATTTTTGTAATAACTCAAGAGTTGAAGTCAAGGGCATTGACACTTGATAAGTACCATTATGTGATGGTCAAACTCTATATTTTTCCACAATGTGCTAGAAGCTCTGGTTTTTCAAGTCAACTTGGTCTGTGCATTCAAATCCCTTTACGATTAGGTCTTATACTTTATAAGTACTCAGTTGAATTGTTAGGAACAACTCATCATAAATCTGGCTACATTGTACATGGTTTCCTTGTTCTACGCGCTGAACATAAAAACCGTTGTGTTATTTATGCTATATCTTTGAGATTTGTAGCATAGCAAGCTAGGCATACTCAGTCGAAATATAATGAACAGGCTCACAAGAAAATGTCTTTTGAGACTGTGATTAGAGAAATTCTACCTGCCACTGTGTGAAATTTGCCTAGTCGATAACACCACAATAAATATGTAAGCTTGCGAGCTAGTTTTCCATTGTAATTAATTCATCCCGAAATTTCTTGGTTCAAAGAATGTTAGGGCATGACAAAAGGCCTAATATTTCATTGCTAACGATTTCATTAGTTGTGAGCTTGTCCTTTATGTTTTCTCACAAGTCCAAAGCATTTATTTACTTTGTAAGTAATTTTAAACTTGTGAGAATCCATGAGACAAAATGAAATCGATAACTGACTGTGGTCAAGTATATCTATTTGATTAGTTCAAAGTCTTGTAATGAAACAGGTATAACACGAGAGCTAACTATTCCTATAACTTTGCAACTATGAGATGTTGTAGAAAAATGAATAAAACCTCATTGGATATGGTTATGTATATGATGTGTCATATGAATTTCTCAATTTTGTGTTGAGAATTCGCAATTCTAATACATATATTTAACCAAGTACCCTTATAATTAGACACTTCAAGACCCTATAAGTCATGGATTAATAGTGAACCAGTCCACAATGACTTATGACTCTGGGAGTTGGCTACTTTGTTCATAATATTTCTCATAAGCATGAGAAACTAAAACCGAAAGGAAATGAAACATTTCTATTTGGTACATTGAACGCTTCAAAAGGGAATGTTCATTGATGGACAAATAGTAGGAGTGTGTCTAAACTCAACATTCTTGGACAAAGAATTTCCTAGAGGGAGACTCAATTATTGGAATTGAAGACTCCTAATGGTCCTATTTCTCGCAATCTTTCAGTAGGACTGGAGAGTTTGTTTCCGTTCACTGATCCAAGTGGGAGATAAACACCGGTTGATCACTATGAATTTGTTTCATATAGCACTATGAATTGGTTTCATATATGACTTTATTTCACGATCAATGTGAGTTCACTTCATTAACCGGTTTGTGGATCATGTTCACTTGCAATAGTAATACCGGTATGATCAACTAGAACTTGTTTTGTGATCAATGTGAATTTGTTTCATTGTCGGACGATTGTGAAAATAAGTTTTCATAAGATTACTAATGAAGGATAATGGTAGAGTAGTTTATATGTTTAAAGTCAAGATCCAGAGGGGTCGATCTAAAGATTCTTGTTGTGTAGCAAGAGTCATGAATCAAGAATGTTCTTGAATGACTCTACGTATAAGTCTACAAACCTTTATATACTCTTGTAGTTAGAAGTGAAAGTCTAAGCTAAATGATTATATCCCTAAATGCCAGAATAGATTGATGATATAAAAATGTTTCCTATTCAAGCACCATAGAGACCTAGTATATATTGTGGTGTATACGTGATTAGATATTTGATCTTGTCATGAGATATCAATCAAAGCTTTGATAAGTTCATTGCATCATTGTCAAAAGGATCGTGAGGTATTAAAGGGCAATTTAGTTTTGCCTATGTCGTTGAAGTGCTGATCTTTGTGGGAAGATATCCACATACGCTAACTTGGGTGGTGACCCAAATGAGCAATAAGATACCTCTTCGTATATGCTTTCTTGCTGATTATTGGCACTAATTCGTGGAGTAGCAAGAAGCAAAAATGCATAGTATTGTGGAACTCTGAAATTGAGCTATGTGGCATGCTCAGTAATTATGCAAAAGGCAGTATGGCTCGACAGAGTATGATAGACTTGAGATGAATCAGATGCTAGAAGGGCAATGACGATCTATTGTGTCCACTAATTATCCGTCGCCCATGCTAAGGATCCTAAATTTCATGACAAGATCTGGTACATAGACGTTAAGTATGACTTTATGTCATAAAAGGAAGCGACTGTGGATCACTCACCTACGCATGAGATGACAGTGACCTCCTTCATAAGCCCATCTCCAGAGATATGCATTTGTTGCAGTAGAATCTCTAGCGTTGCGTAGGCTTTGATATTGATGTATAGTAAGGTAATGCGCAATTACTAATGTACTCATACTGGTGAGTGTTTTATGCCAGTTCATAGTGAACAAAATTTTCTTCATGTGTTTGCTTGGTGCCTTATCTTTGTGATAAGCTTGGAAGAAACCGAGTATGAGTATGCTCGCACATATTGACATCGAAAAGTATGTTGACAAGTTGATGAGATTGGCTCTCTCACACGAGAAATTGCCTCTGGCGCAGTAGGAACGTGCAGAGATGAGACAATATGAGTTGGTTAGTATTCGTCGGGAAATACTATACTTATATAAAATATGTCGCCTTAAGTATTGGTTTAGAATTGGTTCCTATGACAATATTAAGATGAGACCTCTTATTTGTATATGTTATAATAAATAAATAAAAAAACTGACATGAGGTTGATATGGACTCCTACAGTCCATAAAACTTGTTTATAGCCAGACGTGAAACCTCGATTACTAGGTGTATTAAGTTTGAGGATTCAGGTTAGTTTCTGAGTGATAACTAGATCAAGATCTGTACGGTGTTTGATTTAGGTAAAGACATACGCCCCTTTTTAAGGGAAGTCACACCGTAACACATGTTTCATACCATGTGTGCTTTGCGACCGTAAAAGGAAGTGGGTGAATGAATCCCTACTTCACCACTGTGTGAGTCCTTGAAGCAATAAATGCTTCTTTAGGATACCCTTAGTGACCTACGCTCATATTCTAATAGGTCAAGTTCAATGTTAGCTACTTTGGTATGTTGCCTAAAGATCACGTTAGATTCGATCATATGGGACATGTCCGGGAAAGCAGTTGACTTGATTTAGAAGGATATTGAGCGAAGGGAAGACTGTTTACATCTAGCGCTACATGTGTTCATTGGTCGACCAGTTATACAATCTTTGTGATTGAACAATCTTTGTGATCGAACATAACTATGAATACATGTTTGAGATTTAAAGGTCAAACATAGCCTACGAGAGATAAGGTGTGTGTTGACTGATGTGAACTTAAAATTGGTCTAGGGTACAGCGAGATTTTTTCTTCCGTTGAAGACCGTTGCTCCCATGTCATCCTAACAGGTGCATGGTCTGAGCTTCCACTTGTTGTGTGCTCGCGGGTCGCACGACTTATTTGCCTGTATGAATTTGATGGTAGTTCCTGACAAGGTCGTAGAGAAAGATAGTGGTAGATATAGGTCTACCCATCTTGTGCGAGTGGGAGATGTTGGATATTAGGGTTAGGTCGCCCAATGTGGGTTGACCAGACCCGACTCATTTAGTATGGGTCAAAAGGGAGTTGTGGGAAGTTATGTAAATAACTTCCCACTATATCCAAAAAGTAAAAAAAGAAAAAGAAAAAAAGAGAACGTACGTTAGTTCTCAGATAATAGAAGAAAAGTCTTCTGTCTTCTTCACTCTTCTCTCTCCCAAACTCTCTCTGCCAGTTTACTATGAGTAAATAATTAAATCAAAGGGGCTCTTAAGTTGTGGCCATATATTCCAAGATCATACATGTATTTTGGACTCCGATTCGCGACTGTTTAACGGTGGAACGAACGTGGTTAATTCTGGCAAACTCTTCCGCATACTACGAGGTTAGTATTTAATTTTATTCGGTTTATGAAGATCCATATTGTGTACTTAAATTCATCAATCTAGGTTCACATCTTATTACCGTTCCAATTCCCAGCAAATCCTATCCACCGAAGGTAGTTAATAGAATTCCATAACTTTAGCATTTCTAGTCACTTCCAAGCACAAATTATCTTAATATGCTGGTGAGTTGAAACGAATGTTTAGCTTGATATGTTAGTTGTAACACGTATTCTTAATTTAAATTATTTCTTTAGCATAAAAACTCCAAGCACATAAGTGAAGTAAGCCAAACATATAAGAAACACTTTATTTCATATACTACAATTTGGAATTTAGATACGGGTCCTTACATATTAACCATGCGTCGTGCTAATATTTTCTCCCAATAGCGCAGCATCCTGCTTCACCTGGCTGTGTCATCTCCTATGAGCAAACAATGACAGCCAAATAGCTAAGCCATGCACGGTATGATCATGATCTTACCGTCCTAAACAAACAACCAAATTCTATTACTACCAAGATCATTATAGTCTATCAATAGCCAATGAAACATAGTGACATAGCCTAAGTTACTAAGCATTATTGAAGGATAATTAGCTTGCAACCATCGGGTCTTCCACTGTAACGTTGGTATCACCATCCTCGTTCGATCAAGTGACTCATATGGCCAATGTTGCATGGCCGACACGGCAGCATATCTATTATCCATACCAAGCATCAAGCTATGGATCATAGTCATCCTCCGCAGGGCATCGTCCTCTTAACACCTCACCAATTTCTTGTTCTTATCGCACAATGATCTTAGTCTAATATCCACTCCACCATCCTATAGTCTTTAGTGCTCATCATGACACCACCAATACTCATTATTGCCTATTAAGCTTCACCGCCACCATTGTACTAAGTAAGCCTCAACATTATAAAAAGGATACCACTTATTCGGTAGTAGGGGACACAAAAAAAACTGATTACTTTAGCTTTATATTACATATAAACGTAGGAGCCAAAAAGAATTAGTGGTTATTTGGGGGTTGCGTGTGTTCTACTCCCTGTTAGAACTTTGGTAGTTTTTATTGTACTTGAAATATCTTAGCTTTATAAGAAATAATATGAGCGACGCAAACCTGCTGCCATCATTGTGATCAACACGACTATTAACAAGGTGAGGAGATTTCCTTAAAATTCATGCTTATTTATGAATTGTATGTGCCAGTTGTTAACTTTGACTATATTTATAATAGTTATTAAATTATACTCATGACTAACTATAAATGTGTGGAGATTTTAATAAACGAAGCATATTATTTGTGTTTACTTACGATGTTATTTGATTACGTTACGTGTTATGTCTCATGTAATTATCATTTGTCTATGTTAAGAAAAGACTATAGTATTATATGTTGCTTAGCTTAATTCTTTCCAATTGTAGATATGTTTATATATTACCATGAGGTTATAATAAAAATATAGTTTTAATGCTAAAAGTTGGCTGGACACGAGCTGGGTGATCGAAATAAAGGTTTTAGCCTATGTGTTAGATAATTGGTATGGGACTTGGAAGTAACATTGTAATCATCACTGGTATTTAATTAATTGAATAGCATTTAAGTTGTTACTACCTGCCTAAATAGGCTTTATTCTAATTTTGGAAAAACTGGATGAAATTACTATTAATAAGAATAGTTGGTATATTAATTAACAATTGGATTATTAATCTAAAAACCTAAGAATTGTTTAATACACATTAAATGTGTAGTTTTCCTTGATAAAGGCATGCTTACTATTTGAAAATGTCCGAAGAACATCTAACTAGTTTCAACTGACCTAACTAGCTAAGGTTATCGAGTTTGCCAGAAACGTGAATCTTATTAAAACTAGTGTTTATTGGGACTACAATACATGTATATGGTTACCTATTCCTCCTATTGGTTAGCTATTGGTTAGTGTTTGTCAAACATTTTAAGTGACAACAATGAGCTGCTATGAGTCACATTCCAGTACCGGTATGAACGGGGACAACCTCTTTCGTTGTTTCCCCCTACTATGTGTTTATCAAAATACGCGTTTGTAATTGCGAAGTATGTTATCAATTGTGTGTTATATGGCTACTTGTGCATGTTCCTATTTGTTAGTGCCCTCTCTCGTTGGGGGGCTTGACTCATTGGGAGAGTTGGGACGTTCTTCTTGAAAGTGCCTTTCTCGCTCGGGGGCTTGACTGACTGGGATAATTGGGATGCACTCCTTCAATCAATAAAGATCAAGCAATCTAATAAACCCCATGGTAGAAGCTCCCGTATCGCTTGGGTGGCATCGAGATTGTTGGGACGAC
Source organism: Ehretia macrophylla (assembly GCA_037974665.1). NCBI lineage: Eukaryota > Viridiplantae > Streptophyta > Magnoliopsida > Boraginales > Ehretiaceae > Ehretia > Ehretia macrophylla. The sequence goes on from CM075783.1 coordinate 46,935,352, forward strand.
CCGACAACCATGGTAATTCGTGGTGTATATCCGGATATCACCCTCTTGTTTGGCGTTTGGTGATATGATATTGAGAGAAGACTTGAGACTGGCCATCTCTACAAATGCTCGTGGAACTGTATCATTTTTATTATGTGAATAAGTACTCTCGCTTGGGACCACTACCGCCCTTGGAGAGCTTGCTCTCGCTTGGGATTAGTACCGCCCTCAAAGAGGAAAGTTGATTATTTATCTAGATATCATTACTGTTATTGACACGTGATTCGAATGTAAATAGTTTATTGATGTTATCGAACTTGTATTGTATCGCATCATGGTTTTTGAAAGTCCCAAACATGTTTTTAAAACTCTTTTATTCCATCCTCACTAAGCTTTCAAATGGCTCACCCTCTTTCCCTCCCTCCCCTCCCCTTGCAGGTGAAGTTTAGCTTGAATGGGTGTTGTTACTGTGTGTCAAAGTTGAATGACTATGTGTTCGAAGTTCCGTGCCTTCCATGTTCTGATAAATGATCCAAGTTTTAAAGGCTAGAAGTACTCACAGGTAAAAGGGTAGCTGTAGGTGAAACCCTAATTGTATAGCAGCAGGGTAGCTTCCGTGTCTTAGGTGGTGATATAACACTCTTTGTACCTAAACAACTGTATAAAATCTGGTTATTGAATAGTTTTATGTATCTTCTTCCTCTTAATGTTACCGTAAATTATTTACATGAGACCACAGCGATAATGAACACAAACTTTGGCCTAGTCTTGGGAAGGGCTGGGTTGGGGTCGTTACAGGTGGTATGAGAGCTTAGATAGCTCATAAGCCGTGATAGGTTCTTTGGTCAGTGGGTACTCGTCTTTTAGAGATATGTGTTTAGCATGATAATACGTGCCTAATGTGCTTATCTACTAAGTATAAACCTACGTGCATATATGCTACTTACAAACTTGTCTAACATGCTATAGGAGAATTATGTGCACCCAATGTGCATTACATGTCTTCCTTGATACTATGAGTAAGGTGTATTAATTGTATATTATATAATTCAATATTAAAATAGTTGGAATTAGAATATGAAAGTTTCAGCTTTCATGGAACTCGAGCTACAAGAATAATTAACAAAATATAAGTAATGTATTTAGGTTGTATAAGTAGAAAACAAGTATAATAGGCACGTAGGTAACAAATTAAGAACTTTATTCTTAGATAATTGTAATTAGAATGTAGTATCTTATAGGTAGAAGATTTTCTAGTGGGAAAATGTGATAATGGTATGTAGTTTGGAAGGAAGAAAGGTCTTGGAGGAAGCTCGGGTTGATCCATCTGCTAAACATTCATCTGGTGAGCCTCGACCATCACTTATGACAACACCCAATAAGAAATACGTAAGTAAATTGTGAGGACATAATTTTTATAAGGAGGGGAAGATGTAAGGACCCGTACTCAAATCTCGAGCATTAATTAAGTAGTACTAATGTGTTTGGTATTCGTATTTCTTATATTAGGAATTAAACTTAGGAAACCTATCAAACTAAGCAATCGTTTCAATTAAAAGGAAATAATAACGCGGTAGGTACACTTGGATAGTTTGAGCGTTAGAAATATTAAATCTAGTATTTCATTTGGATTGAATAATCTCTACAGCTTTACTGCTTACTTACTTTAGTTAGGATTTGATAGGTAATGATGTGAAATATATATAGATAAATAGGTAATAACTATATACCAATTCTAACTTGTGAAATGAAGAAAGAAACTAGTATATTAACTAAGTAGCTAAATTTAGTAGATACATTAGATAGACTACAAATTAAAAATAGTTAACTTTGTATGCTACCCTTTATGTTAATAACTCATATGGTATTCCAGTGTAACCTTACTCTATAACTAGGATACGGTGATACGAAATGAACCTACTAGAAAATAGTTTATAATTATTCTAAGTATATTATAGATAACAGAACTTGAAATAGGGTATGATATATTTTATGAATACCTCGGAATATATTTGGATAATGATAGGATAACTTGAAGTTGCAGAATTCGGATTAATCAAAATATACATATATGTGCTAAGTTCCTAATAAAGAGAATTAGTATCTATAATTTGAATAAGTGCATTAACTAGATTAGGGATTACAAATAAATTAACTAGGTAGTAACTGGGTAACAATCTGAATTTTTGAAATAGAAATTGGAAAATTAAGAACTAAGTTAGTATATGATCTACTTGGTTTGGTCTATTAATTGACTTAGTTAAAAATGGAAATTACAGGGAAATGATCTAGTGACTAGGTGTTAATTATGTAGTAATCTTAGAAGAAAAGTAAGAATGTTATGTTAGTTTAGCTGAGTAGAATATGATAAATGGTGGTTTATTATCGATGCTAATTAGGATAACACTACTTTTTCACTAGAATGTTACGGTAATCTTAACTTTTAGATGACAAAAGGGGATGAATAGTATAATTTAATAAATACAATAGATGATCTGAAAATATTTAGAATTATTGGATAAATTAATGCTATAATATCATATTTTGGGATAAGTTACTAGTTCAAAGTTCAAACAAATTATTTCTTAAACCATCGACTAATTTTACACAATTGTTTTAGCACCTTCATCATTTATCTAAGCCTACCCTACCCGATAAACTTCATCTTCCATGCCTAATGAGCAGTCTGCTAGGAAACTCCAAACTCCACCAAATGACTTCAAGCTTTGCTGCCATCGTACGAAGCTAATATCGCCACCTTTGTCTATTATCCACTGCAGCTATTAACCATGCATCGTGTCAATATTTCATCCCTACAGCGCATCATCCTGCTTCACCTGGCTGTGTCATCTCCTACGAGCAAAGAATGACAGCCAAATAGCTAAGCCATGCACGGTATCATCATGATTTTACCATCCTAAACAAACAAACAAATTCTATTACTGCCAAAATCATTATAGTGTATCAATAGCCAATGAAACATAGCGACATAGCCTAAGTTACTAAGCATTATTGAAGGATAATTATCTTGCAGCCATCGGGTCTTCCACTTTAACGTTGGCATCACCATCCTCGTTCGATCAAGTGACTCATATGGCCAATGTTGCATGGCTGACACGACAGCCTGTCTATTATCCATAGCAAACATCAAGCTATGGATCATAGTCATCACCCGTAGGGCATTGTCCTCTCAACACATCACCAATTTGCTGTTATTGTCGCACCACAGTTTTTGCCTAATATCCACTCCACCGTCCTATTCTCTTTAGCGTTCATCATCACACCACCAAAACTCATTATTAACTATTAAGCTTCACTAACACCATAGTACTAACTAAGCCTCAACATTATAAAAAGGATACCACTTCTTCGGTAGTTGGGGACACAAAAAAAAAAACATAATTAGTTTAGTTTTATATTACATATAAACGTAGGAACCAAAAAGAATCAGTGGTTATTTGAGGGTTGCGTGTGTTTGACTCCCTGTTGGAACTTTGGTAGTTTTTATTGTACTTGTAATATCTTAGTTTTATAAGAAATAATATGAGCTACGCAAACCTGCTACCATCCATGTGATCAACACGACTATTAACAATGTGAGGAGATTTCCTTAAAATTCATGCTTATTTATGAATTATATGTGCAGTTGTTAACTTTGACTATATGTATAATAGTTATTAAATTATGCTCATGACTAACTATAAATGTGAGGAGATTTTGATAAACGAAGCATATTATTTTGTTTACTTACGATGTTATTTGATTACGTTACGTTATGTCTCATGTAATTATCATTTGTCTATGTTAAGAAAAGACTATAGTATTATATGTCGCTTAACTTAATTCTTTCCGATCGTAGATATGTTAATATATTACCATGAGGCTATAATAAAATTATAGTTTTAATACTAAAAGTTGGCGTCATATATGAACACGGTTAAGCTGGGTGATCAAAATAAAGGCTCTAACCTATGTGTTAGATAACTGGTATGGGACTTGGAAGTAACATTGTAATCATCACTAGTATTTAATTAATTGAATAGCATTTAAGTTGTTATACCTGCCTAAATAGGCTTTATGTAAATTAGGAAAAATTGGAAGAAATTACTATTAATAAGTATAGTTGGTATATTAATTAACAATTGGATTATTAATCTAAAATCCTAGGAATTGGTTAATACACTTTAAAGTTTAGCTTGCCTTGATAAAAGGTATACTTACTATTTGAAAATGTCCGGAGAACATCTAACTAGTTTCAACTGACCTAACTAGCTAAGGTTACCGAGTTTGCAGGAAACATGAATCTTGTTAAAACTAGTGTTTACTGGGACTACAATACATGTATATGGTTACCTATTCTTACTATTGGTTAGTGTTTATCAAACATTTTAAGTGACAACAAGGAGTTGCTATGAATTACATTCTAGTACCGGTATAAACGGGGACAACCTCTTTCGTTGTTTCCTCCCTTATGCGTTTATCGAAATACGTGATTGTAACTGTGAAGTATGTTATCAATTGTGCGCTATATGGCTACTTGTGCATGTTCCTATTTGTTAGTGCCTACTCTTGCTCGGGGGCTTGACTCCTTGGGAGAGTTGGGATGTTCTTCATGAAAGTGCTTTTCTCGCTAGGGTGCTTGACTCCCCTAGAGAATTGGGATGCACTCGTTCAATCATTAATGATCAAGCAATCTAATAAACCCAATGGTAGAAGTTCCGGTATCACCTAAGCGGTATCGAGCTTGCCGGGATAACCCGACTACCATGGTAATTCGTGGTATATATCTGGATATCACCCTCTTGTTTGACGTTTGGGGATATGATGTAACACCCCGACCCCTCACGAGATCGGGAATTATGTTAAACAATCTATACTCATCCCATTACCAAACCTGGTCACAAAATTTAGAAAAAACGGATGGAGTTTTCTTTGTACCGTGGACTATTTGGATACCTTTAAACAACAAATAAAATCACCATCACAAAATCACCACAATCATCGACTGTAACACCGCCACTACCCAGCTTCAAGGTCATCCGAGCCTTAAGCAAAACAAGACATTATAACCACATACAAGCATGCAATTAATTATCCTTAAATCTTGTCTTTTATTCGCTTATCATACCACTCTATATTATCAATTAGTCTTTCTTATAAACTAAAGTCAAACAACTACCAACTTCCATTAACACAAAAGCAAGTAGCATAATGGAACGTAAAGATAAGCTATTACAATCCACTACCATTCAAGTCATACATTAACCTAGCTATTACAATTCTTCAACAACTCCAAATAGATATACAAGCCCATAGGCACAAAATAGAACATAGCATAATACAAGCAAGATCTTCACAGAATCTACAAACAACATCCCAACCTCAAACAATAGTGTCACGCCTCGACCAAACCCTACACTAAAGGCTAAGTCTGGACCCGACAAGCAGACAGAGTCTCCTCTGTAATGTGGACATTCTAAAAACCTGTAATCATACAATTCAAGCCACAAAACAATAGGAACAACATTTCTAATTAAAACCAAACTTCAAGGCCATCCGAGCCTTAAGCAGTACAACAGTTTAGTTACATACAAGCATGCATTCACAAGACAACTTCTTTACAAAACCGCTTATCATGCCACTCCATGATAGCATTTAAACATTCTTAGGAATTAAAACAACCATTCATTCACCCCCAAGCATTCAAAGTAGCTAAGAGCAGCAATATAAGTTATTACATGCCATAGTTCCACATTTTCTACCATAAACATCTAGTTTCCAGCTTACAACTGCATCAATATGTACATAAGCACTTTCATAAAGTTTCAGTTTCCTGGAAGCATATGCAATAACCTTTCCGTTTTGCATCAATACACAGCCCAGACCCTCTTTAGAAGCATCGCTATAGATTACCAGATTATCATAACCCTCAGGCAAAACAAGAATAGGAGTTGTGGTTAACCTCTTCTTTAATTCCTGGAATCTAGCCTCACATTTATCATTCCAGTCAAACACCGTCTTTTTTAGAGTAAGCTGAGTCAAAGGCCTGAAAATTTTAGAGAAATCCTTAACAAATCTCCGATAATACCCTGTTAAGCCAAGATAGCTACGGATTTCTGTAACAGTTTCAGGCCGTTTCCAAGCTAATACAACCTCAATCTTCGCTGGATCAATAGAAATACTATTATGAGAGATAATATGACCAAGAAAAGCAACTTGCTTAAGCCAGAATTCACATTTGCTGAACTTTGCGAATAACTGATGCTCTTGAAGAGTCTGCAATACAATCCTGAGATGTTGTTCATGCTCCGCCTCAGATTTAGAATATACAAGAATATCATCAATAAAGATAACCACAAATTGGTCCAAATAAGGATGTAATACCCTTTGCATTAAATCCATGAATGCGGCATGAGCATTAGTCAAACCAAACGGTAGTACAACAAACTCATAATGACCATAAGGAGTTCTGAAAGCGGTTTTAGGTACATCATCTTTCTTAATCCGCAACTGATAATAACCCTGCCTCAAATCGAATTTAGAGAATACCCTGGTGCCTTGCAACTGATCAAATAACTCTTCAATGAAAGGCAAAGGATATTTGTTTTTAACAGTTACCTGATTAAGACCCCGATAGTTAATATATAAGTGAAGAGATCCGTCCTTCTTCTTAACAAATAGAGCTGGTGCACCCCAAGGTGAAGAACTCGGCTGAATAAATCTTTTCTCAAGCAAGCCCTGCAATTGAACTTTTAATTCTTGCAATTCGGGTGGAGCCATTCTATACGGAGTCCTAGAGATAGGTGTAATCCCCAGTAATAAGTCAATCATAAATTCTATCTCTCTATCAGGTGGCAAACCAGGTAATTCCTCAGGAAAAACCCCCGAAAACTCTCTCACAATAGGCACATCATTCAGTTTTAGCTTATCCGTAGGTTGATTAATCAAATAGGCCAAATAAGTATCACAACCTTTACTTAGCATTTTAGTCGCCTTAATAGAAGAAATTATACGAGCACTCATAGACTTACGACTACCGACAATCTCAATTATAGGTTGATTAGGCATTTATAGCTTCACATTTTTTCTTCTACAATCTAGATAAGCATAATATTTACTCAACCAATCCATACCCAGAATTATTTCAAAGTCCTTAAAAGGTAAGATAATCAAATCGACAGGAAAGACTCGACCCCCAATGCATAATTCACAGGTTTTACACACAGATTCAGTAGAAATTTTAATGCCCACAGGTGAACCTACCTCAATCTTATAAGGCAACATATCAATTTTCAATACAGTAGATTGAGCGCACATAAGTGTGATAAATGAGTGTGTAGCCCCGGTATCAATTAAAATTGTAACTGATTTATTATTGAGAAGAAAAATACATTCTACCACAGCAGTCGTATCTGCAAGCTCCTCTGCATCCAAAGCAAATACTCGGGCTTGCCCCCGTGGCGCTGGTGTTGTAGCTGGTGCTCGGGTCTGAGAACTCTGACCAGATGTCTAATCTCTGGTGTTCTTGAATTTCAAACAGTCCTTGACCCTATGCTGGTCACTCCCGTAGCCTGTACACCTATTCAACTTCCTTCAGCAGATCTCCTCAGTATGGCCCTAACGTTGACAAAAGCTACACTACTGGTGGCATCTTGCAACAGTGCCTCTCGAATGAGCTCTGTAAGAAGAAGTAGCTAAACTACCCTGTTGAGACCGAGCTGCAACTGGACGAGACTGCCCCTGATTCTGACTCTAAACTGGTCGTGCCTGAGTTTAAGTAGGCCCGGTGTAACTCTGAGTCTGCCTCGGCTGCTGACTCTAACCAACTGAAACAGCCTGTGTCACGCCCCGATCACTCATGAGACCGGAGGCTCTAATAACCAAGCTATTCTCAACCCAATTCCAACTCAGTCTCAAAATTTTAGGGAAAACGGACAGAGTTTCCTCTGTACCGGAAACATTTTTCAAACCTATAAATGCTCAAAATAGCCACAATATACTAAAACAAGATTTTATAATTAAAATTCAAAGGTTCAAGGCCATCCAAGCCTTTGAACAACAACTACATAACATACAAGCAAGCAAATCATTTCTAATTTTAACTATACGTAGTTGGATACAACAATAGCCAAGTTCTACTTCCAAGTTTTGTTAATAACACAAGCATGCAAAAGGATAAGTTTACTATAGATTATTACATGTCATTCCACTTTATATCCAACATACAAGATTACAAATTATTACATTCACCAAATATACCCAAGACCCCAAGGTCACAAAAGATAACCAACAACAACTCCACGCAAGCTTTACATTTTAGACAACCTTATCACACAAGAAGTCACGGAAATTGCTTAACTAGTACTTCCTCCTCTTCAACTACCGCTACTAGCTGGAGGTCTACCTCAACTTATCCTGAAACATGTTAGATGAGGTGTGAGCAACAATGTTGCCCAGCGAGGGAGGTGATGCAATATACCGGGCGTGAAATATGATATGCAAACACAAGAAAACACATATATATATAACATAAGAAACAAGATTTAAATAACAAGTAGATAACGACATTTAAAAGGATACGGTTCCACTTCAAGTCTTCAATCACGAGCCACGAGCTTCACGCAAATGCCGGCAAACCCCTCACTCCAATAAGTTGGGATACTCCGGATGTATCCCGATCCTACGACCCTTTCTCCTGAGGTAGGTCCATGCCCAGCAGGTGAACCACGCCTTTGGGGTAGTGGAGTATGCCTCAGCGAGAAGGGAATAGGCACCATGGTAGTCGAGGGAGCACGGCAAGCCCGACGCCGCCCGTGTTTCTCGACGCTACCATGTCCGAAAAGGTTGCGCAACCCGATATTCGATCACAATAATTCAAGCAATGACAATATAATTCAAGAATCACATAAATGAGGGACAACAAAGTAGGTTGCCCTCGCACGTAGATTATAATGAATATGCCATATAACAATATAAATAAAAGACAAGTGTATATTTAATCTATTCATATCAAAGTACACGTAATTATAAGCAATCATATTAAACTATACAATTTATGAGCAGTAAAACAAATTAAGATGCACAAAAGAATGTAACTCCCTCACTTTGGATCCGACTAAATATGCAAGAAAATAGCTCCAATTACCCCAACCTCCTCGAACTAGCTTGGACATGTACCCTAGCGTGTTCATATGAGTTTAACACTTTAGCAATTATCTATATTAATTTCTAACTAAATTTAACTTTTGCTTAACTCAATCCACAACAATAGAAGTTATATATAATCACATTTATATCATATTGTCACATAGCCCAAGAAATCACACAAATGACTCTAAAGCATTTCCTTAGTCTTGCAAGGGTATTAGCTACGTTACAATCTAACAAGTTAAACTTCCTAACTAACTTAACTTCGTTTATACCACAAGGAATATCAAGTTAAACTTCCAATCAAAACAACTACTTTAACACTTAAATATAATTCAACTATAACATGTTATAAAAGTCATTATCCTGCTTATTTACTCAATACATCATATATAACTCAATTAAAAATCAAATATAGCAATTAAGTAGTCCAAATAACTAACTAAGCAACAAGTTCAACCAATTCATATAAATTCTAACAAAATCCTTTTCCAATTATTTACAAAATATGTTCTAAACCTCACACAGGATAAATAATTCTAAATTTAACTTTACTAATCAATTTTTGCCACCTTATGACCCACGTAAATGCCAAGAAATCCCATTTTTAAGCATGTTAACTCAAAAACTTCGAAAAGCCTCTTAGGTGATTTGAACTATACCTACTTAATCCGATTAGCAATTATGCGTCATAATTATATTTTAAAGGCTTCCTAACACATCTAAGACTAATTACATAATCAAACAAGTCGAATTATAACATTTGTTCCAAAGTCCCCTAACGACACCTTTAATCAATGCCATAAATGCATTAGAGACATTATCTAACATATATAACACCATTCAAGGCATTCAAACCCATCTGAACAACAAATATACGCATAGCCCTTTTTTTTGTGTGCAATTCAATTAATCAAGTTCTAACCATTTTAAACACTAATCTAGGTTTAATGTCACCTATAGCACCCTTAGATAACACAAAATCAAGCTTCAATCACACTACCTCAAAGCTCAAAACAAGTCAAGTTAGAGCTCCATGAAAGCATGCATTTTTCCAAATCTTCTAACAGAATCCTAAATTTATCAAATTATTTACCTATTCTATTCATCTCCAAATTCTCTGATTTTTATGTATAAACGTAGCTCTTCGAGTGTAGATAACTTTAGAATCAAATGGAACTCAATTCCGATCTAAATTCCTCAAGATACAACCATTTCCGTACGACTGCGCATAACTACCCTGCACCAGCGATTTTCAGGACATATTTCAAAAATGGTTAAATCAGAAGGTCAAAACGTTCGAATTAGCTTTAGCTCTAGAAATCAACATTTGTTCAAAACTTCCTAATCTAGCTACTGTGTAAATTTCGTTAATTTTGGAGTACGTTTGCTATGTCGAAAATGGTTCCAAACGTGATGGACAGTAGGCTGCCCAGATTACTACCTTTGCACTAATGTTGAATTAGTTTAACCTCTTGCTCAATCCACTAGCTTAGCATGTTACTAACTCCACAACTAACTTAAAGCTTCACCTAGGCACTTCCTCAAACATCTTAAAGGCATTTCAAGTTCTCAACACCATTTTATGCAATTAGCTAATCAACCAACAATACATAGACATACAAGCAAATACATGTCAAAAGTTTACTCTACAAGCTCTCTAACTATTATTTCATGTATTAGAAGCAATAAAATGATTAGGAATGCAAAAAGCCCAAAATTCGCAGGTTACTATTCACAAGCACTATTCATCTTCTTCCCCAAATCTCCAAACTTCATTTTCAACTACAAAATTCTTCAAATAGCTATAAAATAATGTTGCATGATCATAATAGAGGCCAATTTAAGCATAAATAATCATAGATAAGCAAGATATAACAAATCTCAAAATTTAAAGTTTGTAGCTAAACATTCAAATGAACAAAGATAGGGGAATCCCTCACCAAATTAGAGATGTAGGAGCAAAGGAGAAGCTTTTTGATGGTTTGAAATCCTTTGGAAGAGCTTGGAAGATCAAATTGAGCAAATTTTGCATGAAAAATTACTATTCCCGTATAGGGTTTTTTTGGCTATTTTGGGGCATTTTTGGCTTATTTTTTGAATATTTGTATGCATATATAGTATATGATGTATATATGTATGTGTTGTATATTTAGCTTAAGTCAATTATCACAAAATCTTGGTCAAACTATGCTAAATCTCAATTTAAATGCTAACCAGTTTAAAAAAATAATGTTTACATTACGTAACACTATTCAACGAAACACTAATCATTTTTCAAACGCAAGTTCCCGACCTTCAAAATCCAAAACTACAAGTTCCTGATTTCTTTTATAAGTTATACTATCTAGAAAAAATATTAATTCGAGCAAATTAGACAGTTGATTTTCTTATGAATAGTAGCTACTAATAAAACATATAATCAAGAATAAGAAATGCACATTGAAATGCTCAAAGAGACATGCAACAATTACGAATGAACGTGATGAGAAATCTCGGGCGTCACATTCACTCCCCCTTAAACAAATTGCGTCATCGCAATTTCTTCTTTTCAAGAGAAGTCCACATATGTATCTTGAATATCCTGAACAAGTAGTTCGAATGCGAGATCACAAAGAATTCCAAATAGAAGTACCAAGAGAACACGCCAAGAGCCTTCATATGGAACTCCCTAGAACCCCATCACTTAGGAATGCCAATAAGAATTCCAACAAAATCTTCGTATGGGAACTGGAAGATTACCCGATAAGAAATCCAGAATGAGAAGTCAAAAAAAATCCCAACTATGAATGCCAAATAAAGGCTTTAATTAAGAAATCCAATTTAGAATTCCGAATAAGATTACCGAGGAAGAAATCCAAGGAAAATGCCAACAAGAGCTCCAACAAGAATTCCAGAGGAAAATACCGAGAAAGATACCAGTGGCCGATTATTAAATATCAAGCTCCGAGTAATGAATATTATCCACTGATCATCATAAACTACTGATCAACTGTTCTTCATCTGTTGGTCCACCTCTTAGAAGGTCCGCTACTAGTCGACTCTTTCAGGGGGAGGAAATTACTTACCATTTCGAAGGGTAATGCGTGTATGCAGTTGATTCTATTTAAAATAAATTCTTAATGCACATTATTACAATTAACTAAAGTAAGTAAATACTTAATGAATCAATTAAATACACAATTAATCATATCAAATACTCATGTCACGTAACCTTCACATATTGCACCTATACACCACATAAGTGCACTCATGATCACATAATACACATCTCACATATTTCTCATTACTACACAAATAGGTCACATAGGTCTACATAAAATCACACATTTGCACGTATTGCAAATTCATTAGGTTAACACAATAGGGCACATAAGTACACATTTTTGTACAAGCACACACACAAGGTTTACATACGAGCACGTTCCTATTCAAAACACACTTCGCATGCATGCACTCAAGGGTCGCTACCCGCCAGGCCGAGGACCCTATCCCGGCTGTGAGCTGCTAAGCTCTGATACCACCTGTCACGCCCCGATCCCTCATGAGACCGGAGGCTCTAATAACCAAGCTATTCTCAACCCAATTCCAACTCAGTCTCAAAATTTTAGGGAAAACGGACAGAGTTTCCTCTGTACCGGAAACATTTTTCAAACCTATAAATGCTCAAAATAGCCACAATATACTAAAACAAGATTTTATAATTAAAATTCAAAGGTTCAAGGCCATCCAAGCCTTTGAACAACAACCACATAACATACAAGCAAGCAAATCATTTCTAATTTTAACTATACGTAGTTGGATACAACAATAGCCAAGTTCTACTTCCAAGTTTTGTTAATAACACAAGCATGCAAAAGGATAAGTTTACTATAGATTATTACATGTCATTCCACTTTATATCCAACATACAAGATTACAAATTATTACATTCACCAAATATACCCAAGACCCCAAGGTCACAAAAGATAACCAACAACAACTCCACGCAAGCTTTACATTTTAGACAACCTTATCACACAAGAAGTCACGGAAATTGCTTAACTAGTACTTCCTCCTCTTCAACTACCGCTACTAGCTGGAGGTCTACCTCAACTTCTCCTGAAACATGTTAGATGAGGAGTGAGCAACAATGTTGCCCAGCGAGGGAGGTGATGCAATATACCGGGCGTGAAATATGATATGCAAACACAAGGAAACATATATATATAACATAAGAAACAAGATTTAAATAACAAGTAGATAACCACATTTAAAAGGATACGGTTCCACTTCAAGTCTTTAATCACGAGCCACGAGCTTCACGCAAATGCCGGCAAACCCCTCACTCCAATAAGTTGGGATACTCCGGATGTATCCCGATCCTACGACCCTTTCTCCTGAGGTAGGTCCATGCCCAGCAGGTGAACCACGCCTTTGGGGTAGTGGAGTATGCCTCAGCGAGAAGGGAATAGGCACCATGGTAGTCGAGGGAGCACGGCAAGCCCGACGCCGCCCGTGTTTCTCGACGCTACCATGTCCGAAAAGGTTGCGCAACCCGATATTCGATCACAATAATTCAAGCAATGACAATATAATTCAAGGATCACATAAATGAGGGACAACAAAGTAGGTTGCCCTCGCACGTAGATTATAATGAATATGCCATATAACAATATAAATAAAAGACAAGTGTATATTTAATCTATTCATATCAAAGTACACGTAATTATAAGCAATCATATTAAACTATACAATTTATGAGCAGTAAAACAAATTAAGATGCACAAAAGAATGTAACTCCCTCACCTTGGATCCGACTAAATATGCAAGAAAATAGCTCCGATTACCCCAACCTCCTCGAACTAGCTTGGACATGTACCCTAGCGTGTTCATATGAGTTTAACACTTTAGCAATTATCTATATTAATTTCTAACTTAATTTAACTTTTGCTTAACTCAATCCACAACAATAGAAGTTATATATAATCACATTTATATCATATTGTCACATAGCCCAAGAAATCACACAAATGACTCTAAAGCATTTCCTTAGTCTTGCAAGGGTATTAGCTACGTTACAATCTAACAAGTTAAACTTCCAATCAAAACAACTACTTTAACACTTAAATATAATTCAACTATAACATGTTCTAAAAGTCATTATCATGCTTATTTACTCAATACATCATATATAACTCAATTAAAAATCAAATATAGCAATTAAGTAGTCCAAATAACTAACTAAGCAACAAGTTCAACCAATTCATATAAATTCTAACAAAATCCTTTTCCAATTATTTACAAAATATGTTCTAAACTTCACACATGATAAATAATTCTAAATTTAACTTTACTAATCAATTATTGCCACCTTATGACCCACGTAAATGCCAAGAAATCCCATTTTTAAGCATGTTAACTCAAAAACTTCGAAAAGCCTCTTAGGTGATTTGAACTATACCTACTTAATCCGATTAGCAATTAAGCGTTATAATTATATTTTAAAGGCTTCCTAACACATCTAAGACTAATTACATAATCAAACAAGTCGAATTATAACATTTGTTCCAAAGTCCCCTAACGACACCTTTAATCAATGCCATAAATGCATTAGAGACATTATCTAACATATATAACACCATTCAAGGCATTCAAACCCATCTGAACAACAAATATACGCATAGCCCTTTTTTTTGTGTGCAATTCAATGAATCAAGTTCTAACCATTTTAAACACTAATCTAGGTTTAATGTCACCTATAGCACCCTTAGATAACACAAAATCAAGCTTCAATCACACTACCTCAAAGCTCAAAACAAGTCAAGTTAGATCTCCATGAAAGCATGCATTTTTCCAAATCTTCTAACAGAATCCTAATTTTATCAAATTATTTACCTATTCTATTCATCTCAAAAGTCTCTGATTTTTATGTATAAACGTAGCTCTTCGAGTGTAGATAACTTTAGAATCAAATGGAACTCAATTCCGATCTAAATTCCTCAAGATACAAACATTTCCGTACGACTGCGCATAACTACCCTGCACCAGCGATTTTCAGGACATATTTCAAAAATGGTTAAATCAGAAGGTCAAAACGTTCGAATTAGCTTTAGCTCTAGAAATCAACATTTGTTCAAAACTTCCTAATCTAGCTACTGGTTAAATTTCGTTAATTTTGGAGTACGTTTGCTATGTCGAAAATGGTTCCAAACGTGATGGACAGTAGGCTGCCTAGATTACTACCTTTGCACTAATGTTGAATTAGTTTAACCTCTTGCTCAATCCACTAGCTTAGCATGTTACTAACTCCACAACTAACTTAAAGCTTCACCTAGGCACTTCCTCAAACATCTTAAAGGCATTTCAAGTTCTCAACACCATTTCATGCAATTAGCTAATCAACCAACAATACATAGACATACAAGCAAATACATGTCAAAAGTTTACTCTACAAGCTCTCTAACTATTATTTCATGTATTAGAAGCAATAAAATGATTAGAAATGTAAAAAGCCCAAAATTCGCAGGTTACTATTTACAGACACTATTCATCTTCTTCCCCAAATCTCCAAACTTTATTTTCAACCACAAAATTCTTCAAATAGCTATAAAATAATGTTGCATGATCATAATAGAGGCCAATTTAAGCATAAATAATCATAGATAAGCAAGATATAACAAATCTCAAAATTTAAAGTTTGTAGCTAAACATTCAAATGAACAAAGATAGGGGAATCCCTCACCAAATTAGAGATGTAGGAGCAAAGGAGAAGCTTTTTGATGGTTTGAAATCCTTTGGAAGAGCTTGGAAGATCAAATTGAGCAAATTTTGCATGAAAAATTACTATTCCCGTATAGGGTTTTTTTGGCTATTTTGGGGCATTTTTGGCTTATTTTTTGAATATTTGTATGCATATATAGTATATGATGTATATATGTATGTGTTGTATATTTAGCTTAAGTCAATTACCACAAAATCTTGGTCAAACTATGCTAAATCTCAATTTAAATGCTAACCAGTTTAAAAAAATAATGTTTACATTACGTAACACTATTCAACGAAACACTAATCATTTTTCAAACGCAAGTTCCCGACCTTCAAAATCCAAAACTACAAGTTTCTGATTTCTTTTATAAGTTATACTATCTAGAAAAAATATTAATTCGAGCAAATTAGACAGTTGATTTTCTTATGAATAGTAGCTACTAATAAAACATATAATCAAGAATAAGAAATGCACATTGAAATGCTCAAAGAGACATGCAACAATTACGAATGAACGTGATGAGAAATCTCGGGCGTCACAGCCTGCCTCTGAAATCCATGACTCTGAGTTTGGTGTAGTCGTTTACTCGGCTTGCTCGGTTCTCCAAACAGGTCTTCCTTGCGTTTCTCGTACCTAGCAACTATCCTGACAGCTGCTGCATAGGAATGATAGTCTTGAGTGGACAGATTCAATGAAATATCGGGCCTCAACCCCATAACAAACTTCTGGATTCTCTTGCTCTCAAGCTGAACTAACGCTGGCACATAACGAGATAGGCGAGTGAATGCAACATCATACTGATCAACGATCATGTTACCTTGTTTCAAATTAATGAACTCCTGCTCTCGCCTTTCAATAGCTGTTTTATTAATGTACTTCTCACGGAATTCTCTAACAAACTCATCCCAAGTCCGTGGTACTACCTCTGTCTCCCACCTAGATTTAATGGTGTACCACCATTGCTCTGTATCTCCCTCGAGCAAAAATTCAGCACATGCAACCTGTCTCGCATCAGAGTACTCGAGGCCTGTAAGAATCTTTTCGACCTTGTTCAACCACTGCTCAGCCTGCATATCATCTGGCTCCCCAAAGAAACTAGATGGACCACGGTGCAGAAATTTTTCAAGGTAGTTACTACCACTGCCCTCTGCTCCAGCCTGGCCCTAAACGGGAATACCCCCAGGGACATTTCCTCCCTGCCTATGTAGTACCTGAGCAATCTGCCCTATTGCCATGGTCAACTGAGCATTAATTGTCCACTGATCAACCTCTTCATCTGCAACATTCTGATTTATGTTCTACTGACGAGGCCCCATCTCAAGCAGCTAGAATGTAAAGTGTTATGATAGGTATATATGTAGTTTGCAAGTAAAGCACATAAGAAGAAGTTCAAATGAATCCACATAAAGTCACAAATAACATTAGAAGAGTTGCCAAGAAATACATATAAGTCACTTAATCATACTTGACATTCTAGCCTAATCATATTCAAACATTAACCCTTAAAAGACCTTTCACATTCCATTTCCATGCAAGCATGTTTATTACCAATTCAATTTCCACTTAGTCAATCAAAGAGTCACTAATTCATCCAATCACGCAATCACATAATAGACCTCTACCCACAGACCAAGAAACCTATCCCGGCTTATGCATTCTAATAGCTCTGATACCACCTAAATGTTACACCCCAACCCAACCCCATGCTAAAGGTCAAGTCTGGACCCGACAAGTGGACAGAGTCTTCTCTGTAACGTGGACATTCTGAAAAGCTGTAATCATACAATTCAAGCCACGAAACAATAGGAGCAACATTTCTAATTAAAACCAAACTTCAAGGCCATCTGAGCCTTAAGCAGTACAACAGTTTAGTTACATACAAGCATGCATTCACAATACAACTTCTTTACAAAACCGCTTATCATGCCACTCCATGATAGCATTTAAACATTCTTAGGAATTAAAACAACCATTCATTCACCCCCAAGCATGCAAAGTAACTAAGAGCAGCAATATAAGTTATTACATGCCATAGTTCTACATTTTCTACCATAAACATCTAGCTTCCAGCTTACAACTACACCAATATGTACATAAGCACTTTGGCTACAAAATAGGATATAAAGTAAAACAAACAAGATCTCCACATAACAACAAGAACCATAAATCCACCTCAAGCAATTAGACTCTACAACTAAGGTAATTGATCAGTCTAGACTTCCTGTTCTTCACCCTCACCCAAATCAAGCTGGGGTTCAACCACAGTGTCTCCTGAAACATGTTAGTGAGGTATGAGTAACCACTATAGCCCAGTGAGGGATAAGTTCTAACCTGGGGCGTGTAATGCAACAAGTATAGCAAATAGGCAAGATAAACGAATAAAGTACATTTGAACCAGTAAATAAACACACATATCAAAAGATACGATACACTTAACCCCAACACTCCAGAATTCTCTTTATCTTCGATCACGAACCACGAACCACGATCACGATCAATGTGCCGGCATGACCCCAATCACTCCAGTGGGTGTACTCCGGATGTACCCCGAGAAACCTACAACCCAACACCCCCTGGCAATCTCCGGACCAAGCAAGTGAGGGACTAGGGCACGGAGATTGAATATCCATTGGCAAACCCGTTGCTGCCTGACCGATATTCAACTCATCTGCCCCTGACACTATGGTTGCGCAACCACTATGCAATGCACTTATCGATGACATTATAACAATAACAATTGAAGCAATAAGACATGGGAGGAACAACAAAGTAGGTTGTCCTCAAATCAGTTAGAAAAGAAGCAATTTCATATAAGCAACTAAGCAAATTACGAAGGGCATTTACAAAATTCACATAGAACTATACCAAAAGCTCAAGGATATCTTAAAAACACATTTAAACACCCTAGGAACCATTACAAAGTCTTAGAAGCGTGAGACAATCGAAATTGTGCTTAAACCCTTTGTAACTCAACTCGTTTTCCTTCCAAACTCACGCTATTGTTCTAGATTAGTAAGCGGTCTATTCCATACTTTTAATTAACCCATTAGAAACCCTAACGATCTTCGAAGTTACCCAAATACCCACGTTTAGCACATAAGCCCCAATTTCCCTCTTTTAACTTTGTACTACACGTACCTCACCCGAGGCTCAAACGGAAGCTAGCAAAGCATTTTTTAAACCTATATAACCTAGTATTACCAAATGTGAAGGCCAATATTACCGAATTTACGATAACCCCGGAACCCCTTTTAAAAAGTCGGCTTTTTTATGCTTTTGTTAGATTATGAGCAATTAAATCCTACAGGGCCTTTGCACTACTTTCATTAGCACCTAAAGCATCTATTAGACCCATTGATTCAAGCTATAAGGTTCAATTTTCCAAAACCTTAATTTTTTCGTCACTATTCATGCCTTACAATCAACGACAAATTTCAACCGTTTAAACTATGAAACAATAGCACAAATAAGGTCTCTACAACTTGTATACAACATATATTAACACATTTGAGCATAGCATAAGCATTGGATAGCAATTTCACAAAATCAAGAAAAGTATAACATTTTTAGAATGCAAAAATAAGCATGAATCCCTCACCAATGCGCGTAGGAACTCGTAGGAGGCTAGTAGACACCCTAAAGCACTTGCACCTAACTTGGCTTGGCTTGAAATGAGGGTTTGATGAGCCAAAAATCTCTCCTTCTACACCAAGGGCTGTCGGGTTTGCTACAATACAAATCAGCTTTTGCTCTCTTTCTTTGTTTTTGTTTTTATGAGTTATAATGTGTTATGTTGATCAATATAAAGGGTGGGGTCAAGTTGGGTGAGTATATGGTCTACTAAAATGAGCCTAATTGGCTTAAAACGAGTCTAATGCACATCAATTAAATGAGCTACTAAAACATAAAGTTTTATTACGTAACACTATTCATTAGTTGGCAAAACATTTTCAAAATGAATGCTCATATCGCTTTTAGCACAAAAGTACATTTTTCTCGTTCTTAAACAATTAATATGATTTAAGAAAAAATGCTAATTCAAGGTAATTAAGCAGTTGAAAAATGGAATGAATAGTAGCCACATAAGACAACAAGTAAACCATAGAAGGAATGCGCAAATAGTGGATGCAACAGTTAAACGATGTATGGCTAGGATCTTGGGTGTCACAAATAGCACACAGCAATCAAGGCAACTCCTCCTCCAACTGCACCTCTTGAAACATATTAGCGAGGTATGAGCAACCACACTTGACCTTCTGTCACGAATCATGAACCTCGATACTTGAACCTCAATCAAAGTGCCGACATAAACCCCAAACACTCCAATAGGTGTACTCCGGATGTACCCCAATAAACCTATGACCTAACATCCCCTGACAATCTCTAGACCAGGCAAGTAAGGGACTAGAGCATGGAGATCGAATATCCATTGGCAAGCCCGCTACCGCCCAGTCGATATTCAATACATCAGCCCCTAACATTATGGTTGCGCAACTACTATGCAATGCACTTTAACAATTGATAATATAACATCATTGTAAAGAAATAACATTTAGGAGGGGCGATAAAGTAGATTGCCCTCGAAAACAGTTAAAATATAAGCAATAGTACCAAATCAACTAAATGAACATAAAGGGTAAATTGTATATTTTCCATAAAATATTACCAAAAGCTCACAATTAGCTTAAAAGTGCATCTAAACACCCAATAAGTATTGAAAAGATCATAGAAGTGCAAAACAATCGATTTCCTACTTTTTCCCTTTTATAACCTAAGCCATTTGATACCAAATTAAAATAAAATGTTCCAATTTCACGAGGGAGATATACCATACTTCTAATTGCCCCTTATGGCGCCCCTAGGACCCTAGAAGTTACCCAATTACCCGCATTTAGCACAAAAGCCCCAATTTGTCCCTTTATGAGTTTGTACTACACGTACCCCAACCGGAACTCAATCGAGGTTTAGCAAAAGCATATCTAGCACTTATATAGCCTCAAAATACTAAATGTGAAGGCAAAATCAACCCATATTCGCATTACACCCAAAACCCCTTTCTAAAAGTTACCAATTTCACGTTTTGGCCATGCTTTGAGCAATGCAACCTCACGGGGCTATTAATCTATCTGTATTAACATCTACAACACCTATTTGAAGCAATGAATCAAGCTATAAGGCACAATTTCACAAAACCCTAAAAAATATCACTATTCACTACCCAAAAATCAACGAGCGAATTTAACCGATTAAAAAGTGAAATAATAGCATAAATGTGGTCTCTATAACACATGTGTATCATATATAACAAGATTTAATCATATCATAAGCTGATAACAACAAATCTAGAAATTTAACATTTTTGTATAAACTTTATATACACAAAAGAATGTAAAATCCCTCACCCAAAGCGCGTAGGAGCTCGTAGAAAGGTAAGGAACCCTTGAAAACACCTAATCTTAACTTGGTTCCTCTTTGTTGCAATTGGGTTTGGAGGGGGACATGTTTGGTAGTTTTGCTTTTGTTTGAGCTATGTGTATGCATATGTAATATTATGTATATGTATATTATATGTATTATATTTATGTGTGTGTATGTGAAAACTAAAATGGCCAAAATACATATAGAAGCTACTTAAAAAAAAAAGTCCAAAGTAATTAGTTTCATTTAGTCCAAAAACTCAATGTTATACTATTCACTTGAACCGCTAAAATATTGTCTAAACAAACGCTCCTAACGCTAATTGCAGAAACCCACATTTTTCTCATTCCTCAACTAGATAATATAATTTAGGAAAAATGTTAATTTAAAGAAAATAAGTAGTTGAATAGTAACTAAAGAAGAATCAATTAAAAGGTACATAAAATGCACAAATAGTGAACGCAACAGTTAATAGAAAGTACGGTAGTGATCTTGGGAATCACATATGATATTGACAAAAGATTTGAGACTGGCCATCTCTGGAAATAATCGTGGAACTGTATCCGTTTTATTATGTGAATAAGTACTCTCGCTTGGGACCACTACTACCCTCGGAGAGCTTGCTCTCACTTGGGACCAGTACCGCCCTCGGAGAGGAAAGTTGATTGTTTATCTAGATATCATGACTGTTATTGACACGTGATTCGAATGTAAATAGTTTATTGATGTTATCCCACTTGTATTGCCTCGCATCATGGTTTTCGAAAGTCCCAAACGTGTTTTTAAAACTCTCCTATTCCATTCTCACTGAGCTTTCAAAGAGCTCACCCTATTTCCTTTCCCCTCTTGTAGGTGAAGTTTAGCTTGAAATGGGAGTTGTTATTGTGTGTCAAAGTTGATTGATTACGTGTTCGAAGTTCTTTGCCTGCCATGTTCTGATAAATGATCTAGGTTATAAACCATGTTATGATAAATGATCCAAGTTGTAAAGGCTAGAAGTATTCTCAGGTAAAAGGGTAGATGTGGGTAAAACCCTAATTGTATAGCAGCAGGGTAGCTTTTGTGACTCCGGTGGTGATATAACACCCATTGCACCTAAACTACTGTATAAAAGCTTGTTATTGAATAGTTTTCGGTATCTTCTTCCTCTTAATGTTACCGTAAATTATTTACATAAGACTGCAGCAACAGTTAACACAGACTTTGACCTAGTCTTAAGAAGGGTCGAGTTGGGGTCATTACACATTTCTTCCATTGTTTGTCTAGCTAAGGAAGGATCTATCATCATAATCACATACATGCACTAAAATTTCAGAAATCACAAGTTTTGCATAAACCCTCACCTTAAATTTCTTTGATAAAAACCTAGAAAACCTTGTTTGAATGCTTGGAGATTGTTGGCAATGCTTGGTAATGATTAGGTCTAGCTTTGTTCTTCACAATGTTTTGCAAGAAAAGCCTTGAAATTCCCTTCTTCTCTTCCCTTGGGCCGTCGGGTAGCATAGGGCAAAATAAGATGAAAACATGTTCTATTTATAATGCTTCTTATAGGTTAAGTTTAGTTTTGGGTTAATTGTAGTTTGGCCCTTTTAATATTTCTATCGTACTTTAGCTCTATTTGCCTCCTAGCCTTGGCCGAGGGACTCATTAGTAATTAGGTAACTTAGGTCTAGTTTTAATTGTCATCTTGGTGCCCAAGGTTGTCTTTTGGGTATTTGCAATTTAGCCCATAACGTTTGCAAGTTCTTACTAATTGACCTTAAGTGTTTTCTAGCTTGTAATTCTTTCCTTTTTCTTGTCTTTCTATGACCTTGTGTTATAAGGGTAGTTTATAATCCAATCCTAGTCCTACATAATTTAATTAGTGTCTAAAGTAAAGTTTGAATAATTACCTTTTCAGTCCTTAAGTTTCTAATATTCACAAAGTTACCCCATAAGCTATTCTATCTTATTCTCTTGTTTCTAGCTTAGTTTCTAACTAGTTCTAGGTTATTCTTGCCTTATTTATATTGTATCTAGTTAGCAATTAGCGTATACAAGCATATAAATATATAAAACATTAATTTACACTTAACTACACTTAATAGAATATATTAGCATATTCATTTGGAACTGGGCCTTATAGGTATTTCTTCACCTTCCAACGCATACACACGAGCTTGGACATGTTGATTAGGCGCATTGCTTGCCATCCTAGTCTGACCTTGGCCTGTGGGTTGACTCTGAACATTCTAGAACCTAGGGCAATCTCTTGCCCAATGCTGATAACTCCCACGGCCAGTACATTTCCCAGACTTCTTCCAACAGGTATTCTCAGCATGCCCATTTCAGTTACAGAAGAAGCACATCTGAGTTGAACCTTTTCGAATTACCTCTAGAGGATCCTTGCGTTGAAACCACACCCGAGCCACTTTGTTGAGTTCTAGCCACAATCGGTCTGGTCTGACTCTGACTTTCACCTAGAGACTGGAATGAGCTTTGTTGGCTTTGTCCTTGAAAAGGTCTATGTTGGCCCTGTCGTTGATAAGGCTTCTTGAACTGTTGACTCGACACTAGGACATATTCCCTCTTCCTCTTCTCTACTTTGAAGGCTGCCTCAAAGACCTTGACGAAACTAGCGAACTCGAGCAGGGCTAAATTGTCTTGAATCTCGGGCTTCAACCCCCAAACAAACTTTTGAATCCTCCTCTCCGCAGTATCCACGATCTTAGGTGCATATTGAGACAACTTATTGAATCTGGCCTGATAATGTGCAACAGAAATACCACCTTGTATGAGGTTTGCAAGCTCATCTTCTTTCCTTTCTCGGGCAAGTGCAGAAACAAAGTTATCTTTAAAGGCCCTCACAAAATTCTCCCACATGGAAGGAGTGTGTTGGTTCTCCCATTGAGCGCTGGTAATCCTCTACCATTTCTTGGCATCACCTTCAAGCAAAAACATAGCAAAGGCAATCTTCTACTCCTCTGTGTAGTCTGATGCATCATTTATGCTCTATACCCGATCCAACCAGTTTTCAGCTACTTCAATATCCGGCTCTCCAACAAACCTTGGCGGCCCGTAATGGAGAAACCCTCTCAACGAATTATCAGCACCTCTGACATAACCAGCCTGATCACCAGCGTTGCCACCTTGACCTCTGTTACCCCTATTACCACCTTGATAATTGATGTGTTGAGGATGGTTGTACCGATCTTCTCGTTCGGCTTTCCTTTCTAGCACAATTGCAAATCTATTCATCGACTTAGCCATCTGCCCCAACACATGATGCCCAATCAAAACTCACTCAGGCTCTTGCTCATGCTCTTTGCAAGGTCTAACTCTCGGCGGCATCTTAGGGCAAGAAAGGATTATGAACAATGATAACATATACGAACAGTTTATTTCAAATAAGAGTTCGTAGATATTAGTATATAAATAACACATCATATATCACTCAATTCGTCTCATTCTCATCACACACATATTTGAGCACATTCTTATGCATATAAGCACCTAAAACACACGTAAACACATGATCATGTCATGACACATCATGTTGGATCACATAACACACATACCAAAGCTCCTATCCTGACTTACGCTTAGACAAGCTAAAGCACTGATACCACAAAATGTCACGCCCAAACCTGGCCCCTTAGAAGCACCAAGGAAACCAAGCTCGGACTCGGCGGGACACGAACACAAAAACGTTGAAAGTAGGAACAATTACAAGACAAACATATGCACAACATGCAACCTAGAACTCGCATCAACATATAATTAACATTCACGAGCGGAAACACTAAAGTTTCATTCATAACTCTTGGCAATACTTGGCAATACATACAACATAAGCATGCTCGGATAAAACCTAACAAAAGGAGTCTAGTTAGATGTGATCACGATCCACTTGACCAACCATATATACAACAAAACACTAGATTTTAAAGTAGTAATAAGTACCAAGCATACAAATACATAGGCTTCAAGAGTCAAGTATTCAAAAGATCAAAAGTTAACATCATGTTCTTTACATCAAAGCACGTCAATCATGTTGCATGTTCTCTAACTCATTAACAGCATTCTCATGCACAAAATCTGCATCAAGAACACTTGTAGCATGCAAGGAAGTGGGTGAGCTAACTGGCTCAGTGAGGAACGACTCGAAATTTTGGGAAACTTTAACCTAAAACTCTTTGACAAGTTAGTAACAACACAATATGAAAGAAGCAGGTAACCACATTCGCTTAAATAACACATATTCAAGGATACACATAGGAACAATTGTTGATGACGTCGCTTAGATCCCTTTCACGAACATGATTCATAACCAACCTTATCTCTCCCGCGTGTGTACTCATGATGCACACAAATATACGACCACTCTCGAAAGGTATACACGAACCATACAAGAGGGACTAGCACATGATAGTCAAGTTAGCACCAGCAAGCCCTAAGCTGCCTAGTGTTCCAAGACACTATCATCGCAGACTCGAGTTGCAAACCTACACTTCACGAACACTTAACATGCACACGTAGCACATCTCATACAATCATATCGCCATATACTCACGCTTCTCGTAAATACACACAAACATAGTGAGATCAACGAAGTAGGTTGATTTACTACAACATAACAGTTAACAATACATCTAAAATATCATCATCAGAAAGCACAAAAGACCATTCGTTCAAGTCATCCGGTCAAGTGCCTCGACTGGGTGTCTCACCCGGATGAAGACCCGTAGCCATCCAATCAAGTAATCAGGTGGAGTAATTGCCACGACCCAACATGACCCCTCTTATGATCAGTTAGGACACAGTGGAATTTTGGTATTATAATGTCTGTGATATGGACAACAGAACCCAAAACCGGTTCTTTCCAAACACTTCACAACCAACTATAACTCCAACAATAACTTTAACAACAAACAACACATTCCACAACTTTCATAAACCAACCATCCAACATTTGACAACAAATTACAGTGCCCCCTTTTCAACAACATACATCAACCATACTGTACATATGCAAAATAGATAATAAACTAGTCTAGCAAACTATTCATATCTAGCAGAAAGATTACTAAACTAGCATTATACAATCCATTATCTTCAAGTTAAGTTATACAATACAAACTTGAAACTTATACATTACAACATGTTACAAATTCAAGACAACACATGAAGCACTCCAGCTACGACTCATGGATAAAACTCTGGCACATATGACTCGTCAACAAAAGGCTCATTCTCAACTTTTTGAGGAACGTGCCCAGGGTCCTTCTCAATTACACTTGAAAGGTCAGCAAAGAAGGTGAGCTTATATATAACAAAGCTCAGCGAGGGTTCAATAGGAAGTTTTGGAAACACTTTCATTTCGAAAACACCCAAGGAGAAATGAACACTATAAGCATTAACAACAACACAATTAAAGCAACACAAGTAACCAAGCATTAATGAAAAGATACACTAGTTGATGTATCTCCATACGCCATCATGATCTCAACTAACTTCTTATAACGCCCACTGATACATTCTAGAAGTACCTCATCTAGATCCACACTCCATGATCATTCTCTGACCACACGAGATAGGACATAACACATGATAGTCGTGCCAATGCAACCCGACAAGTCTGATACTGCTCGAGAGGTGACACACACAATTATGACTTGCAACAGTTAACACTTAACACTTAATATTCCGAGAGAACAACAAAGTAGGTTATCTCTCAGCACTTCAACAATCAACAACCAATTCAACAACACTACAATCAACTCAACATTAATTAAACAACTAAGACACCCAAGTTAGATGACAAAGTAGGCCACTTAACTCAACACACACTTCAACATACATTCAAACTCGAGCCTACTCAACACCAACCCAAGTATCAACCATACAAACAACTCGAAACAATAAAGGACAATACTTAGCCAATTCAAAGAAAGACTACCCAAACTTCTAAACAACATAACTTACAATCTAGCAATCAAACAACCCTCGAACCTTCTTGTAATACCCGAGCCCGACCATGCATTTACAAGTATTTATTTATATTTATGTCTTTCGTTATTTTTGAAAAATGTGCCTTTGTGATTATTTACCTACATTTAATCTATAGTTAATTATCTTTCTATTTAAAAATCAATTGGTATTACGATTAATAGTAACCTATTATTAGGTGTTCTTATAGTATGAATTAACATTAAGTTTAGGGTTGTTACAGGAATATAAAGCTCCATATCATGACCAAGTAAAACTTTTCAGCTGCTTATAAGAGTATGGATAATTTCTTTTAACTTTTTGGGCCATTTCGGCTATTTTTTCGATTTTAGGGGTTTTTGATCTGAAAAAGGGGTTTCACTTCGGGGCCAATTATAAGAAAATCAGGATCCCGCTGTGAAAAGGGGCATACACCATTGGGTTTCCTTTAACTTGTACAACTTAAAGGCGAAGTTTGGCAAAATTGTATCCCGGCCCGAAAATACAAAAATCAGAACACCTGCACGCGAAACAGGTGAAAAAACATAACGTTGATGTCACTCTCGAGGAGTGACACGTGTCTCGAGACACGTGTCACACATGCGTGGACGTGCCATGCATGCGTGACACGTGTCAAACATGCCTGGATGTGCCACGCATGCGAGACACGTGGGGGACACGTGTTCCCCCTATGTCGGCCTTGAGGGCCTATATAAAAGGCTCACTTGACCCCCTGAAATCAAACTGGCAGTCAAGTTTTCTCTGGCTCGGTTCCACTAAATTATATCGATCCAGTTTAGTTAACGTTCCAAAAGTTTTAAAATCGGTCCGAGTCTTCTCCAATTTTTGACATTTTAAGGTGATAAGATTTTACTAAAAACATCATCTTATATGTTTATATGATTATTATATACCTATAACATGATTTGTTAGTTTAATATTCTAGCCTGAGATAAATATCATGCTTGTTAATATTCTTTATTTATTTGAATTAGAGTTGACTTTGATAATGTATTAGCTAAGAATTAATTGTTAATGTAGAGTTTATCACTTTAAGTGACAACAATGAGTGATTGTAAATACGATCTTCTAACTGCTTGTAACTCTTGAATACTGAACTGGAGGATGTTATTAACCTGAAGGAATTTGAAAGCTATCTATGATTAACTTGAATTATCTTGAGCTTCTGATTGTTAAAAGTATATATTTGGGGACAACTTGTTTTGTTGCTTTCCACCTACGTGTTTATCGAATTGCGTATCAGTTGTGTGTTATGTGGCAACTTATGCATGCTTGTGCGCTACTTGATTAGGGGTTGCAACCTCAGGCACGATAGTTGGTACAAATGCCGGGCAGCATAGGGCTTGCCGGTGTTCCTGTACCTATCATGGTCTTATTCCCTCTCCAGCTTGGCGATCTCCATCCTTGGGGAGTTGGGCAATAGATTTTGGACACAATCCAGAGTATCCTCTTTGTGAGACCCCGTACTGAGCCCATGAGTATTTTATAGCATTTCATATATTTTTGCATCATTTAATATGCATTTATATCAATTAATGTATATTTACATCATTTAACGTGTATTTGTATCGATTTACATGCATTTCATTGGTTAAGGTACATTTGGGTAATTAATATAGCGTAGCTAGTAATTATAACCTATCTAGTTCAATAGCTAGTTAGAGTAACTAAACTAGAACTAAAACAATTAGAATTAATACTAGGATGACAAACTAGTAAAACACAATCTAGTTGGAGAGCAATCTCGTTATTAGAAAAATTAGATATTATCTATCAACACACACTATACCACTTACACACACTAAAATACTACAACATACACAAACACACACCAATCCCCACTCACCTACTCAACACACATTACACCACATACACATATAAAAACACTACACATACTTAGATTTTATACCATAGAAAGAAGGAAAAAAAAGAGAGAGAAAGGAAGGAGAAGGAATAAGGAAGTCATCTTCAAGCTTCCTAGCACCATTTCTTGCATTCAATCATAAAGCTAAGGTGAGAGAGTTTTCATTCAATGTTTTAAAGCACATCCAAGATTACATGACATAAATGTATTGATTAATCTTGCTTATATGTTCGTAAGGTGTTTATGGTGATGATTGAGTGTATTTGGTGTTCTTGCATTCAATCATAAAGCTAAGGTGAGAGAGTTTTCATTCAATGTTTTAAAGCACATCCAAGATTGCATGACATAAATGTATTGATTAATCTTGCTTATATGTTTGTAAGGTGTTTATGGTGATGATTGAGTGTATTTGGTGTTCTTGCATTCAATCATAAAGCTAAGGTGAGAGAGTTTTCATTCAATGTTTTAAAGCACATCCAAGATTGCATGACATAAATGTATTGATTAATCTTGCTTATATGTTCGTAAGGTGTTTATGGTGATGATTGAGTGTATTTGGTGTTATAGATCTAAGAACTTGTTTAACTTGTATGGGAGAGTTGGAGGAGTTGAATGAGGGGATAGTTGTGGTTCTTATTTATGATAGGTTGCATTTAGCTAGAATTTGATGTTGAAATTCAAAGACAAGCCTATTGGGTTTAGTAAGTGTTCTAGGTGTTCTTGGTGTTCTTGAAGGTTGATTTTGAGAATTGTGTACTACGTTGATTTCTTGGTGAGTTGGTAATTGATTGTTGATGTGTGGTGGTTTTGATTGAATTTGAACCCTTATATGATGCCCATAAACTATATTGAATATGTTTGATTGATGGTAGGAGGTGGTGTGGATTGTAAGATTGATTTTTGTAAAAATTGTGTCTTTCCCGTGCAGCTATCCGGGCATTACAGCCCCTATCCAGTCACCTGGAGAGAGGCCACAACGCCTTGTAGAAAGCTCCGATCCGGGTATTACCTGCTTCATCCGGGCGACTGGATTAAGGCTACAACACCCGGATGTTTGACAGATTTGCGCAATGATTTTTCGAAGGCCATATATCATTCGTTTCAACTCTGAATTGCATTCCGTTTGATTATAGAACTATTTATTTCGATAAGCTTCGATTCTAGGCCAAAATCAGATTAATTGGAGTTTGGTAAAGTAGGTAAATTTATCTCCTAAGTTGGGCTAATGCAAAAGAGTTGGGGATATTTCATAGTTTCGTTCATGCTTGCATTTTATTGTCGTTTTGAGTTGTTTTAAGGTATCTTTACACCCTCCTTTAGTATATGACCATGTTGAGTTCTTCTACATGGTATTGGTATGGTCAAGCAAGGTGGGTATTGGTTTTATGATTATCTAAACTATGCACATATCACTACATGTCCATATGACTACAAGACAATTGATCGGCAAGTTTACATGATGCGAAATATAGAATATAGTCGAATGAACTAAATGATTGGCTAAACTTACTTGTTTATGTAAATGCATTTGAATTGTTAAAGCGTGTCGATTGCAACCATTAATGAATGTGATAGCAACGAGACCTCCGGGCAGCAACGAGCTCGCTGGTATATCTCGCTTACCGAGGGAGAAACGAGACCTCCAGTCAGAGGTAAGGCTTGCTGGTATATCTCGCCTACCAAATGTTATCACCTCTTCTCTTTCAAGACTCATTGGTCCTCCTACGGGTCGAGACTCAATGATATCTAGGAAGAGCTAGGTTGTTAAAGACTCATTGATCCTCCTACTGGTCGGGACCCAATGATATCTTAGAAAAGTTAGATTGTTAAATATTACTAAAGCTTGATTGCATATCTTGTATTCTCATCCGAATATCCTTCCGTGCATGTCATGTTTTATCAAACTGATTTCAAAAAGATAAAACCTTTGTGAAAACCTTCCTTGTTTTCCTCATCACTGAGCTATACGCGTGGATCTAGCTCACTCCTCTTTCTAACAATTTCAGGTGACTATTTGCTTGAGCAAACTCCCATGTGGATTGCAAGCTGTAAGGCCCAGTACGAGACCTCACGTGCATATATGTCATATCATACATAAATAAATCATTTTATGTGCATTTACCTTGTTTTACATGCTTTTATATGGATTAATATGTGATTATCTCGATTTACGTGCATTTCATTATTTAACATGCCATTACTTGTTTTAAATATCGTAGGAGGATAATTAAATATTATTGAACTAAACCTAACAACTAACTAGTCAATATACAACTAGAATGGCATGGAATAAATAGCATTAAGTTGCAAGTATGAAACCCCAAATTTTACCTTTGCATAATTGCGTGTTTTGACCTGTTTATGTGTTATATGAGTTAGAATGCGCTAATTCTGTGATTTATATTCCTATTACGTGCTAAGTGTGCATTCATGAAATTTTCATCAAAATCGGCATCAGAAGTTTTATCGACGGTTTTTGTGAATAGTATTTTGAACTCACGTCCGCTAAAATTTTTACACGGGTATTTTAAACATTTTAAAACCTAGTCCTTTGTTATTAATAGACCCATGTTTGATAAAAATTGATTCTAAAACTGAATAGGAATTTAAATAGACTTTTCGGGTGAAAAGTAGCATTTTTGAGCTAAATAGTGATTTCTGCTAAACCCGATTCTTGCGTTGATTTTTGTTGACCTAGTATATATTATTAATGATATATATCTGAATTTATATGTGATATTAAGTGATTATATATTGATTGTGTATTTAAAACACATTTGCAAAACAAATAATGTGATTTTTCAACTTCTTTTGCAAAATTGAGTTTTATACCCCAGTTGTATGTATATGTATGCATATATTATATGTTGTCAACTAGAAATATACTACTAAATATAATATATATGTTGGTTATATTTATATGAAAGCAAAATAGGCTAAAACTAACTAAAACTCAAATGTTGTCAACTTTGACAAAAGTTTAAATGTTTGACCTTGCATTATATTAGCATATAGAAAAACATAACTCATAAAAATAGCTCACACCATACTCAAAACTCACACACATAACTGAAAATGCCAAAGGAAGCAAAGAGAAGGCATTTTTCTAAGGTTTTCAAATGATTTTCTCATAGAGTTTGCAATTTAAGTCCAAATCACTTCATTCAAAGCTTGATTTTGCTTGTTGGGCATCCATTCTACCTATTTCTAACCTTAGTTTACATCAAAGGTGAGAGAAAAATTCTAGATCTCAAAATGCTATTTTATGTCATTTTCATATAATTGCATTTTTATCCGATGAAATATTAAATTGTTGTTAGATTGTTGCTCAGTGGATGCTAAGGATTATTTATATGTGTTTATATAAAATTTGAATGGTAGTAGCATGCATTTTTAATTTTCGGGTATTAAAATTGGATTTTGAGTTCAATGTTGAATAATTGTTGTTGTTGTGGTTGGAATTGATTGCTTGTTGTTTCTAAAAGTTTGTTAATTGGGGGGTAGTAATGTTGTAATGCCGAATTTTTTTATTGTGATGTCATGGCAAAAGTCTGAAAAATTCAGCCAAGTGCATTGCCAAAATTAGGGTTGTTGGGCTTGTTTTGTACATCATACCCCAACACATCTACCAATCAAGTCTCCCAGGGCGGCATCCCTAGAGAGAATGGGAATAGGACACAAAGCTAAAGAAACACAACCCTGGCATCCCGAGACTGCCCAGAGAGGCTCATCACACACGCGCTTGACACTATGCAATGCAATACGAGATACAAACAATAAACGGGCGATAGCACGAAAGTGCGGATTAGTAGCAACAATTGGGATTTCAACCATTCATATTCCATAATAACAATAAGAAAAATAGCCAAACAAGCAATACTAGTTCAACACACAAAATCCACAAGAAATACTATTCAAGCTCTAACTTCCCAAGGCAATTACAAAAAAATGAGTTATGGGATTGGGAAACCGACTTCACTACCCTCACTTAGGCATACTAAGGCACGTTTCTATGCTATGAAACCTCGTTTTCCCAACCGGACCCCGAAAGTCCACCTAGTACGTTTGAACTACAACCATGCTAACCGGAGACCCAATTAACGTCACAACAACGACAAAAGTGCTTCCTTCCACTCACAAGCCAAACCCCAACTCAAAACGAGCACAATCAACACTTGGTCAAATGGCCCCATTATATTTCAATGCTAATTTCTCAATTTTATCAAAGTGGAACCTATTTTTATTGCACATTTAATCTTCGTAACATTAATAGCACCTAACAAAATCAAGAAAATGCAATTCGAATCCAAAATCCAAAAATTCAAGGGTTTACTATTCAAATTCACTATTCATGTTCTTCCCCAAATTAAATTTGTGTTTCTAGCCGTAAAAATCTCTAAATAACTATCAAACAATGCACTACGTTCATCATAGAGGCTAATTCAAGCAATCATAAGCATTTAGACACAATATATTGCACATCTAAAAATTTGAAACATAAATCAAGATTTATAAAAAATGCATAAAAGGCATGAAATCCCTCACAAGACAAGGTGTAGAAGCAAGAAAAATACTCATGGATGGCTCAAACATCTCCTAGTACCAGCTCAAGGATCAAATTTTGAAGATTGTTGAAGAAACTTTTCTCTCTTTTTCCTTGTTCTTGCTCACGGCAAAGGGGGAGGACTTGGGGGGAATTTGGAAATTTGTTTTGTTCTTTGTTTGCCTTGTTTAGCCTTTTAAAAAGATGACAAAGGGCACAATGGTCAAAAGGCAAGGTCAAAGCTCAATTAAAATGATCAATGTCCAAGTATTTGGTCTTTTTAGTTGGAAAATGCATCAAACAATTTGGATAACAATCAAAACATAAACTAAATACTAAAAATAGTCCTGAAAATACTATTCACTAAGGACTCAAAACAATTCGATAACTCTCGTTTCCAATATGCAACGAACGAACGGTCGATGAACGATTGCTATAAAAATAATAAGTAATGATAGAAAAATATAATTTTTGAAAAGTAAAATAGTTTAAAATTCACTCCGGGCTCGGAGCCACTTTTCCATGTAGTTGAAAACCGAGTAATTAAGTGCAACAAAATGAAACCGAGTAATAAAAATAATCAAAACAGTTAATATTCATTTAAAATAATTAATTCAGATATCATTTGAATAGTTTTTGAAGAAATATAAAATTAATACTATTAATGAATGTTTAACTAAAAATAAACACGAAATTCAATGCTACTATTTAAGATGACACTTAATTAAATGAAATTAGATGCTATTAATATATGTCGGGTTTGGGGTACCACACAAGGTCTATTCAAAGTTTGACTTAAGGCAGGGCTATTATCAACTCTGTATCAAGTAGGAGGATGTGCGTAAGTCAGCCTTTAGAACGAGGTACGAGCATTATGAGTTTGTTGTGATGTCATTTAGACTAACCAATGCCCCTGCCGCTTTTATGGACTTGATTCACAAGGTGTTTCAACCGTATTTGGACCAGTTTGTAGTGATCTTCATAGGTGATATCTTGGTGTATTCGATGACCGAGGAAGAACATGAGAGGCATTTGCATTTGGTGTTGTAGAAGCTGAAGGAACATCAGTTGTTTGTCAAGTTCAGCAAATGTGAGTTATGGCTCAAACAAGTGGTGTTCTTGGGTCATATAATATCTCAAGAAGGAATTGCAGTGGACCTATCCAAGATTGATGTTGTGCAATCGTGGAAGAAGCTGGAGAATGTCACTGAAGTGTGTAGTTTTCTCAGTTTGGCAGGTTACTACCGAAGGTTTGTCAAGGATTTTTCAAAGCTTGCAGGGCTACTCAAAAAGCTCACACGGAGGAAGATTAAATTTTAGTGGAATGATAAATGTGAAGACAACTTCCAGGAGTTGAAGAGGAGATTGACGACTGCCCCTTTGTTGGTATTGCCCGAGGGAAGTTAAGGGTTTGTTATCTATCGTGATGCCTCGAAGGAAGGATTGGTATGTGTTTTGATGCAAAACAATAAGATCATAGCCTATGCATCACGGAAGCTGAAGCCTTATGAGGTGAATTATCCTACGCATGATTTGGAGTTGGTAGCTATTGTGTTTGCCTTGAAGAAATGGAGGCATTACTTGTACGGAAGTAAGTTTGAGATATTCACCGATCATAAGAGTTTGAGATATCTCTTCTCTCAAAAGGAGTTGAACATGCGGCAAATGAGGTGAATGGAACTTTTGGATGACTACAATTGTACCATAAATTAGGTGCCTGGAAAGGCAAATGTTGTGGTTGATGCATTGAGTCGGAATGCAAGTTTGGCAAGGTTGGAGATCAAAGAACTTACCTTGTTGTCTCAGATCCGGGAGTATCAAAAGCAAGATCCTCAACTTCTAAAGATAAAGGACGGTAATCCGGATTTCAAGTTGCATGAAGATGGATTGTGGAGGTTCAATAACCGGATTTGTGTGCCAAATAATCCGGAGTTGAGAAAGAAGGTACTTGGGGAAGCTCATCATTCTAGGTACACCATTCACCCGGGAGGTACAAAGATGTATCGAGACTTAAAGAAACACTATTAGTGGAACAACACGAAATGAGAGATTGCGGAGTCTGTGTCTCAGTGCTTAACATGTCAATGGGTGAAGGCAGAACATCAAAGACCTGTAGGGCTTCAACAGCCTTTGGAGATTCCGCAATGGAAATAGGAGTATGTGATCATGGACTTTGTTATGGAGTTACTGAGGTCTCCTCAGAGGAATGATGCAATTTGGGTCGTTGTGGATAGATTGACGAAGATAGCTCATGTCATTGCGACGAACAAGATAGATAACCACAAGAA
Organism: Ehretia macrophylla; assembly: GCA_037974665.1. Taxonomy (NCBI): domain Eukaryota; kingdom Viridiplantae; phylum Streptophyta; class Magnoliopsida; order Boraginales; family Ehretiaceae; genus Ehretia; species Ehretia macrophylla. The sequence continues at coordinate 46,971,327 of CM075783.1, forward strand.
ATTAGCAGAAATGTATGTGGCTAACATTGTGAAGTTACATGGGGTGCCAGCTAGAATCATGTCTGATAGAGATCCAAGGTTCACATCTCAATTTTGGCAGAAGTTGTAGGAAGCCTTGGGAATGAAATTGAAATTTAGTACAGCGTACCACCCTCAGACTGATGGGCAATCGGAGAGAACCATCCAGATTTTGGAAGACATGTTGAGGGCGTGTGTATTGGATTTTAGAGATTCATGGGAAAATCATTTACCTTTGGCTGAATTTTCTTATAATAACAGTTTTCAAGCAACAATTGGCATGGCACTGTACGAGGCTCTTAATGGGCGAAAGTATAGGTCACCCTTGATTGGGACGAGGTCAGTGAGACGAAGACGGATGACCCTACATTATTGCTAGAGTTGATAGAGAAGATTGAAAAGGTTTAATTGATTAGGAAGAGAATGCTAATGGCACAAAGTAGACGAAAGAGCTATGCCGATAAGCGGAGGTGAGACTTAGAATTTGTGGTTGATGATCGAGTGTTCTTGAAGTTGTCACCCCAAAGAGGATTGATCATACATGGGAAAGGAGGGATGTCATGCCCCGGCCCCGTTCCATCGCTAGGCTAAGGCCAGAATGCGACGTTCGTAACCAATAAACCTGTAAACCAATAATCTAACAACTTATACACCCATTCATGATCCATAAAAGTTCAAAAGTCTATCAATTACATCGGCCTTACGGGTTAACCACAATCTGTTACACATATATAAGACCTCGATCCACATGTTCAATCATAAAGACTAGCCAAATATATACAAGACTTCGATTCACCAGTTCAATCATAAAGACTAGCCAACTATCAAGTATCTAGGTCTCAAAAGAATAGAAATAAAAAACTTAGTTACATATAGTTGTCCAAAAGAATATTACATATATAATGTTGTCCTAATAGTTTTTGAATTCAATTAACAAGCAAGCTAATCATAATAAGCAGAAATCATTCTCGTCAACCAAGGTTCTCCATCATCAACTTGAGGGGCATGTTCGGGCACTACCTCACCTGTATTTGATCAAAAGAGGGGTAAGCTAATCATGCATATAGCTCAATGAGGATGGAATAGGAAGGGTTTTCACAAGGTTTCATATTTTCAAAATCAGTTGATGAAACATGCAATGCACATATGAATATACAAGCAAGAAACAAGTTACACATTCGAGATTCGATAACAGTTAAATACCCTAACTCTTCCAAGATATCACTAGATCCCGAGCCGAATGAGGATCAGTGGGTCCTAGCAAGAGCAGGAAACAATACTTTGAGGGTCGAGATATACCGGCAAACCCGTCACTGCCCAGAGGTCCCGTCACTTCCCCAATCAATGATGGTTATAACCGCCGCGCACAAGCAATTCAAATTCATTTGCAATTAAAGTATAAAAGGAGGAGTTACTCCTCTAACAACACGTGTCAATTGTTACTGCTCAACCACATGTTAACACTGAACTAAAGACTAAAGGTTAAACAACCATGGCTTAACAACATGATAGTTAACTTAATAACATGATAGACAACAGTAGATGGCAAATAAATAAGGTAGATAGCACTAGATATCATAATTATCAACAGATAGAATAGATAGAAGCAATAGCAAACCTATTAAGGCAACAGACAAGTTAAGACATGATAACTAAAGCAATTCATGAGTCAAAGGCCGAAAGAGGCTTAACATAAACAAGCAGAGGGGTTCGGATGAGGATAACTGGATAAGGCCTCATTCGGGTCCTTCATCCGGCCCACAGCTTCACAACCAGATGAGGCCTCATCTGATCCTCATCCGGTGCCAAAATGTGGCACCGGACAAGGGTGACCGGGTGAGGTTCCATCCGATTCCTCATCCTGTCCCCATGGGTGCCATTGGATGAGGCTAAGCCTCGTCCGATGGTTTTGACATTCTGAACTTTGCATACAAACTTGCAAACCTTTTTACTATTCAATCTTCTATTCAAGAGATTTTGTTAGACCTTGTTAGACAGCTCTGTTACATTTATTCAACATATATACCAAGCAATTTCTTAGAAACCCTTCAGAATAAACTCAACTCAACTTAACTCCTATCAACTCAACAAGCACATAAACACTTGATTCACAGCGTATGATCTTTTTAAAACTTTTAGAAAACATCCCTCGCCTTAGTATAAGAAATGAGAAATCCTAGTAGAAGAAAGATGACCCTGCAGCTAGGAAATGCGAGAATGAAAATGTCTAAATCTCTGTTCTCCTTCTTCTTCCTTTATTCTTTTCTATCTTATCTCTTCTAGCTCAGCTACGTAAATGAGTATAAAGTATATATGATCGTGTGTTGTGTGTCTAGGCTTTGTTATATAAGATATTTTGCTAAATTGTCCAAATGACTAGAGTGCCCCCAACTAAAAGCCTATTTTTTTGCCTGCCATGTTGTCCTATTCTCAGTGCTCTAGTTCTAATTTAATTATTGTAGTTATCTAGTATTTGTATCAGAGTCTAATTATACACGCATCCTCTAGAGTACTCAAATGCACATTAAACAATAAAATACATGTAAATCGAGATAAACTCACATAGACCAATATAAAAGCATATAAAAAAAAGTAAATGCAAGTAAAATGATCTTATTATGCAAGATATGAGTTATATGCACATGTGGTCTCGGGCCGGGCTTCACATCCTCCCCTCCTTAAAGAATTGTGTCCTCGTAATCTCCTTTTTAACTTGCAAACAAAAACGGATACCATTACTTCATCTGATCACGTCGTATCCTCAACCCTATGGTGATCCCAAATTACTTTCACCATCAGAATACTCTTGTTGCGCAACTCCTGATCTTGCTCATCTAGAATCCGCACAGGGCTCTCCTTATAGGACAAATTCTCCTAAAGTTCTAGCGGTTCCAGTTCCAGTACATGAGAGGGGTCAGGATGATATTTCCTCAACATTGACACATGGAATACATTGTGAATATTGGAGAGATTTGGTGGTAGATCCAGCCGATATGCCAACTTGTCGATTAGATCCACAACTTCAAATGGCCCTACATACCTCGGGCTTAGCTTTCCTCCTTTTCCATGCCTGATCAATCCTCTTCGGGGAGACAACTTCAAGAACACTCGATCACCAACCGCAAATTCTAAGTCTCGCCTCCTTTTATCAGCATAACTTTTTTGTCTACTTTGGGCTGTGAGCATTCTCTTCCTAATCAATTGGACCTTCTAAATCTTCTCTATTAACTCCGGCAATAAGGTAGGATCAATTGTCTTCATCTCACCGACTTCATCCCAATACAATGACGACCTATACTTTTGTCCATATAGAGCCTCGTATGGTGCCATGCCAATTGTTGCCTGATAACTATTGTTATAAACAATTTTTTCCAAAGACAAATATTTCTCCCACGTACCTCCAAAATCCAATACACATGCCCTCAACATGTCATCCAAAATTTCGATGGTCCTTTTCGATTGCCCATAAATCTGTGGGTGATATGCTGTACTGAGTTTCAACTTCGTCCCCAAGCTTCCTGCAATTTTTACTAGAACTGAGATGTAAATCTTGGATCTCTATCAGACACAATGCTAGTTGGCACTCCATGTAACTTGACAATATTAGCCACATACAATTCGGCTAATTTCTTTACACTATCTGTCTTGTTCATTGCAATGAATTGAGTGGTCTTCGTTAGTCTATCCACAATGACCCAAACTGCATCATTTCCCTGAGGAGACCTCGGTAACACCATGATGAAATCCATGGTCACATGCTCCTATTTCCATTGCAGTATCTCCAAAGGCTGTAGGAGTCCTGCAAGTCTTTGATATTCTGCCTTCACCTGTTGACATGTTAGGCATTGAGACACAAACTCTTCAATTTCCCGCTTCATGTTGTTCTACCGATAGTATTGCTTTAGGTCTCGATACATCTCGGTACCTCCTGGGTGAATAGTGTACCTAGAATGGTGAGCTTCTTCAAGTATCTCCTTTCTCAACTCTAGATCATTTCGTACACAAATCCGATTCTTGAACTTCCACAACCCATCTTCATGCAACTTGAAATCCGGATGACCAAATTTTATCTTAGTTGAGGATCTTGCTATTGAAAATCCTAGATCTGAGACAACAAGTGTGAAACCCTACTTTTCTATCTTATCTCGATTTGCGTGCGTTACTTCGTTTTGCATGAATTGACCTGTTTATGTGCTATATGACTTAGAATATGTTAAATATGTGATTAATACTCCTAATACATGCTAAGTGTGCATTCATGAAAGTTTAATAAAAAACGGAATCAGAAATTTTATTGCTGTTTTGGTGAATAGTATTTTTGAATACCTGTCGGCTAAAATTTTTACAGGGGTGTTTTAAACGCTTTAAAACCTAGTCCTCGGGTATTAATAGACCCGTGTTTGATTAAAATGGATTTGGAATGGGCTTTGGAATTTTAAAGATTTTTACACTTTCTTTTGCAAGAAAACGAGTTTTAAGCCAATTCGGGTGAAACTATTTTAATGTAACACTCTTTGTCACCTAAAATATAAAGTCTAGAATTAATTTAGGTGTTAATTTAATAGTTGAGCAAGAAATAGTCAATAAAATGAATTAAAAGACTAGAAAATAGAATTAAATGACTAATAAAACTAACATTGACCATTTTTAATATGTTTGACCTTTACTTATATGCATCAACACACAATTGAAAAAACACAAAACACACTCAAAACACACACAAGGTGGCCGAAACTCCATGGCTTGTTTGTGAGCTTTTACAACATTTTTTTCAAGCAAATTTTTCATTAAAAGTTGCAATTCAAGGCCAATTTCCATCAACCAAGGCTTGATTCCACCTCTTGAGCATCCATTGAGCATCTTTGTAGCTTCAAAACACATCAAAGGTGAGAGAAAAATTCTAGATCTCAAAAGTCATTTTTTTATGTTTTTGCATATAATTGATTATTGAATCGTTAGAATGTTAATTTGAAGTTATATTAATGCTCAATGCATGCTAAGGATCGATTATATGTATTCTTGTAAGATTTGAACCGTTGTAGCATAAAATTTTATTTTCGCGTATTTAAAGTTAATAGATTGGCCATTTGTTGATTATTTTGAGTTGTAGTGGTTGGAATCGATTGCTGTCGATTTCTAAAAATTTGTTAATTACGTGGTAGCGCCGTTATAATGCCGAATCTTCGATTGCGATGTTGGTGTGAAAATCCAGAAATTTCAGCCTAGATGCATTGAGGTTTTAGGGTTGTTGGGCTTGATTTTGATGTGTCTTGGTTGGTTTCCGAGAGTGCTAATGTAGTTGATTGAATGGGTGAGTGATAGAAACTGATTTGGAGTTGTTTGGATTAGTAGAATGTAGGATATGATTATTTGAAGGTTAAGTGGCTTTTCTTTAAAATATTGAGTTATGCCTTTAGATGATTGGGTGGTGTTTGAGTGATTGAATTATGAGTTGTTAATTGTTAGATTAGGGTTTGATTGTGTGTTTAATGCATGTTAAGTTGGATCGCCTACTTTGTCATCTAACTTAGTTGTTTTGTGGTTTAATTGATTATTTGATATTATATTGATGAAAAGATGATTATTGATTGATTATTGATGAACCGGGAGATAGTCAACGGAAAAGGTTGTCTTCCTGTGATGTGATGTTTATTATTATTGCTGAGTCTTGGTATGTGTGTGCCACTTCTCGGGCAGCGTCGGGCTGTCGGGTTGATAACGACATGACTACCAGAGGCTACCCCCAGCTCGCATGATGGAGGTGTCATGGAGGGAGGGGCTAGTGAGGTACCTCAGGTGCGTGAGTAATGGGGAGTTATAAGAGGAACGGTTGAGATCGTGATGGCATTTGGAGTTACACCAACTAGAGTATCCTTTATTGATTGGTCATTATAGTTATATGTTTATATTGTTATTGATGTTTTATTGTGTGTTTACTGCTCAAAGGATCATTTCCAAAGAGTATAGTAAATACTGTTAGAGATCTATTGGATCCTCACTGAGCTTGTTTTATATAAGCTCACTCTCTATTATTGCATGCATGCAGGTGTTACTGATTCTGATTACGGGTACGTGCCTCTTGAAGGGGAAAATGTGCCTTTCGTGGATGAGTCTTATGCACAGGAGTCATTGCCATGAGATTGTTTGTAGTTGAAGTATTATGATGTATTATAAACCTACTTTAACTTAAAGACTTATGTATAATGGTTTAGTAGTCTTCTTTTGATCATATTTAGATTGCTAGTTGGTTTATAATCTATTTTGATATGTATGTATAGTTTATGTATTATGTTGGAACGAAGGCATATAACTAAGAATGATTATTGTATAATATGGTTATGCTGTATGGTGTTAACTTAATTGAGGAGTTAATTGTTGAATGGTTGAGGGGTTTGGTTGTATGATATTCTGAGAGGTTGGTTTAGAGCCTCGGTGTCTTAATTACTATCGTTATACTGCCAAAATTCCGTTGCGTCCTGACTGATTGTAGGTGGGGTCGAGTTGGGGCGTGACATTTAAGTGGTATTAGAGCACATGTTAGCTGTCAGCCGGGGTATTCTCGGAATGTGGGTAATGGTCTTAACATGAAAGTATGTATGAAACGAAAGAAAAGTAAACCATGTGTTAATATGATTAAATGATTAAGTGATTATGTGATTTAGTGCTTATGTGATTATGTGATCAATTTGTTTATGTGATTGATACTTAAGTGATTTATGTGTTTATGTGAATTGTTGTTTATTTGCTAATAATTGTCGATAGCATGTTTACGTGCTATAACCTGTGCTAACTCTTTGATTAGTAGAATGACTGGTAGACCGAGAACGAGAGGTAGGCCCGAAGCAGTTGACGAGGTTCCGGGAAATGTGGTACCAGGCTGAAAAGGGGACAATGATTGTTTCGGTGCAGCTATGGATAGGATAGCTGAGGTTATGGCCGGTCAGGCACAGTTGCTAGCAGGGCAGGCTGCCCAAGCTCAGACTTTGGCACAGTTACCGAACGTACAGGGTGGATACCACGGGCGTGCTACACTGAAGTAGTTCTTAGGGTACTATCCACCGAGGTTTCAGGGGGAACTAGATGATCGGAAAGCCGAGGCATGGATTAGTAAAGTGGAGAAAATATTTGACCCTATGGATTATACTGATGAAAGAAAGGTCACCTTTGCCGTTTATTTGTTTGATGATGAGGCAGAGGAGTGGTGGCACACGGTGAAATCTAGTTGGGTGACCCAGGGTATTCCGTATGTCTGGGATACCTTTCTGGGAGCTTTCCAGGCGAAGTATGTCCCGAGGATTGCACGGGAGAGGAGAGAGGCCGAGTTTCGATCCTTAGTTCAGGCAGATGCTTTAGCGGCACAGTATGAGGCTACTTTTACTAGGTTGTCCCGGTATGCACCGGAGTTTGTGGCTGATGAGGAGCATAAGACTCGTAGGTTTGTGTTGGGTTTGAGGCCCGAGATTCAGGATGTGATGGCCCTGAATCAGTATAATATACTTACTGAGGCCTTTAATGCAGCTTCTAGGTTAGAGAAGAGAAAGGGGGAACAGATTGTGTCTAGTCAGCCTAGAAAAAGGCCCTTTCAGCCGCAGGGTCAACAGGGCATGTATAGGCCTCCAGTACATCAGGGTATGTACAGGCCGCTAGCTCAGCAGGGTTCTTTCAGGCCACAGGGTCAGTAGAGTTATTATCGGCCACAGTTTCAGTAGGGGTCATATCAGGTTCAGTCTCAGTTTAGGCCGGCCTAGTCTCAGGGTCATTATAGGCCTAGTGTTGTGAGACTTCAGCAGCAGGCTGGTACAACTGCTTCTTCAGCTTTTGGTTCTTCTAGGGGCAGTGTTAGTGCATTATCACCGCAGTGTACTTACTGCAAGCGCCAGGGCCATGTGGAGGCCGACTGCAGGGTGAAGACATGGGCGTGTTTGGGTTGTAGTAGCAATCAGCATAGGGCGAGGGATTGCCCTAGATATCAGAGGACTGAGGGTTGGGCAGCGACTGTGACGCCCGAGATTTAGCCATGCATTTAATTATTGTTGCATCCCTTGTTTGCGCATTTACTTCTATGCCTTACTAACTGACTTTTGTGACTACTATTCACTCCATTTTTAAACTGCTTTCTATTAGTTAATTAGCATTTTTATTAAATCATATTAATTGTAAAAGTAGTGGGAAAAATGTGCATTTGAGCTAAAGGCGTTAGGAGAGCTCGTTTAGAAAATGACTTTTGTAGTTGAATGAATAGTGTTACGTAACTAACTTAGGTAATTAACTAGCTAGCATATATTTTACTATCTAAGCTCGTTTTAAGCTCAATAAGCGCATTATATTAGATCACTTAAGCACCCAAGCTTGACCCCACCCAACTAAAAACCTTAAATAGCAACTAAGGCTCACAAAACACAAAACAAAAGAAAAAAAAAGTGGGCAGAAACACTGTAGCTGGGCCGAGAGCAAGGAGAAGAGAAAAAAAAAAGATTTTGCTCATCAACTCTCCAAATCAAGCCACTCCAAGCCTTGAGCAACTAGTGTAGGGTGTTTGCAAGGTTCCTAGGTGCTCCTACGCGTATTGGTGAGGGGTTTCACGGCTTGTTTTTGCATTTTTAAATAGTTGCTCATTTCTTGATTTGTTGAAAATATGATTAAATGCCATTGTAATTGTTATCTATGCTAATATACCATCTATATGAATGCTAGAGAACACATTTGAGCCGTTGTTTCGCTTTTTAAACGGTTAGAATCGTTAATTTGAAATTTTGGGTGAATAGTGACGTTTTTCTAGGGTTTTGCGTAATTGCTCGAATTAGCTTGATTTAATGCTTCTAATAGATGCCTTAGGTGTTAGTGAAGGTAACCTAATAGCCCCGTGTACTTGCATTGTCTATAAATCGCCTAAAATGGAAAATAGCCGACTTTAACTTAGGGCTTTTGGGGTTAATGCGAATCCGGGTGGATTCGGGCTTCAATTCTAGTATCCTTAGGCTACCTAGGTGCTATAGATGCCTTGATATCCCTTGTTTGAAGCCCGGACAATGTACGCGTAGTTTAAAGCCATAAGAGGAAATTTGGGGCTTTCGGGGTAATCGCGGGCATTTGAATGAGTTAGAGGGTTGAGAGGGTACCTTGAGGGTTAGTTATAAGGTTGGGAGAGTTTTCTTTGAAAATGAAATCATTAGCTTTGGTTTGGAAGAGAAATAGTTCGAAAAACAAAGGGGTTTAGGTGCTATTTAGGTTGTCTCGCACTTCTAAACCCATGTCATGACTTCTTGAGTGTTTATAAGTGATTTTAAGTTGATTTGGAGCTTTTGGTATGATTCTAAACTTATCTTGCTAATGTCTCTTTGTAAAACTGCATATTTGCTTATATAATTGTTCTATTCTAATTGCATCGAGGTCAACCTACTTTGTTGATCCTCATGTGTGTTAATGCTTATATTATTGCTATTAACTTGCCATCGTTAAGTGCATTGCATAGTGGTTGCGCAACCATAGTGTCAGGGGCGGATGTGTTGAATATCGGCTGGGCGGCAGAGGGCTTGCCGGTGGATATTCAAACTCCGTGCCCTATTCCCTCATTCGCCTGGTCCGGAGATTGCCAGGGGATGTTGGGTCGTAGGATTCGGGGTACATCTGGGGTACACCCACTGGAGTGTTTGGGGATTATGCCGGCTTATCGTGATCGTGCTCGTGGTTCGTGGATCGTGAATGAAGACCAGTGAAGATTGGTGTATAAGGGATTGTGTGAAATGTATCCTTTTTTAATGTGTGGATTACTTAAGTCATCATTGTTTCTTAAATTGTCTAAGTGAAATTGCTGTATAACTGTATTATCTGTTGCATTGCACGCCCCGGGACTATATCCCTCACTGGGAAACAGTGGTTGCTCATACCTCGATATCTGTTTCAGGAGACGCTGAGGGTGATCCCCAGCTTGTTGATTTAGTTGAGGAAGAAGAAGTTCAGATCGAGCCTTTACCTTAGTTGTTGTGTCTGATAGCTTGAGGTGGTTAATGAATTGCTGCTATGTGGAAGATTCATCTTATTTCCTTATGTACTATTTTGTAGCCCAAGGGCTATGTATATGCTTGTTATATAAGTTGAAGACTAGTTGGTTGTGTTGTAGTTTTGAAAGCCTATGAACTGTAATAACTTATAATCTACTTCTATTCGCTTTGCTTGCTTGGGAGTGAATGACTTAAAGTAGAAATGTTTGGTCTTCCAATTATATTTAATTTATTTCCTAGAATGTCATGATTATAAAACTATGTTGATAATAAGTTCTCGCATGCTTGTGTGTTTTGGAACTATTGTGTACCATAAGGCTCGGATGGCCTTAGAACTTTGTTGTTTATTTAAGAAAAGCTTGTATTGTATTGTTGGGACTTTGTTTAAGTGTTTACAGATTTTTAGAATGTCCACGGTACAGGGGAGACTCTATCCGTGTGTCGGGTCCGGACTTAACCTTTAGCTTGGGGGTTGGGTCGGGGCGTGACATTTAAGTGGTATCAGAGCTATAGATTGCATGAAGCCGGGTTAAATTTCTCGGTCTGTGGGTAGAGATTTGTTATGTGACTTTGTGAATACATGAGTCTTTGATTTTGATTTGCCTAAGTGAAATTTGAATAAGGAATGAACATGCTAGCATGGAAATAGAATATCAAGAGTCTAGAATGTCAAGTATGATCTAGTGATTTATGTTTACTTCAAGAATGTGGAATATTTATTTGAACTTCTATGTACTTGACTTTATGTGAATCTAATTGGACTTTTCTTTATGTGTTTACTTATAAATTGCATATATACATATATATATACATGTCATAACACTTTGCATTCTAGCTATTCAAGATGGGGCCTCGCCGTCGTGCTGATAATCCGAATGTTGGTGGAGAACCCGAGGGGGTTCATGGGCAAGAAGCTGAGGTGGCCGAAAATGCACCGCAGGTTCAAGAACCGAGCACTGCACAGATCTTGGCCACGATGGCCACAGCTATGAACACTATCGCCCAGTTTGTTACACAACAGGGTCAGCCAGGGGTCGTTGGAGGTAATCAGGCTGCGAGAGCCGGAGGTAGTGGCCCTACCGGAGGGAATCTGTATGATCGGTTTATACATCATGGGGCCTATACTTTCTTTGGGGAGCCGGACGATATGAAAGCTGAGATGTGGCTAAGGAAGTTCGAGGGAGTGGCAGCGATACTGGAGTGCCATGATGACAGGAAGATTACTTATGCTACTTTCCTTCTCGAGGGTGATGCTGAAGATTGGTGGAATACCATCAGTGAGAAATGGGGAGCTGAGGGAGTTCATCATACGTGGGCCGACTTTGTCCGAGAATTTCGAGACAAGTATATATCGGTAGTTGCCCGCGAGAGGCGACAAACTGAGTTCATAAACTTGAAGCAGGGAAGTATGACGGTAGATCAATACGAGGCTACTTTTACCCAGCTTTCCTGTTATGCACCAGCTTTAATTCAGCTGGAGGACATGAAGATTCAGAGGTTCATCCTGGGTTTGAGGAGAGATATTATGCTGAACTTGTCTTCAAATGATTTTCCCAACTATGCTGCAGTAGTCCGAGCTGCCTCGAGATATGAGAAACGGAAGGCCGATGTGTTAGCCGAGACCAGTCAGTCGAGTAAACGGTTTCAGTCTCAGAGTCAAGGGTACCAGGGGCAGGCTGTATCAGTTGGGCAGAGTTCACAGCCGAGGCAGACTCAGAGTTACACAGGGCCTACTCAGACTCAGGCACGACCAGTCCAGAGTCAGACTCAGAGTCAGTTCCGTCCAGCAGTTTCCCGTTCGCAGCAGGGTAGTTCAGCTACCTCTACTTACAGAGCTCCTTCGGGAGGCACTGTTGCAAGACGTCACCAGCAGTGCAGCTTCTGTCAGCGCCAGGGCCATACTGAGGATGTTTGTTGGAAGAAACATAACAAGTGTACAGGTTGCGGCAGTGATCAGCACAGGGTTAAAGACTGTCAGAAATTTAAGAACCCTAGAGGTCAGACATCAGCTCAGAATTCTCAGACCAGGGCACCAGCTGCAGCACCACCACCACGAGGCCAGGCCCGTGTATTTGCTTTGGATGCTGAGGAGCTTCCGGATACTACCGCTGTGGTAGAAGGTATTTTTCTTCTTAATGATCAATCAGTTAAGGTTTTAATTGATTCCGGGGCTTCGCATTCTTTTATTACTCCTACTTGTGCACAAAATGCTAAATTGAAACATGATAAACTGTTGCATGAGATTGTGGTTTATACTCCTATGGGTCCGAAGTTTGTTACTAGATCTATTTGCAGAGCATGTAGTATATTTATTGAGGGTCGTGTTTTTCCTGCTGATTTGATTATCCTACCCTTCAATGACTTTGAAATTATATTGGGGATGGACTGGTTAAGTAAATATTATGCCCAGCTTGATTGTAGAAAGAAGATTGTGTATCTAGAAATGCCTGACCAGCCTATACTTAAAATAGTTGGTAGTAGAAAATCTACGGGAACTCCTATTATTTCTTCTATTAGGGCATCTAAATTATTGAGCAAGGGTTGTGAGGCTTATCTTGCATATTTGATTAATCAACCTGGGGATCAATTGAAATTGAATGATGTACCTATCGTGAGAGAGTTTCCGGGGGTCTTTCCTGAGGAATTACCTGGGTCACCGCCTGATAGAGTGATAGAGTTCATGATTGATTTATTGCCGGAGACTTCACCTATCTCTAGGACTCCGTACAGAATGGCTCCACCTGTGAAACCCCACTTTCTTGCTTATCTCGTTTTACGTGCTTTACCTCGTTTTGCGTGCATATGATCTGTTTATGTGCTATAGGACCTAGAAAGTTATAATTTTGATGTCAATACTTCTAATACGTGCTAAATGTGCATTCATGAAATTTTCATAAAAAACGGAGTCAGAAATTTTATCGTCGATTTTCAGTGAATAGTGTTTTCGAAACACGTCCGCTATAATTTTGAAACTGGTCTTTTTAACCCTTCTAGACCTAGTCCACGGACTTTAATAGACCTGTGTTTGATGAAAACGGTTTTAAAATCGGCTTAAGAATTTATTAGGGTTTTTACACCGACTTTTGCGAAAATCGAGTTTTAAGCCGACTCGGGTGAAATTGTTGAATTGTAAAACTTCTTGTCACCTAAAAATAATCCACTTGAGATATCTTGGGGGTTGCATAATTATTTTTAACTTGGTGAGCACTAAAATGCAATTAAAGTCATTAAAAACACAAAAATACCTATTAAAATTAACTTTGACTTTAATTAATTATTTGACCTTATAAGCTAATGTCCGCAACACACACTCACACAACACAAAAACACCATCACACACACACACAAGGCCAAGAGAAAAGAGGGAGAAAAGAGAAGAGAAAAACTCAAGCTTTCAATCCAATTTTTTCAAAGAAAAACCTAGTTTTTGTCCGTAGAACTTCGCACCGACTTGGATTCTGCTTGTTGGGCACGCATAGCATGCATTCCTAGGCTTATATCGCATCTAAGGTGAGAGAAAAATTCTAGATCTCAAAATGTCATTTTTGTGTTTTTGCGTATAAATGAAGATTGAACCGTTAGAATTGAAATCTGATGTTAGATTATTGCTCCTTGCATGCTAGGGATCATTATATACTAATACTACGAGTTTCTGTCAGATATAGCATAATTTTTATTTTTCGGGTATTTAATTTTGATTAAAATGTTCAAAGTTGAATTAAATGAGTTGTGTTGATCGAAATCGATTGCCGTCGATTTCTAAATACTTGATAATTACGTGTTAGCGCTGTTGTAATGCCGAATTTTCGATTACATTGTTTGTGTGAAAATCCGAAAAATCCAGCCATGACATCTTAGGATTTTAGGGTTATCGGGCATGATTTGGAGGTGTTATGGTGGATTTCCGAGAGGGCTAATGTAGTAGGTTGAATGGGTGAGTGATAGGAACTGATTTGGCAATGTTTGGATTAGTAGATTGTAAGTTATGAATTTTAGAAGTTTAGGTTGTCATTCTTTAATTTCTTGAACGATGCCTTAGATGGTTGGGTAGTGTTCGAGTGATGAATGGTGAGTTGTTGATGAGTAATTTAAAGTTTAATTAAGTATATTATGCATGTCCGGTTAGATGGCCTACTTTGTCATCTAACTACGTTGTTTGTTGTTTAATTTAATATTGATGTTATATTGATGTTATTGATTGATTATTATTGAATGCGGGAATCGGGCACTCTTGTTGCTGATCTCCCAATTGATTGATTGATGATTGATTGATGATTGATGATTATGGAGTCTTGGTATGTGTGTGCCACCTCTCGGGCAGCGTCGGGCTGTCGGGTTGATAACGGCATGACTGCCATAGGCTACCCCCAGCTCGCATGACGGAGGTGTCATGGAGGGAGGGGCTAGTGAGGTACCTCGGGTGCGTGAGTAATGGGGAGTTATAAGAAGAACGGTTGAGATCGTGATGGCGTTTGGAGCTACACCAAATAGAGTATCCTTATTGATTGGTTATATAGTTATGTGATGATAGCATTATTTGTGTTATTATTGTTGTTGTGTGTTTACTTGCTCAAAGGACTAAATCCAAGGAGCGTAGTGAATACTGTCGAGATCTATCGGATCCTCACTGGGCTTATGTATATAAGCTCACTCTCTATTATTGCATGTTTTCAGGTGTGCTTTCACAAGATTACGGGTACGTGCCTCCTGAAGAGGAGAATGTGGAAAACGTGCCTTTCGTGGATGAGTCATATGTCCCTGAGTCTTATCCATGATTCTATGTTGTTAAACGTTATGTATATTAGCTTAATGGACTTTTATATGCTTTACGGTTCTAGGTGTAATAGTTGTTGAAAAGATAATGATCTAAATGATGTTAATTTAGTGGCTTTCTTTTGCCTATGGTCAAGTTGTAGTTGTGTCTCAACTTACTTTTGAAATGTATGATAAAGTTGAGGTATTGTATGTCATGTTGGAACGGAGGCGTATAACGAGGATGTTTTATTGTATAATATGGTTGTGTTGTATGTTGTTGTTTGTATTGAGGAATTACGGGATGTATGATGTTTTTTTGAGGTTGGTTTAGAACCTCGGAAATCTGTTTACTGTCGTTATGCCGCCGAAATTCCGTTGCGTCCTGACTGATTATAGGTGGGGTCGAGTTGGGGCGTGACAGTTTAAGTGGTATCAGAGCTCATGTTAGTTGTCAGCCGGGGTATTCTCGGAATGTGGGTAATGGTCTTAGCTTGGAATATGTATGAAAGGAAAGAAAAATGAAATATGTATTGGTATGATTAATTGATTAAGTGATTATGTGATTTAAGTGCTTATGTGATTATGTGATCAATTTGTTTATGTGTTTTATATGAGTTTGTTATTTATGTGTTAATAGTTGTGTATAACCTGTCTACGTGCTATAACTGTGCTAACTCTTTGATTAGTAGAATGGCCGGTCGACCGAGAACCAGAGGTAGGCCTGAGATGGCTGATGAGACTCCGAGTAACGTGGCACCGGGCCGTGACGGGGGTGATGACCGATTAGGAGCAGCTATGGAGCGGATTGCAGAGTTAGTGGCTAGTCAGGCACAGTTGTTAGCAGGGCAGGCTGCCCAGAATCAGGCTATGCAGGCTCAGCTTCTGAATATTCAGGGTGGTAACCACGGGCGTGGTACCCTGAAGGAGTTTTTAGGATATCACCCACCGAGATTTCAGGGGGAGCCGGATGATAGGAAGGCGGAGGTATGGATTAGCAAGTTGGAGAAGATTTATGATCCACTTGGCTATACTGATGAGCAGAAAGTCTCTTTTGCCGTGTATTTGTTAGATGACGAGGCAGAGGAGTGGTGGCGCACGGTAAGGACTAGCTGGGCGGCGCAGGGTATTCCTTATGTTTGGGGTACCTTTCTGATGGCTTTCCGAGCAAAGTATGTCCCGAGGATTTGCAGGGAACGGAGAGAGGCCGAGTTTCTAGCTTTGGTCCAGGGAGATGCTACAGTGGCTCAATATGAGGCCACATTTACTCGATTGTCCCGGTATGCACCGGAGTATGTGGCAGACGAGGAGCGGAGGACTCGCAGGTTTATGTTGGGGTTACGGCCCGAGATTCAGGATGTTATGGCTCTGAATCGATATGATATTTTCACTGAGGCTTTTGAGGCAGGTTCTAGGTTAGAGAAGAAGAAAGGGGATCAGATTGTCTCGAGACAGCCTAGTTAGAGGCCCTATCAGCACCAGGGCCAGCAGGTTATATATAGGCCTCCAGTACAGCAGGTTGTCTACAGGCCACCAGCCCCGCAGGGTTCTTATAGGCCACAGGGTCAGCAGAGTTACTATCGGCCTCAGTTTCAGCAGAGGCCATATCAGGTTCAGACTCAGTATAGGCCAGCCCAGTCTCAGGGTCAGTATAGGCCTAGTGTGGTGAGACCTCAGCAGCAGGCTGTATCAGCTGCTTCTTCAGCTTCTGGTTATTCTAGGGGCAGTGTTAGTGCCACATCATCGCAGTGTAATTACTGCAAGCGCCCAGGGCATGTAGAGTCCGACTGCAGGGTAAAGGCAGGGACATGTTTGGGTTGTGGTAGCAGCGAGCATAGGGCGAAGGATTGCCCTAAATATGCGAGGACTGAGGGTCGGGCAGCGACTCAGGGTTACCAGGGTAGGCCTACGGGCAGTGTACCACAGCAGCAGCGGGTTCAGGCTCGGGCTTATGCAGTTGACTTAGAGGAGATGCCTGAGGAGACTGCAGTTGTGGAAGGTAACTTCCTTATACTTGATCAACTTGTTAAAGTGTTGATTGATTCTGGTGCTACGCATTCTTTCATTACTCCTGCTTGTGTGCAACGTGTTAAAATGCAACCTGAAAGATTGCCTTATGTGGTTGAAATTAGTACCTCTTTGACTGATAAGTATGTTACTGGCTTAGTATGTAAGGATTGTATAATACATGTTAAGGGGCATAATTTTCCTTCGGACCTTATTTTATTTCCTATCCGGGGGTATGATGTTATTCTGGGTATGGATTGGCTTTCTAAGTATGATGCCCAGTTGAACTGTAGAACCAAGGTAGTACAGTTTCGCTTGCCGGATCAGCCAGTAGTAGAGGTAGCGGGTAACCGGGGTGCTAAGACGAGTTTTGTTATCTCAGCAACTAGAGCCGTTAAGTTGGTGAGTAAGGGGTGTTCGGGTTATCTAGCTTATTTGATCAACAAGCCATCTGATAAGCTACAGCTAGAGGAAGTCCCTATTATCCGGGAATATCCTAATGTATTTCCCGAGGAGTTGCCAGGGTTGCCGCCTGAGAGGGATATAGAGTTTGTGATTAATCTTGTTCCCGGTACTCAACCTATTTCTAAATCGGCGTACCGGATGGCACCAGCTGAGTTGAAAGAGTTGAAGACTCAGTTACAGGAGTTGTTGGAGAAAGGATTTATTCAGCAGAGTTCTTCACCTTGGGGAGCTCCTGTTTTGTTTGTGAAGAAGAAGGATGGTACTTTGAGGTTATGTATAGATTATCGTGGGTTGAATCAGGTGACTATCAAGAATAAATATCCTTTGCCACTGATTGATGAGTTGTTTGATCAACTTCAGGGAGCCAAAGTCTATTCTAAATTTGATTTGAGGCAGGGGTATTATCAGCTTCGGATTCGTACGGAGGATGTTCCGAAGTCTGCCTTCAGAACTCAGTACGGGCATTATGAGTTTGTTGTTATGCCCTTTGGATTGACTAATGCACCGGCAGCTTTCATGGATCTTATGCATCGAGTCTTTCAGCCGTACTTGGACCAGTTCGTGGTGATTTTTATTGATGATATCTTGGTCTATTCTAAATCTGAATTGGAGCACGAGCAACATCTACGGCTTGTATTAGAGAAGTTGCAGGAGCATCAGTTGTTTGCCAAGTTCAGCAAATGTGAATTTTGGCTGCAACGGATTTCTTTTCTTGGCCATGTTATTACACAGAGCGGTATTTCTGTAGATCCCACTAAGATTGAATCGGTGATGTCTTGGAAGCGGCCAGAGAGTGTTACTGATGTCCGTAGTTTTCTTGGCTTGGCGGGTTATTACCGTAGGTTTGTCAAGGACTTCTCAAAGATTGCGGGGCCACTATCTAAGTTGACTCAGAAACGGACTATCTTTAATTGGGACGAGAAGTGTGAGAGTGGATTTCAGGAGTTGAAAAAGAGGTTAACTACCGCTCCAGTACTTGCTCTACCAGAGGGGACCGATAATATGGTCATTTACAGTGATGCATCCAAGGAGGGCTTGGGATGTGTTCTTATGCAGGATGGCCGAGTTATTGCCTATGCTTCCAGGAAGTTGAAGCCTTATGAGGTGAATTATCCGACTCATGATCTTGAGTTGGCAGCAGTTGTCTTCGCACTGAAAAAGTGGCGTCATTATCTGTGGGGCAGTAAGTTCGAGATTTTCACTGATCATAAGAGTCTAAAGTATTTATTCTCACAGAAAGAGTTGAATATGCGCCAGCGGAGGTGGATGGAGCTTCTTGGAGATTATAATTGTTCTATCAATTATCTGCCTGGAAAGGCAAATGTTGTAGCAGATGCTCTCAGCCGGAAGGCTAGTATTTCTTGTTTGGCTGTCAAGAAGTGGGAGGTTCTTGAGGAGTTTAGTTATTGGAGACCAGAGTTGACTCAGGTTGGGGTGATGTGTTCACATCTCCGTATTCAACCTTTATTATTGTCTCAGATCAGGGAAGCTCAGCAACTTGATGTTAAACTTCAGAAGATCAAGGATCAGATCACTGATGATCAGTCTGACTTCAAACTGCATGAGGACGGTATTCTTCGGTTTCGGAACAGGGTTTGTGTTCCCGATGAACCGAGCTTGAGACGAGGTATTCTGGAGGAAGCTCATAATTCTAAATATACTATTCATCCCGGTGGAACCAAGATGTATCGGGATTTGAAGCAACATTACTGGTGGAACAACATGAAGAGGGAGGTTGCTCAGTTTGTGTCTAGATGTTTGACTTGTCAGAGAGTGAAAGCCGAGCATCAACGACCAGCAGGTTTGCTTCAGCCGTTGGCTATACCAGAGTGGAAATGGGAGCATATTACGATGGACTTCGTCACTGGTTTGCCTAGATCACCGAGGGGTAATGATGCAGTTTGGGTTGTCGTGGATCGTTTGACGAAGACAGCTCATTTTATTGCCATGAGGTTGGGAGATGAGGTTACAAAGCTGACGGATCTCTATCTGGATCAGATTGTTAGACTTCACGGTATTCCATCTAGTATTGTCTCTGATCGAGATCCTCGATTTACTTCTCGTTTGTGGGAGAAACTTCAGGAGACCTTAGGTACTCAGTTGAACTTCAGTACCGCGTATCATCCACAGACCGACGGTCAGTCTGAGCGGACTATTCAGATTCTGGAAGATATGCTTAGGGCTTGTGTTCTGGACTTCGGGAAGAACTGGGAGAAACATCTACCACTTGCCGAGTTTGCCTATAACAATAGTTATCAAGCTACTATTGGGATGGCACCTTTCGCAGCTCTTTACGGTCGTAAGTGCCGTTCACCTTTATATTGGGACGAGGTAGGAGAGATGAAGACTATTGATCCGACTATTATGCCAGAACTTCTTGAGAAGATCGAGAATGTTCAGTTGATCAGGCAGAGAATGCTTACGGCGCAGAGTAGATTCAAGAGTTATGCTGATAAACGTCGTCGAGACTTGGAGTTTGCAGTTGGAGATCGGGTTTTCTTGAGATTGTCTCCTCGAAAGGGGTTTGTTCGTTATGGTAAAGGTGGTAAGCTGAGTCCGAGATTTGTTGGGCCGTTTGAGATTACTGGCAGGGTTGGTAAGTTGGCATATCGGTTGGCTTTACCGGAGAACTTCTCTAATGTCCACGATGTGTTTCACGTGTCTAATTTGCGAAAATATAATCCGGATCCTTCTCATATTCTTGAGCCAGAGCCGTTACAGCTTCGAGAGAATTTGACTTATGACGAGCGTCCGATTCGTATTCTAGATCAGATGGACCGAGAGTTGAGGTCGAAGAGGATTCCGATGGTTAAGGTGTTGTGGAAGCATCACGGCATTGAGGAAGCTACGTGGGAGAGACGAGATCAGATGCAGCAACAATACCCAGATCTTTTCCGTACATCAAGTAAGAATTTCGAGGACGAAATTTCTATAAGGGGGGGAGAATGTGAAACCCCACTTTCTTGCTTATCTCGTTTTACGTGCTTTACCTCGTTTTGCGTGCATATGATCTGTTTATGTGCTATAGGACCTAGAAAGTTATAATTTTGATGTCAATACTTCTAATACGTGCTAAATGTGCATTCATGAAATTTTCATCAAAAACGGAGTCAGAAATTTTATCGTCGATTTTCAGTGAATAGTGTTTTCGAAACACGTCCGCTATAATTTTGAAACTGGTCTTTTTAACCCTTCTAGACCTAGTCCACGGACTTTAATAGACCTGTGTTTGATGAAAACGGTTTTAAAATCGGCTTAAGAATTTATTAGGGTTTTTACACCGACTTTTGCGAAAATCGAGTTTTAAGCCGACTCGGGTGAAATTGTTGAATTGTAAAACTTCTTGTCACCTAAAAATAATCCACTTGAGATATCTTGGGGGTTGCATAATTATTTTTAACTTGGTGAGCACTAAAATGCAATTAAAGTCATTAAAAACACAAAAATACCTATTAAAATTAACTTTGACTTTAATTAATTATTTGACCTTATAAGCTAATGTCCTCAACACACACTCACACAACACAAAAACACCATCACACACACACACAAGGCCGAGAGAAAAGAGGGAGAAAAGAGAAGAGAAAAACTCAAGCTTTCAATCCAATTTTTCAAAGAAAAACCTAGTTTTTGTCCGTAGAACTTCGCACCGACTTGGATTCTGCTTGTTGGGCACGCATAGCACGCATTCCTAGGCTTATATCGCATCTAAGGTGAGAGAAAAATTCTAGATCTCAAAATGTCATTTTTGTGTTTTTGCGTATAAATGAAGATTGAACCGTTAGAATTGAAATCTGATGTTAGATTATTGCTCCTTGCATGCTAGGGATCATTATATACTATTACTACGAGTTTCTGTCAGATATAGCATAATTTTTATTTTTCGGGTATTTAATTTTGATTAAAATGTTCAAAGTTGAATTAAATGAGTTGTGTTGATCGAAATCGATTGCCGTCGATTTCTAAATACTTGATAATTACGTGTTAGCGCTGTTGTAATGCCGAATTTTCGATTACATTGTTTGTGTGAAAATCCAGAAAATCCAGCCATGACATCTTAGGATTTTAGGGTTATCGGGCATGATTTGGAGGTGTTATGGTGGATTTCCGAGAGGGCTAATGTAGTAGGTTGAATGGGTGAGTGATAGGAACTGATTTGGCAATGTTTGGATTAGTAGATTGTAAGTTATGAATTTTAGAAGTTTAGGTTGTCATTCTTTAATTTCTTGAACGATGCCTTAGATGGTTGGGTAGTGTTCGAGTGATGAATGGTGAGTTGTTGATGAGTAATTTAAAGTTTAATTAAGTATATTATGCATGTCCGGTTAGATGGCTTACTTTGTCATCTAACTACGTTGTTTGTTGTTTAATTTAATATTGATGTTATATTGATGTTATTGATTGATTATTATTGAATGCGGGAATCGGGCACTCTTGTTGCTGATCTCCTAATTGATTGATTGATGATTGATTGATGATTGATGATTATGGAGTCTTGGTATGTGTGTGCCACCTCTCGGGCAGCGTCGGGCTGTCGGGTTGATAACGGCATGACTGCCATAGGCTACCCCCAGCTCGCATGACGGAGGTGTCATGGAGGGAGGGGCTAGTGAGGTACCTCGGGTGCGTGAGTAATGGGGAGTTATAAGAAGAACGGTTGAGATCGTGATGGCGTTTGGAGCTACACCAAATAGAGTATCCTTATTGATTGGTTATATAGTTATGTGATGATAGCATTATTTGTGTTATTATTGTTGTTGTGTGTTTACTTGCTCAAAGGACTAAATCCAAGGAGCGTAGTGAATACTGTCGAGATCTATCGGATCCTCACTGGGCTTATGTATATAAGCTCACTCTCTATTATTGCATGTTTTCAGGTGTGCTTTCACAAGATTACGGGTACGTGCCTCCTGAAGAGGAGAATGTGGAAAACGTGCCTTTCGTGGATGAGTCATATGTCCCTGAGTCTTATCCATGATTCTATGTTGTTAAACGTTATGTATATTAGCTTAATGGACTTTTATATGCTTTACGGTTCTAGGTGTAATAGTTGTTGAAAAGATAATGATCTAAATGATGTTAATTTAGTGGCTTTCTTTTGCCTATGGTCAAGTTGTAGTTGTGTCTCAACTTACTTTTGAAATGTATGATAAAGTTGAGGTATTGTATGTCATGTTGGAACGGAGGCGTATAACGAGGATGTTTTATTGTATAATATGGTTGTGTTGTATGTTGTTGTTTGTATTGAGGAATTACGGGATGTATGATGTTTTTTTGAGGTTGGTTTAGAACCTCGGAAATCTGTTTACTGTCGTTATGCCGCCGAAATTCCGTTGCGTCCTGACTGATTATAGGTGGGGTCGAGTTGGGGCGTGACACCCCCTGAGTTGCAGGAATTGAAAGTTCAATTACAGGGCTTGCTTGAGAAGGGATTCATTCAGCCGAGTTCTTCACCGTGGGGTGCGCCAGTTCTATTCGTTAAAAAGAAAGACGGGTCTCTTCGCCTGTGCATTGATTATCGGGGTCTTAATCAGGTAACCATCAAAAATAAATATCATTTGCCTTTAATCGAAGAGTTATTTGATCAGTTGCAAGGCGCCAGAGTATTCTCTAAATTTGATCTGAGGCAGGGCTATTATCAACTGAGGATTAAGAAAGATGATGTTCCTAAAACTGCTTTCAGAACTCGATATGGCCATTATGAGTTTGTTGTTTTGCCGTTTGGTCTTACTAATGCTCCCACCGCATTCATGGATTTAATGCAGAGGGTATTCCGTCCTTATCTGGACCAATTTGTGGTCATATTCATTGATGATATTCTTGTCTATTCTAAATCTAAAGCAGAGCATGAACAGCATCTCAGAATTGTGTTGCAGACTCTTCAGGAGCATCAGTTATTTGCAAAGTTTAGTAAATGTGAATTCTGGCTTAAGCAAGTTGCTTTTCTGGGCCATATTATCTCGCAGGATGGTATTTCTGTTGATCCAGCGAAGATTGAAGTTGTGTTATCTTGGAAACGACCTGAAACCGTCACAGAAATTCGTCGCTTCCTTGGTTTAGCTGGGTATTATCGAAGATTTGTAAAGGATTTCTCTAAGATTGTAGGGCCTTTAACTCAACTTACTCAGAAGAAAACCGTATTTGACTGGGATGATAAATGCGAGGCTAGCTTCCAGGAATTGAAGAAGAGATTGACTACAACTCCTATTCTTGCTTTACCTGAGGGTTATGATAATCTGGTGATCTATAGTGATGCTTCGAAGGAAGGTCTGGGTTGTGTATTGATGCAGAATGGCCGGGTTATTGCTTATGCTTCCAGGAAACTGAAGCCTTATGAACTCAACTATCCGACTCATGATCTTGAGCTTGCAGCTATCATTCTTGCATTAAAGAAATGGCGTCATTATCTCTGGGGCAACAAGTTTGAAATCTTTACAGATCATAAGAGCTTGAAATATCTGTTTTCACAGAAAGAGTTGAACATGAGGCAGAGGCATTGGCTGGAATTACTTGAGGACTATAACTGCACTATTAACTATCTTCCGGGCAAGGCCAATATTGTTGCTGATGCTTTGAGCCGAAAGGCTACTGTTGCTAGCTTGATTATCAAGAATTGGGAATTCATGGAAGAATTATGCTTATGGAAGCCTAGTACTTCAAATTCTGGTATTCAATTCGCAAGTTTGCAGATTCAATCTCTGTTATTATCCAGGATTCGAGAAGCTCAACAGGCTGATCTTCAATTATTGAAAGTCTTAGAGAATTCTAAAGGGGGAGAGTCGGATTTCAAACTGCACGACGATGGTATTCTCAAATTCAAAGGTAGAATCTGTATTTCGAATGATCCAACTCTGAAGAAGGATATTCTTGCTGAGGCACACAGTTCCAGATATACTATCCATCCAGGCAGTACTAAAATGTATAGAGATTTGAAGCAGAACTTTTGGTGGAATAATATGAAGAGAGAAATTGCTGACTATGTTGCCCGATGTCTTACTTGTCAGAAAGTTAAAGCAGAACATCAGAGACCTGCAGGGTTGTTGCAGCCTTTGGCTATTCCTGTTTGGAAATGGGATCATATTACTATGGATTTCGTATCAGATTTACCGAGGTCTTCGAGGGGTAATGACTCAGTCTGGGTTATTGTGGATAGACTGACCAAGACTTCTCATTTTATTGCTAAAAAGAAGTCTGATTCTCTTGATAAACTGGCAGAGTTGTATATTGAGAATGTTGTCCGACTTCATGGGATTCCAAAGAGTATCGTGTCAGATAGAGATCCCCGATTCACATCTCAGTTCTGGCAGAAGATTCAGAAAGCTTTGGGTACGAATTTGAATTTCAGTACAGCTTATCATCCTCAAACAGATGGTCAATCCGAGAGAACTATCTTAATCCTTGAGGATATGTTACGGGCTTGCATTCTGGACTTCGGTAAGAGTTGGGAGAAGTATTTGCCACTAGCAGAGTTCGCCTACAACAATAGTTATCAAGCTACTATTGGTATGGCACCTTATGAGGCACTTTATGGGCGTAAATGCCGGTCTCCTCTCTACTGGGATGATGTTGGTGAGATGAAGACTATCGACCCTACTCTCTTACCTGAAATGAACAAAATGATTGATCATGTGCAGCTTATCAGAAAAAGAATGCTTACAGCACAGAGCCGGCAAAAGAGTTATGCAGATAGACGCCGTCGTGATCTGAATTTTACTGTAGGGGATCGAGTATTTCTAAAAATTTCTCCTCGCAAGGGTTTGATTCGGCATGGTAAAGGAGGTAAACTCAGTCCTCAATATGTGGGACCATTTGAGATAACTGAAACTGTTGGTGATTTGGCTTACCATTTGGCTTTACCTCCCAGTCTGGGCAGAATTCATGACGTATTCCATGTTTCCATGCTTCGGAAGTATCAGCCAGATCCCTCTCACATACTTGAGCCGGAACCGCTAGAGATCAGTGAAACTTTGACCTACACAGAGAAACCTCTTCGAATTGTTGATCAGAAAGTTCAAGAGCTGAGGACTAAAAGCATTCCGATGGTTAAAGTTCTGTGGGATCATCACGGAGTAGATGATGCGACATGGGAAAGAGAGGATCAAATGCAGGAACGGTATCCAGAGTTATTCGCCGAATCATGTAAGAATTGCGTGGACGCAATTAGTTTAAGGGGGAGAGGAAGTGACGCCCGAGATTTAGCCATGCATTTAATTATTGTTGCATCCCTTGTTTGCGCATTTACTTCTGTGCCTTACTAACTTACTTTTGTGACTACTATTCACTCCGTTTTTAAACTGATTTCTATTAGTTAATTAGCATTTTTATTAAATCATATTAATTGTAAAAGTAGTGGGAAAATGTGCATTTGAGCTAAAGGCATTAGGAGAGCTCATTTAGAAAATGACTTTTGTAGTTGAATGAATAGTGTTACGTAACTAACTTAGGTAATTAACTAGCTAGCATATATTTTACTATCTAAGCTCGTTTTAAGCTCAATAAGCGCATTATATTAGATCACTTAAGCACCCAAGCTTGACCCCACCCAACTAAAAACCTTAAATAGCAACTAAGGCTCACAAAACACAAAACAAAAGAAAAAAAAAGTGGGCAGAAACACTGTAGCTGGGCCGAGAGCAAGGAGAAGAGAAAAAAAAAAGATTTTGCTCATCAACTCTCCAAATCAAGCCACTCCAAGCCTTGAGCAACTAGTGTAGGGTGTTTGCAAGGTTCCTAGGTGCTCCTACGCGTATTGGTGAGGGGTTTCACGGCTTGTTTTTGCATTTTTAAATAGTTGCTCATTTCTTGATTTGTTGAAAATATGATTAAATGCCATTGTAATTGTTATCTATGCTAATATACCATCTATATGAATGCTAGAGAACACATTTGAGCCGTTGTTTCGCTTTTTAAACGGTTAGAATCGTTAATTTGAAATTTTGGGTGAATAGTGACGTTTTTCTAGGGTTTTGCGTAATTGCTCGAATTAGCTTGATTTAATGCTTCTAATAGACGCCTTAGGTGTTAGTGAAGGTAACCTAAAAGCCCCGTGTACTTGCATTGTCTATAAATCGCCTAAAATGGAAAATAGCCGACTTTAACTTGGGGCTTTTGGGGTTAATGCGAATCCGGGTGGATTCGGGCTTCAATTCTAGTATCCTTAGGCTACCTAGGTGCTATAGATGCCTTGATATCCCTTGTTTGAAGCCCGGACAATGTACGCGTAGTTTAAAGCCATAAGAGGAAATTTGGGGCTTTCGGGGTAATCGCGGGTATTTGAATGAGTTAGAGGGTTGAGAGGGTACCTTGAGGGTTAGTTAGAAGGTTGGGAGAGTTCTCTTTGAAAATGAAATCATTAACTTTGGTTTGGAAAAGAAATAGTTCGAAAAACAAAGGGGTTTAGGTGCTATTTAGGTTGTCTCGCACTTCTAAACCCATGTCATGACTTCTTGAGTGTTTATAAGTGATTTTAAGTTGATTTGGAGCTTTTGGTATGATTCTAAACTTATCTTGCTAATGTCTCTTTGTAAAACTGCATATTTGCTTATATAATTGTTCTATTCTAATTGCATCGAGGTCAACCTACTTTGTTGATCCTCATGTGTGTTAATGCTTATATTATTGCTATTAACTTGCCATCGTTAAGTGCATTGCATAGTGGTTGCGCAACCATAGTGTCAGGGGCGGATGTGTTGAATATCGGCTGGGCGGCAGAGGGCTTGCCGGTGGATATTCAAACTCCGTGCCCTATTCCCTCATTCGCCTGGTCCGGAGATTGCCAGGGGATGTTGGGTCGTAGGATTCAGGGTACATCCGGAGTACACCCACTGGAGTGTTTGGGGATTATACCGGCTTATCGTGATCGTGCTCGTGGTTCGTGGATCGTGAATGAAGACCAGTAAAGATTGGTGTATAGGGGATTGTGTGAAATGTATCCTTTTTTAATGTGTGGATTACTTAAGTCATCATTGTTTCTTAAATTGTCTAAGTGAAATTGCTGTATAACTGTATTATCTGTTGCATTGCACGCCCCGGGACTATATCCCTCACTGGGCAACAGTGGTTGCTCATACCTCGATATCTGTTTCAGGAGACGCTGAGGGTGATCCCCAGCTTGTTGATTTAGTTGAGGAAGAAGAAGTTCCGATCGAGCCTTTACCTTAGTTGCTGTGTTTGATAGCTTGAGGTGGTTAATGAATTGCTGGTATGTGGAAGATTCATCTGATTACCTTATGTACTATTTTGTAGCCCAAGGGCTATGTATATGCTTGTTATATAAGTTGAAGACTAGTTGGTTGTGTTGTAGCTTTGAAAGCCTATGAACTGTAATAACTTATAATCTACTTCTATTCGCTTTGCTTGCTTGGGAGTGAATGACTTAAAGTAGAAATGTTTGGTCTTCCAATTATGTTTAATTGATTTCCTAGAATGTCATGATTATAAAACTATGTTGATAATAAGTTCTCGCATGCTTGTGTGTTTTGGAACTATTGTGTACCATAAGGCTCGGATGGCCTTAGAACTTTGTTGTTTATTTAAGAAAAGCTTGTATTGTATTGTTGGGACTTTGTTTAAGTGTTTACAGATTTTTAGAATGTCCACGGTACAGGGGAGACTCTGTCCGTGTGTCGGGTCCGGACTTAACCTTTAGCTTGGGGGTTGGGTCGGGGCGTGACAGCGACTCAGGGTTATCAGGGTCGACCAACTGGTGGTGCACCTCAGCAGCAGAGGGTTCAGGCTCGGGCCTACGCAGTTGACTTGGAGGAGATGCCTGAGGAGACTGCAGTTGTGGAAGGTAACTTCATTATACTTGATCAACTTGTTAAAGTGTTGATTGATTCTGGTGTTATGTATTCTTTCATTACTCCTGCTTGTGTGCAACGTGTTAATGTGCAGCCTAAAAGATTGCCTTATGTGGTTGAGATTAGTACCTCTTTGACTGATAAGTATGTCACTGGCCTAGTTTGTAAGGATTGTAAAATACATGTTAAGGGGTATATTTTTCCTTCAGACCTTATCTTATTTCCTATCCGGGGGTACGATGTTATCTTGGGTATGGATTGGCTTTCTAAGTATGATGCCCAGTTGAACTGTAGAACGAAGGTAGTACAGTTTCATTTGCCAGATCAGCCAGTAGTTGAAGTAGTAGCGAACCGGGGTGCTAAGACGAGTTTTGTTATCTCAGCAACTAAAGCTGTTAAGTTGGTGAGTAAGGGGTGTTTGGGTTATCTAGCTTATTTGATCAACAAGCCATCTGATAAGCTACAGCTGGAAGAAGTTCCTATTATTCGGGAATATCCCAATGTATTTCCCGAGGAATTGACAGGGTTACCGCCAGAGAGAGATGTGGAGTTTGTGATCAATCTTATTCCCGATACTCAACCTATTTCAAAATCAGCGTACCGGATGGCACCAGCTGAGTTGAAAGAGCTGAAAACTCAGTTGCAGGAGTTAATAGAGAAGGGTTTCATTCAGTAGAGTTCTTCACCGTGGAGAGCACCTGTTTTATTTGTGAAGAAGAAAGATGGTACCTTGAGATTATGCATTGACTATCGTGGTTTGAATGAAGTGACCATCAAGAACAAATATCCTTTGCCATTGATTGACGAGTTGTTTGATCAACTTCAGGGAGCCAAAGTCTACTCTAAGTTTGACTTGAGGCAGGGGTATTATCAGCTTCGGATTCACAAGGAGGATGTTCCAAAGTCTGCCTTCAGGACTCGGTACGGGCATTATGAGTTTGTAGTTATGCCCTTTGGATTAACTAATGCACCGACAGCACTTATGGATCTTATGCATCGGATTTTTCAGCCATACTTAGACCAGTTCGTGGTGATCTTTATTGATGATATCTTGGTTTACTCTAATTCTGAATCGGAGCACGAGTAACATCTACGGCTTGTCTTACAAAAGTTACAAGAGCATCAGTTGTTTGCGAAATTCAGCAAATGTGAATTTTGGCTGCAACGTATATCTTTTCTTGGCCATGTTATCACACAAAGCCGTATTCTGTAGATCCCACTAAGATTGAATCGGTGATGTCTTGGAAATGTCCGGAGAATGGTTTGGAGGTTCGTAGTTTTCTTGGCTTGGCGGGTTATTACCGTAGGTTTGACAAGGACTTTTCTAAGATTGCCGGGCCACTTTCTAAGTTAACTTAGAAACATACTAGCTTTGTTTGGGATAAGAAATGTGGGAGTGGGTTTCAGGAGTTGAAAAAGAGATTGACTACCGCTCCAGTACTTGCTCTACTAGAGGGGACCGATAATATGGTTATCTACAGTAATGCATCCAAGGAGGGCTTGGGATGTGTACTTATGCAGAATGGTCGGGTTATTGCCTATGCTTCTAGAAAGCTGAAGCCTTATGAGGTAAATTATCCGACTCATGATCTTGAGTTGACAACTGTTGTTTTCTCACTGAAAAAGTGGCTTCATTATTTGTGGGGCAGTAAGTTCGAGATTTTCACTAATCATAAAAGTCTTAAGTATTTATTCTCATAGAAGGAGTTGAATATGCGTCAGCAGAGGTGGATAGAACTTCTTGGGGATTATAATTATTCTATCAGCTATCTGCCTGGGAAGGCAAATGTTGTGGCAGACGCTCTTAACCGTAAGGCGAGTGTTTCTTGTTTGGCTGTCAAGAAGTGGGAGGTTCTTGAGGAATTCACTTATTGGAGACTGGAGTTGACTCAGGTTGGGGTGATGTGTTCACATCTCCGTATTCAGTCTTTATTGCTGCCTCAGATCAGAGAAGCTCATCAACTTGATGTTAAACTTCAGAAGATCAAGGATCATATCACGGATGATCAGACTGACTTCAAAGTGCACAAGTATGGTATTCTTCGGTTTCGGAATAGGGTTTGTGTTCCCAATGAACTGGGTTTGAGGTGAAGTATACTATTCATCCTGGTGGAACCAAGATGTATCGGGACTTGAAGCAACATTGCTGGTGGAATAATATGAAAAGGGAGGTTGCTCAGTTTGTATCTAGATGTTTGACTTGTCAGTGAGTGAAAGCCGAGCATCAACGACCTGCAGGTTTGCTTCAACCGTTGGCTATACCACAGTGGAAATGGGAGCATATTACGATGGACTTCGTCACTGGTTTGCCTAGAACACCGAGAGGTAATGATGCAGTTTGGGTTGTCGTGGATCGTTTGACGAAGACAGCTCACTTTATTTCGATACGGATAGGAGATGAAGTTGCAAAGTTAACGGATCTTTATTTGGATTAGATTGTCAGACTTCACGAGATTCCATCTAGTATTGTCTCAGATCGAGATCCTCAATTTACTTCTCGCTTGTGGGAGAAACTTCAGGAGACTTTGGGTACTCAGTTGAATTTCAGTACCGCGTATCATCCACAGACCGACGGTCAGTCTGAGAGCACTATTCAGATTCTGGAAGATATGCTCAGGGCTTGTGTTCTGGACTTCGGGAAGAACTGGGAGAAACATTTACCACTTGTCGAGTTTGCCTATAACAATAGTTATCAAGCTACTATTGGGATGACACCTTTTGCAGCTCTTTACTGTCGTAAGTGCCGTTCACCTTTGTATTGGGATGAAGTAGGGGAGATGAAGACTATTGATCCGACTATTATGCCAAAACTTCTAGAGAAGATTGAGAATGTTCAGTTGATCAGGCAGAGAATGCTTACCGCGCAGAGTAGATTCAAGAGTTATGTTGATAAGCGTCGCTGGGACTTGGAGTTTGCAGTCGGGGATCAGGTTTTCTTGAAATTGTCTTCTCGTAAGGGGTTTGCTCGTTATAGTAAAGGTGGTAAGCTGAGTCTGAGGTTTGTTGGGCCATTTGAGATTACTGGCAGAGTTGGTAAGTTAGGATATCGGTTGGCTTTATCGGAGAATTTCTCTAATGTCCACGATGTATTTCACGTGTCTAATTTGCGAAAATATAATCAGGATCCTTCTCATATTCTCGAGCCAGAACCGTTACAGCTTCGTGAGAATCTGACTTATGACGAGCGGCCGATTCGTATTCTTGATCAGATGGAACGAGAGTTGAGGTCGAAGAAGATTCCGATGGTTAAGGTGTTGTGGAAGCATGACGGTATTGATGAGGCTACTTGGGAGAGGTAAAATCAGATGCAGCAGCAGTATCCAGATCTATTATGTACATCAAGTAAGAATTTCAAGGATGAAATTTCTTTAAGGGGGGAGAATGTGAAACCCCACTTTTCTATCTTATCTCGATTTGTGTGCTTTACCTCGTTTTGCGTGAATTGACCTGTTTATGTGCTATATGACTTAAAATGTGTTAAATATGTGATTAATACTCCTAATACATGCTAAGTGTGCATTCATAAAATTTTCATAAAAAACGAAATCAGAAATTTTATCGCCGGTTTTGGTGAATAGTATTTTTGAACACCTGTCCGCTAAAATTTTTACAGGGGTGTTTTAAACGCTTTAAAACCTAGTCCTCGGGTATTAATAGACCCGTGTTTGATTAAAATGGATTTGGAATCGATTTTGAAATTTTAAAGATTTTTACACTTTCTTTTGCAAGAAAACGAGTTTTAAGCCGACTCGGGTGAAACTATTTTAATGTAACACTCTTTGTCACCTAAAATATAAAGTCTAGAATTAATTTAGGTGTTAATTTAATAGTTGAGCAAGAAATAGTCAATAAAATGAATTAAAAGACTAGAAAATAGAATTAAAAGACTAATAAAACTAACATTGACCATTTTTAATATGTTTGACCTTTACTTATATGCATCAACACACAATTGAAACAACACAAAACACACTCCAAACACACACAAGGTGGCTGAAACTCCATGGCTTGTTTGTGAGCTTTTTCAACATCCTTTTCAAGCAAATTTTTCATTAAAAGTTGCAATTCAAGGCCAATTTCCATCAACCAAGACTTGATTCCACCTCTTGAGCATCCATTGAGCATCTTTGTAGCTTCAAAACACATCAAAGGTGAGAGAAAAATTCTATATCTCAAAAGTCATTTTTTATGTTTTTGCATATAATTGATTATTGAACCGTTAGAATGTTAATTTGAAGTTATATTAATGCTCAGTGCATGCTAAGGATCGATTATATGTATTCTTGTAAGATTTGAACCGTTGTAGCATAAATTTTTATTTTCGGGTATTTAAAGTTGATAGATTGGCCATTTGTTGATTATTTTGAGTTGTAGTGGTTGAAATCGATTGTCATTGATTTCTAAAAGTTTGTTAATTACGTGGTAGCGCCATTATAATGCCGAATTTTCAATTGTGATGTTGCTGTGAAAATCCAAAAATTTCAGCCTAGGTGCATTGAGGTTTTAGGGTTGTTGGGCTTGATTTTGATGTGTCTTGGTTGGTTTCCGAGAGAGCTAATGTGGTTGATTGAAAGGGTGAGTGATAGAAACTGATTTGGAGTTGTTTGGATTAGTAGAATGTAAGATATGATTATTTGAAGTTTAGGTTGTCTTTCTTTAAAATGTTGAGTTATGCCTTTAGATGATTGGGTGGTGTTTGAATGATTGAATTGTGAGTTGTTAATGGTTAGATTAAGGTTTCATTGTGTGTTTAATGCATGTTAAGTTGGATGGCCTACTTTGTCATCTAACTTAGTTGTTTGTGGTTTAATTGATTATTTGATGTTATATTGATGAAAAGATGATTATTGATTGATTATTGATGAACCGGGAGATAGTCAACGAAAAAGGTTGTCTTCCTGTGATGTGATGTTTATTATTATTGCTGAGTCTTGGTATGTGTGTGCCACCTCTCGGGCAGCGTCGGGCTGATAACGGCATGACTACCAGAGGCTACCCCCAGCTTGCATGACGGAGGTGTCATGGAGAGAGGGGATAGAGAGGTACCTCGGGTGCGTGAGTAATGGGGAGTTATAAGAAGAACGGTTGAGATCGTGATGGCGTTTGGAGCTACACCAACTAGAGTATCCTTTATTGATTGGTCATTATAGTTATATGTTTATATTGTTATTAATGTTTTATTGTGTGTTTACTGCTCAAAGGATCATTTCCAAGGAGTATAGTAAATACTGTTAGAGATCTATCGGATCCTCACTGAACTTGTTTTATATAAGCTCACTCTCTATTATTGCATGCATGTAGGTGTTACTGATTCCGATTACGGGTACGTTCCTCTTGAAGGGGAAAATGTGCCTTTCGTGGATGAGTCTTATGTGCAGGAGTGATTGCCATGAGATTGTTTGTAGTTGAAGTATTATGATGTATTATAAACCTACTTTAACTTAAAGACTTATGTATAATGGTGTAGTAGTCTTCTTTTTATCATGTTTAGATTACTAGTTGGTTTATAATCTATTTTGATATGTATGTATAGATTATGTATTATGTTGGAACGGAGGCGTATAACTAAGAATGATTATTGTATAATATGGTTATGTTGTATATTGTTAACTTAATTGAGGAGTTAATTGTTGAATGGTTGAGGAGTTTGGTTGTATGATGTTCTGAGAGGTTGGTTTAGAGCCTCGGTGTCTTAATTACTATCGTTATATTGCCGAAATTCCGTTGCGTCCTGACTGATTGTAGGTGGAGTTGAGTTGGGGCGTGACAACAAGGTAGGTTCCTTGATCTCCACCCTTGCCAAACTTGTCTTCCGGCTCAATGCATCTGCCACCACGTTTGCCTTCCCGGGCACATAATTTATAGTGAATTGTAGTCATCCAAGAACTCCTTCAATCGTCTATGTGTCATGTTCAACTCCTTTTGAGAAAAAAGAGGTATCTCAAACTTACTATCCCACAAATAATGCCTCCACTTATTCAACACAAATACAATGGCTGCAAGTTCCAAGTCATGTGTAGGGTAGATCATCTCATAAGGCTTTAGTTTCCGTGATGCATAAGCTATGACCTGATTGTTTTGCATCAATACACAACCTAACTCTTCCCTTGAAGCATCACTATAAATAACAAACCTTTGACTCCCTTCGGGCAATACTAACACAGGAGCAGTTGTCAATCTCTTCTTTATCTCCTCGAAACTGTTTTCACATTTTTTATCCCACACGAAACTGACCTTCTTTTGTGTGAGCTTCGTGAGTGGCCCCGCAAGCTTGGAGAAATCCTTCACAAACCTCCTATAGTACCCTACCAAACTGAGAAAACTATGCACCTCGTTGACATTCTCCGGCTTCTTCCATGATTGCACAACATCAATCTTTGACGGATCCACCGTAATCCCTTCTTGAGAAATTACATGTCCCAAGAATGCCACTTGCTTGAGCAAGAACCCACATTTGCTGAACTTGGCAAATAATTGATGCTTTCTCAGCCTTTGCAACACAAAATGAAAATGCCTCTCATGTTCCTCCTCGATCTTTGAATATACAGGATATGATCTATAAAGATCACTACAAACTACTCCAGATACGGTTAAAACACCCTGTGCATCAAGTCCATAAAAGCAGCATGAGCATTTGTCAATTCAAATGACATTAGAACAAACTCATAATGCTCGTACCTTATTCTGAAAGTAGACTTAGGCACATCCTCCTGTTTGATACGAAGTTGATAATAGCCTTGCCTT
Source organism: Ehretia macrophylla (assembly GCA_037974665.1). Lineage (NCBI taxonomy): Eukaryota > Viridiplantae > Streptophyta > Magnoliopsida > Boraginales > Ehretiaceae > Ehretia > Ehretia macrophylla. The sequence continues at coordinate 47,006,113 of CM075783.1, forward strand.
AAGTCAAATTTCGAATAGATCTTGGCTACTTGGAGTTGGTCAAACAATTCATCGATCAATGACAACGGTTACTTGTTCTTTATAATCACCTGGTTCAACCCCCAGTAATCAATACAGAGCCTCAACGTCCCATCCTTCTTCTTCACAAATAGGACTAGAGAGCCTCATAGAGACAAGCTAGATTGAATGAAACCCTTCTCTAACAAACCTTGTAGTTGAACCTTTAACTCTTGCAATTCAGCTGGACCTACACGGTACGGAGCTTTAGAGATCGGCTGTGTACCTAGCAACTCCTCCGGGAATACATCAACATACTCTCTAACAACTGGCACTTCTGTCAACTTGACTTGATATGTTGGCTTGTTAATTAAATAACCCAAATAGCCACTGCAACCTTTCCTCATATACTTCATAGCTTTGATCGAGGATATCACGGCCTTCCCTAATAAATCACGTTTTCCCTTCACCTTGAGCACAGGTTGTCCCGGTACCAGGAACTCTATAATCTTCGACCGACAATCTAGTTGCGCATGATGCCGTGGCAACCAATCCATCCCTAAAATAACTTCATAATCCCAAAAAATAAGCACTATAAGAACGACCAAAACTCTCGATCTCCAACCCGAATCTTACATTCTTTACATGCCAACCTAGTAGCACATTTGGATCCCATTAGAGTACTAACCTCTACATGATATGACAAGTTTTCCACCGACAACTTAATGCGAAATGCATATTTGGGAGTTATGAATAAATGCATGGCTCCAATATCAATAAGCACCTTAACACATTGATTTTGAATCAGGAAAGTACCTTCAACAATAGCTGTATCATCTAGAATCTCTGTTTGATCCATAGCATAGGCTCGAGCTTGAATTATTTGGCCTGGGGCATTTCTTGAAGGTTGATTCTGCATACCTTTGTCTGCCACCTCGGGCAATCCCTAGCTTGGTATTTATCACTTCCGTACCCCAAACACGTGCCAAGTTTCTTCCAACATTGGGCTTCCACATGCCCCTCTTACTGCAATAGTTGTACAAGGTACCCTGAGTAGTAGTAATAGGACTAGTTTTACCACGAGCTGGTTGATTGGCTGGGGCATTCGGCTGTGGTCTAGGAGCAACTGGTCTCACTTGGCCTTGGTTGTAAAGCCCCTTATCGTGACCAAATAAAACTTTTCAGCTGCTTACAAGAGTATGGTTGATTTCCTTTAACTTTCGGGCCATTTCGGCTATTTTCCCAGTAGGGGTTTTCGGTTCTGAAAAGGGGTTTCACTTCGGGGACAATTATAGGAAAATCGGGACCCCGCTGCGAAGAACGAACATACGCCATTCTATAAGGAGTTCTGAAGCTGAATTTTCAATTCCTGAAGTTTGACCGGTGCCATTCTATAAGGAGTTCTAGAAATGATGTAATGCTCGGCATTAGGTCAATCACAATCTCCCTATCTGGTGGTAAACCCGGTAATTCATCGGGAAAAACACCAGGGAAGTCCTTTACAATTAGAACCTCGTTCAAATTCAACTTATCAGTAGGTTGATTGATTAGATAAGCTAGGTAAGCTTCACAATCCTTATTCAACAACATGGAAGCCTTGATTGATGATAAAAGGGGCGTTCTAGTTGCCCTGCGGTTCCCAACAATCTCAAGCACTGGTTGGTCAAGAATCTGAAGATAAACAATTTTTGTTCTACAGTCCAACAGTGCATAGTATTTCCCTAACCAATCCATTCCCAATATGATTTCAAAGTCACAAAAGGGCAGTATGATTAAATCAGCAGGAAAATTACGGTCCTCAATGCATATATCACAAGATTTACAAATAGACTCAGTAACAAATTTTGCGCCTAAAGGTGTACTAACTTCAACTTTATGTGGCAGTTTATCAATACTAACACTCACAGATTGTGCACATGTAGGAGTTATAAAGGAATGCATAGCCCTGGGATCAATCAAAACTTTAACTGGCTGAGTATTGAGAAGAAAGGTACCTTACACTATAGCTATAGATCGGGTAACTCATCCACATCTAGAAAACAAAGGCCCTAGCCTATATCCTCTGTCCCAGGCCTGTACCTGCAACCCTGTTCTGTACACCCTGGCCTCCAGTACGGCCGTGAACATTCTTAAACTTAGGGCAATCTTTCACCCTATGTTGATCGCTCCTACAGCTAGTGCACTTACCACTCTTCCTCTAGCAGTTAACTTCAATGTGCCCCGATCGATTACAAAAGTTACACTGTTGATTTTGTCGTACAACAGTGCCTCACATAGGTGCGGGGGCTTTGACAGTGGTAGTAGCTATACCTCTCTGCTGAGGTCTAGTCACAGCTGGTCTCACCTGAATCTGATACTGAGGCTGATACGGGCACTGCTGAGGAACCTGAACAAAAGTGTGATACTGCCTTGCTGACTTTGGCTGCTCTGGTCCAAGTATTGTTTCTTACTCGGCTGGCTACTCTCAACTATCATCTCTGCCTTCCGTTTCTCAAATTTTGAGGCTGCTTAGAATGCCTTGGAATAAGTAGCATAATGTTGCCCAGTCAAATGCAATTGTATATCCATTCTCAACCAACGAACAAACCTGTTAATCATCCTCCTAGCTGGCTATACCAGCTCAGGCATATACCTTGACAATCTGACAAATCTAGCCTCATACTGTGTGACAGTCATGTTTCCCTGCCTCAGGCTCACAAATTCCTCTACCCGCTTTTCCCTAGCCATCTCAGGAATATACTTGTCCCGAAACTCACTCACGAAGTCATCCCACAAATGCGGAATATCCTCACTGTCCCACCTCAACCTGACAGTGTTCCACCACTATTTTGCGTCGCCGTCAAACAGGAATACTGCATATGCTATTTTTCTCTCTTCAGTGTATCCCAAGGCAACATAAATCTTCTCAACATGGTTAAGCCATTTCTCGGCTGCCTCGTCATCCGGCTCTCCGAATAACTTACCCGGCTCATGCCTAAGGAATTTCTCTAACTAATTGTTCTCAACCCTATGGCCCTGTCCACTAGGATTAACTTGATTTCCTAGGGGATTATTATTCCGCTCCTGCCTCTATTCATGCAGTACCTGAGTAATCCGGTCAACTGCAGTGGTCATAGTAGCCATAAAATGTTCAGGCATCGGTTGCTGACCCTGTTCTGCTGCCTCTTGCTCTGCCTCTGCCTCTTGACCCCGAGTACGACAACGTGGTGCAATAGTAACAACTTACAGTAGCTGTGGCAACATATAAAAGCAGTTTATAGACAGAAATATAATACATAAGATTAGATGACACTCAAGTTAATAACAATCGAGATATCCTATCACACAATTCACATAGCACACAATTTGACATGTCATACTAGTTCACTTAAACACATAAGCATTCCAAGTTCACATGATCATGTTATAACACCTTTCACTTAACAATCACGCAATAACACTTAATCATTTTAGACCTTTACCCCACAAACCGACAAACATATCCCGGCTCATGCAATACTAACATGATCTGATACCACCTAAGATGTCACGCCCCGACCCGACCCCACAAAAGGCCATGTCCGGACCCGACATGCGGATGGATTCTCCTCTGTACCGTAGACAATCTTAAATCCCTACATTCAATAGAATACATGAGGAAACTACAATATTCATTTGAAACAAGACAACTTCCTTTGAAAACACACATTCTTTCATTAACCAACTTGATAAGAACCCAAAATGTCATGCATACTACACATGTACTTATGCCACTAAGCAGTTAAAGCCATTAGCATGCAATGCGTTCCCTAGTCATTCGAGTACAGTCTTTTCAACTTTACAAACTTTTACCTTATACAGTACAAGACCATAAAGGCCTCAAAATAGAAACTACATACAAGGCTACAAGCCTCAAAATAAAGTGACAACCAAGAAGCATGTACATCAAGCATGGCCCACCACAAAAGTTTGGCAACCAACCACCAGTTAAGCAAAGAAAGTGCAATCAAGGAAACACCTCCACTTGCTCCTTCTCCTCGTCGACCATCTCAATAGGAACAACCTCAACTACTCTTGTGAACTATGGTATAGAAAGGGATGAGCAAAAACTATTGCTTAGCGAGGGTTAAATAGTCTCACAGGACAGAGGTGAGAGAAGAGTGCAATGCAAATAGCCAAGCAGGTCAATCAATTAAACATTTAAGAAGAACAAGACCAAACCAATCAAATAAGTCAAGACAAGCATTATAAGCACTAAGGCTATAACTATTCAATTAAAGGATACAATTTACTTTCCACGAGCAACTTCAATCACGATTTCGATGACGACGCGCCTGCCCAACCACCTTATAACTTCAGTTTGGAATACCCCAGAAGTACCCAATCAATACTACGACCTAAATCTTCCTAGGCGGTACCCCAAACAAGAAAGGGAATAGGACACAGAGCTAGAACAACCAACCCTGGCAACCCGAGGCTACCAAGAGAGGCTCATCATACCTGCCCCTAACTCTATGGATGCAATACAATATATAATATAACAATCGAGTGATAGAGCCATACGTGGGAGAATAACAAAGTAGGTTACCCTCGCATGCAATAGCAACAATTGATATACATTTCAATCCTTAATAAGTATAACAAGCATAATAAACAACAACTAGCATTTTAAAAGCAAAGCACTATAAAAACCAACCCAATCACACAACGACCCCAACTTTTAAAATGCTACTACTTCCAAACCAGCCACGAGTTTTGGAAACTGACTTCACTACTCATCCTAAGACCGCATAAGGCACGACTAGAAGCCACAAAACCCTACTTTAATCTAGAATTCCCACAAAGCCCTGATTTACCCCTTTGCTCATTTGAACTATAGCTACCCTAACCAAACACCCAACCAATTCCATAACCACATCAAAAGTGCTTCCATGGCCTCCCGAGACAATACCACCACGCAAAACAAGAAAATGCCAAACTCGACCGAAGTAACCCCAACATGAACCAAAGCATTTTTCTCTGTTTTTCCATTGCACAACCTATATAAACCACACATTTAAGCATTCTAGCATATCTAGCACCTTTCCACATCAACAGAATGCAATACAAAACAAAATTTAAAAATGAGGGTTTTAATATTTATAATTTACTATTCCATTGTCATTTTAAATTGCAATAGTCGAATTCAACTGTAGAAAATGGTAAAAACTCATAAATACATGTTCCACAATCATCAAGGAACATTCTTCAAGCAACAAAATGATCAAAATAACATTCTACACATAAATCCCAAAAATTAAAGTTTATACATGTATTCAAATGCGCAAATAACGATGCATCCCTCACCTTAGCTGCTATTAGATGCTAGGAAAACAACGTTGGAAACCCCGTGAACAATCCTAAGCAAGCCCATGCGAAGATGTGAAGATTTGAAGTTGAAAGGTTTTTTTTTTTTCTTTTTCCCTTGAAGTTTCGGCCCTAGCCATTTTTTTAGCTTTTGCTTTGTTTTTTGCTTGTATTATGCATATAAAAGATGACAACTCAAGGTCAAAGGCCAAGGTCTTGGTCAACCTAATTAAAATTGGTCTAGCTAAGTTATTTTTTTGACAAATTAAACTTAAAACAAGACAACAATTGCAATTCTAATTAAAACTAACTAAACTATAAACACTAAAACTCTAAAAATACTAAAACACTATTTGTTGAAGACTAGAAAACCCTCTCTAGCTAACATTCTCGAAATGTGATGCACTTTACGACAATGAACCAAAAACATATAAACAACATAGAATTTTATAAAAACACAAATTCCAGAAAAAGAAACAAAAAAATTTCATGTTCTAGGCTCGGGTATTACAGAGCTTGGAACAACTTCTGAATTGGTTCCCACCTTCCTTCAATGGTGAGCTCGATGACGAGAAGGCAGAAAATTGGTTGCAATTAATGGAAAAAGATATTTGAAGGATTACAATGCTCTAAGGAAGAAAAAGTGACCTTTGCAGTTTACCAGCTCGAAGGAGACGTAGAGGTTTGGTAGGACCGTACCCGAAAGATGTAGGACGAGCGGCAGACGGCTATAGTTTGAAGGAACTTTGTTAAGGTATTTCGAAGAGTTATATTATGGAGTTAGCTAGGGAAATGCATGAAGAATAATTTATTCACTTGACTCAAGGGGATATAACAGTGGCTAAGTATGAAGCTAAGTTCACGCACGTGGCTCGATTTGTACCATACATGGTGCGCACCACGAAAAGGATAATCAGGAAATTTTTACAGGGACTGCGTCTAGATATTCAGCTTGCTTTGGCATTGTGAGATTATGCTATGTACAACCACGCAGTTCAGGCTGCAATGAGAATTGAGAAACGAAAGGCGAAGGTTAGGGAAGTTCAGAACGCCAAACGGTCAAACAATGTATCAACTTCTCAAGGACCAGCTAAGGCCGCACGTGCTAACATGCCTATACTTGGTTCCTAGAATCAATACTTGGTGTAAGCAGGTCCAAACCTGCCTAGGCTGAGAAATAACTAACCTCCTTAGAAGGTGACTTGCGACTTCTGTAGGAAACGAGGTCACATTGGTGACCAGTGTTGGAATAAGAGTGGGAAGTGTTTGATATGTGGTAGTGATCAGCACCGGGTGGTGGATTGCCCTAAGGGTAAGAATCGTGTGCCACCTGCGGGGCCTGTTGAGAACACTGCTTCGCGAGCATAAGCCAGGGTCTTTGCGGTCGAGCAGGAACAAATTTTGAAAGAAGCCGCTGTTATCGAAGGTAACTTATTGATCTCTAGCTACCCTGTTAAAGTGTTAATTGACTTAGGAGCAACTCCTTCGTTTATTACTCCTGAATGTGTACAACATGTAGACTAGAACCTATTCCTACTCTGTGTGAATTGGAAGTTAGAACCCCTATGGGCGCAAAAACTATAACTGATCTAGTTTGTAAAGATTGCCTGATTGAAATAAACGACAGGTTACTAGAAGCTAACCTGGTAGTGCTACCCTTTAGAGAATATGAAGTTATCTTGTGAATGGACTGGTTGGCTAAGTACTATGTTCAGTTGGATTGTCGCACGAAGATTGTTAGGTTTTGCATGCCAGGCCAGCCAGTGGAAGAAGTGCAGGGACATGGGAAAAGACCGGGGAAGTCATTGATTTCAGCAACGAAAGCTATTAAACTGGTTTGGAAGAGTTGTAAGGGATGTTTGACTTACCTGATTAATAAACCAACAGACAAACTCAAACTAGAGGATGTGTCGGTAGTAAACCAGTACCCAAAAATATTTCCTGAGGAATTACCAGGGCTACCCCCTGAAAGAGAAATAGAGTTTACCATAGAATTGATCATCGGGGCACAACCTGTGGCAATAGCACCCTATAGGATGGCTACAACCGAGTTGCAGGAGTTAAACAAACAGCTACAGGAGCTAATGGTTAAAGGTTTTGTCTAGCCTAGTACCTCACCTTGGGGAACACCTGTTCTATTTGTTAAAAAGAAGGATCGAACCATGAGAATATGCATCGACTATCGATGGCTGAATCAGCTAACTATCAAGAATAAGTACCTTTTACCATTGATAGATGAACTATTTGATCAATTAAGTGAGGCCAAGGTGTTCTCTAAGTTTGATCTATGACATGGATACTACGAATTGAAGATTAAAGCAGAAGACATACCAAAAACCACCTTCTGAACTCGATACAGACATTATGAGTTCATAGTAATGCCCTTTGGGTTAACAAATGCACTGGCAAAATTTATGGATTTGATGCATCGGGTGTTCTGACCTTATTTGGATCAGTTTGTGGGTATCTTTAAAGATTATATTTTGGTATACTCAAGGTCTAAGGACGAACAGAACAACACTTACATATGTTATTACAAAAGTTGCATGAGCATCAGTTGTGCGTAAAATTTAGAAAGTGCGAATTCTGGTTATCTCAAGTGGCATTCTTGGGACACATAGTTACCCATAAGGGAATAGCAGTAGATCCAGCAAAGATTCAGGAAGTTATGTACTGGAAGAAGCCAGAGACAGTTCAAAAAATTCAGATTTTTCTAGGATTGGCTGCATATTATAGGAGTTTTGTGAGACCCCATATTTTGCCTTTACCTCGATTTGCGTATTTTATCTCGTTTTGCATGCTTTGACCTATTTATGTGTTATATGAGTTAGAATATGCTAAATATGTGAATTATATTCCTAATACATGCTATGTGTGCATTCATGAAATTTACATCAAAAAATGGAATCATAAATTTTATCGCCGGTTTTAGTGAATAGTATTTTTGAACACATGTTCGCTAAAATTTTTACAGGGGTGTTTTAAATGTTTTAAAACCTAGTCCTCGGGTATTAATGGACCTGTGTTTGATTAAAACGGATTTGGAATCGGTTTTGAAAATTTAAAGGTTTTTACACTTTCTTTTGCAAGAAATCGAGTTTTAAGCCGACTCGGGTAAAAATATTTAAATGTAAAACTATTTGTCACCTAAAATATATTGTCTAGAATTAATTTAGGTGTCAATTTAATAGTTGAGCAAGAAATAGTCAATAAATGAATTAAAAGACTAGAAATAATTAAAAGACTAAATAAAACTAACTTTGACTTTGCATTATTTTGTTTGACCTCAGCTTATATGCATCAACACACAATAGAAAGCACACAAAACACACTCACACATACACACATTGCCGTGAGCTCCATAGGAGAAAAGAGAAGGTTTTTCTTCAAGTTTTCAAAGGCAATTTTGCATTAGAAGTTGTAATTCAAGGCCAATTTTCATCAACCAAAGCTTGATTCCACCTCTTGAGCATCCATTGAGCATCTTTCTAGCTTCATAACACATCAAAGGTGAGAGAAAAATTCTAGATCTCAATTCTCATCTTTTATGTTTTTGCATATAATTGAATTTTGAACCGTTAGAAAGTTGAATTGATGTTATATTATTGCTCAGTGCATGCTAAGGATCATTTATATGCGTTTATATAAAATTTGAACCGTTGTAGCATGAATTTTTATTTTCGGGTATTAAAAGTTGAGTTGTTGGCTATTTGTTGAATATTTTGAGTTGTAGTGGTTTTAATCGATTGCCGTCGATTTGTAAAAGTTTGTTAAATACGGGGTAGTATCGTTGTAATGCCAAAATTTTGATTGTGATGTTGGTGTGAAAGTCAGGAAATTTCAGCCTAGGTGCAATTAGGTTTTAGGGTTGTTGGGCCTAATTTGGATGTATTTTGGTTGGTTTCTGAGGGGGCTAATGTAGTTGATTGAGTGAGTGAGTGATAGGAACTGGTTTGGAGTTGTTTGGATGAGTAGAATATAAGTTATGATTATGAGAAATTTAGGTTGTCTTTCTTTAAAATATTGATATATGCCTTTAGATTATACGGTGGTGTTTGAGTGATTGAATTGTGAGTTGTTGATGGTTAGATTAGGGTTTGGTTGTGTGTCTAATGCATGTTAAGTTGGGTGGCCTACTTTGTCATCTAACTTAGTTGTTTAGTTGTTAATTGATTAATTGATGTTATGTTGTTGAAATGTTAATAATTGATTGATGATTAATTGATTATTGATTATTGATGAACTGAGAGATAGTCAACGGAAAAGGTTGTCCTCTTGTGATTGAATGTTTATTTTTATTGTTGAGTCTTGATATACGTGTGCCACATCTCAAGCGGTATCGGGCCGTCGGGTTGAAAATGACATGGCTATCAGAGGCTACCCTCATCTCGCATGGGCGGAGATGCCATGGAGGGTAGGGCTAGTGAGGTACCTCGGGTGTGTGTGTCATGGTGGTGATAAGAAGTTGGTTGAGATCGTGATGGTGTTTTGAGCTACACCAACTAGAGTATCCTTTATTTATTGGTCATTATAGTTTATGTGTTTATATTATTATTGATGCTTATTGTGTGTTTACTGCTCAAAGGATGATTTCCAAGGAGTATAGTAAATACTGTTAGAAATCTATCGAATCCTCACTGGGCTTGTTTTATATAAGCTCACTCTCAATTATTGCATGCATACATGTGTTACCGATCCAAATTACGGGTATATGCCTCCAGAAGAGGATTATGTGCCATATGTGGACGAGTCCTACGTGCCAGAGTCTTGTCCCTTATTTATGATGTCGTATTCTTTTGTTATATTGTATATTAAACTTAGTAGTCTTTCTTTTGATTATGATTAGGTTGCTAAGTTGGTTTCAATCTGTTTTGCAATTTATATTAAAGTTAATGTATTATGTTGGAACGGAGGCGTATACCTAAGAATGGATTGTTGAAAGAATGGTTATTGTATAATATGGTTGTATTGTATGATGTTAACTTAATTGAGGAGTTGATTGTTGAATTGTTTGTGGAGTTTGGTTGTATGAGTTCTGAAGAGTTTGGTTTAGAGCCTCGGTGTCTTAATTACTATCGTTATACTACCAAAATTCCGTTGCGTCCTGACTGATCGTAGGAGGGGTCGAGTTAGGGCGTGACATTAAGTGGTATCAGAGCACATGTTAGTTGTCAGCCGGGGTATTCTTGGAATGTGGGTAATGGTCTTAGCATGAAAGTATGTATGAACTGAAAGAAAAGTGAACTATGTGTTAATATGATTAAATGATTAATTTACTTATGTGTCTAACTTTGTATGTGATCAATATGCTTTATGTGTTAAGTGAACTAACGTGGTCAATATGTTTTATGTGATAACGTGTCTTACGTACTCAATGTGTTGTAGTTAATATGCATTTTGTGATTGATGTGTATTATGTGACCAATGTGTTTCATGTTGTGAAACCCCAAATTTTTGACCTTATCTCGCTTTGCGTGTTTTATTCTCGTTTTGCATGAATTGACCTGCCTATGTGCTACATGACTTACAATGTGATAATTTTGATATCAATACTCTTAGAACATGCTAAATGTGCATTCATGAAATTTTCATTAAAAACGGAGTCAGAAATTTTATCGTCGATTTTCAATGAATAGTGTTTTCGAAACACGTCCGCTAAAATTTTGAAGCTGGTATTTTTAACCCTTCTAGACCTAGTCCATGGACTTTAATAGACCTGTGTTTGATGAAAACGATTTTAAAATCGGCTTAAGAATTTATTAGGGTTTTTACACCGACTTTTGCGAAAATTGAGTTTTAAGCCGACTCGGGTGAAATTGTTTGATTGTAAAACTTCTTGTCACCTAAAAATAACCTACTTGAGCTAGCTTGGGTGTTGCATAATTGTTTTGAACTTTGGTGATCAAGAAAATGCATTTAAAGACAAGAAAACACTAAAAATAATTAGTTTCCACTTTGACTTTCTTTTATTTATTTGACCTTTGCTTAATATATGATCAACACACATTAAAAACAAAGCAAAACACCACCAAAAACACACACAAAACCGTGGCTCCTTGGAGGAGAAAGATGAAGGCATTTTCAAAGTATTTTTCTCATAGATTTTGCATTTCAAAGCCGAATTGAGTGATTCAAAGCTTGAAATTGATTGTTTGGCATCCATTCTACACATTTCTTGCATCAAAACACATCAAAGGTGAGAGAAAAATTCTAGATCTCAAAATGTCATTTTTATGTTTTTGCATATAAATGAAGATTGAACCGTTAGAATTGTAATCTGATGTTAGATTATTGCTCCTTGCATGCTAGGGATCGTTTAGTGGTAATACTACGAGTTTCTGTCGGATGTAGCATAATTTTTATTTTTTGAGTATTAAATTTTGATTAAATTGTTCAATGTTGAATTAATTGAGTTGCGTTGATCGAAATCGATTGCCGTCGATTTCTAAATACTTGATAATTACGTGGTAGCGCCGTTGTAATGCCGAATTTTCGATTGTGATGTCCGTGCCAAAATCTGGAAATTTCAGCCATGATACACTAGGGTTTTAGGGTTATTGGGCATGATTTGGATGTGTTTTGGTTTGTTTCCGAGGGGGCTAATGTAGTTGATTGAATGGGTGAGTGTTTGAAACTGATTTGGAGTTGTTTGGATTAGTAAAATGTAAGATATGATTATTTGAAGTTTAGGTTGTCTTTCTTTAAATTGTTGAATTGAGCCTTTAGATGATTGGGTGGTATTTGAGTGATTGAATTGTGAGTTGTTAATGGTTAGACTAGGGTTAGATTACGTGTTTCATGCATGTTAAGTTGGATGGCCTACTTTGTCATCTAAGTTAGTTGTTTGTTGTTTAATTAAATATTGATGTTATATTGATGTTATATTGATTATTATTGAGTATGGGAATCGGGCATTTTTGTTGCTGATCTCCCAGTTTATTTATTGATTATTGATTACGGGAATCGGGCACTTTTGTTGCTGATCTCCCTGTTTATTTATTTATTATTGAGTATGGGAATCGGGCACTTTTGTTGCTGATCTCCCAGTTTATTTATTGATTATTGATTACGGGAATCGGGCACTTTTGTTGCTGATCTCCCTGTTTATTTATTTATTATTGAGTATGGGAATCGGGCACTTTTGTTGCTGATCTCCCAGTTTATTTATTGATTATTGATTACGGGAATCAGACACTTTTGTTGCTGATCTCCCTGTTTATTTATTTATTATTGAGTACGGGAATCGGGCACTTTTGTTGCTGATCTCCCAGTTTATTTATTGATTATTGATTACGGGAATCGGGCACTTTTGTTGCTGATCTCTCGGTTTATTTATGTTGAGTCTCATTGTTGTGAGCTTTGATAATGTTGGGTCACCTCGGGAGGCATCCTGGGCTGCGGGCACAGTTATCATGGCTAATCCCTATCTCGCATGGGCGAAGAGGCCATGGGGTGTGGGTCTAGGTCAAGGTACCTCAGGAATTGTGTCATTGAGTTTGGAGGAGTTGTTGAGCATGGAATTGGTGTATGGGGCTTCATCAGCAAATGTATCGTATCCTTATTGTGTGTTTACAGTTATTACTATTGTTGCATTTATAATGATTATTGATGTTCATTGTGTGTTTACTGACTCAAAGGATTATTCCAAAGAGTTTAGTAAACCTTGTTCGAGATCTATCATATCCTCGCTGGGCTTATTTTATATAAGCTCACTCTCTATTATTGCATGCATACAGGTGTACTATCGCAGGATTACGGGTACGTGCCTCCTGAAGAGGAGAATGTGGAAAATGTGCCTTACGTGGATGAGTCATATGTCCCTGAGTCTTATCCATGATTCTATGTTGTTTAATGTCATGTACATTAGCTTAATAGACTTTTATATGCTTTATGGTTCTTATTGTAATAGATGTTGAAAAGATGATGATCCAAATGATGTTAACTTAGTGGCTTTCTTTTGTCTATGGTTAAGTTGTTAGATGGGTCTCAACTTATTTTTGAAATGTATGATCAGGTTGAGGTATTGTATGTTATGTTGGAACGAAGGCAGATAATGAAGACTAATTATTGTATATTACGGTTATGTTATGTGTTGTTATGCTGTTGAGGAGTTGTTGTTTGTATGGTTATGGAATTGGATGTTTAATGTTATTAATGAGGTTGGTTTAGAACCTCGGTATTCTATTTACTGTCGTTATACTGCCGAAATCCCGTTGTGTCCTGACTGATTGTAGGTAGGGTCGAGTTGGGGCGTGACACATGTGATTGAAGTGTCTGTGTGAAGTTAGTTGTTTATGTGGTTTCAATTGTTTATAACTAGCTTATGTGAAACAACGTGCTTTAGGTGCTCAATGTACTTTAAGTGACCAATGTGGGTTACGTGACCAACTTGTCTTATGTGAAATTTGTTGCTTATGTGACTTTAATTGTTTATAACTTACTTCTGTGATATAACCTGTTTATGTGATGTTGGCTTCTTATATGCTAATTGTGTGTTATGTGATAATGTTGTAATATATGATAATCATGTAATATGTTGGTACTTGTTTTCATTAGATATAATTGTATATATGCTATAACTGTGGGTGATTCTTTTGGGTGAGGTGAGGATGACTGCAAGAGTTTTCGGAAATAGAGGTAGGCCATGATTTTAAATTATTATTATTCTAGTAGTTTATCAGTGAGATTTTAATTGTTATGTTTATGGATTTTAGTCTCAATTTAATGGATCTGTTCTTGATGTTCCTTTAGCAAGAATGAAGTTGTTCGAGGAAATAGCCTGTATCTTGATGATTATAATTACTTTTGTTGCCATGTTTAACTTGTTATTACTTGGAGATGGATCATAAGTTGAAATTTCCGTGAGGTTGTGATTAGACACTTTTGGAGTCTCAACTCATATTATACTTTCTTGAGGTTATTCTAGAATGAATTTATTTGAGAAATTAGTGATGTATATTTGTGAATAGAATGAAGTGTAGTATAACATGTATATATTTCTACTACTTGGGATTGCTATCTTATTAAAGGATATTTTGGAGTTTTGATCTTTAAACCTTGGAGCCAATTAGAGTGATTCCTGACTAAAGTTACTTTAATCGAAGATGTAATTGTTGGGAGATAGAATTATTTGAGGAAATAAGAATGCATTTTGGTTACTGAACATTTACTTGCCTACATCGAGCTTTTGAGTTCTAGGTGGTATGACTTTTTAAATTGTTGATTGAGGATTCACTTGTGTTATAAAGGGTTAATATGAATATGTATTGTGTTATCAGATTTTGGAGTCTTCATTAGTGAATCTTGTTGGGTAATCAGTGATTTATCTTGTTTAGTGATTGGTCTAGTACGGAATGTAAATTTTGGTGTGATTTATCTTGTTTGGTGATTGGTATGACTCCTTAGGTTCTCTAGATCTCCTTAATGTCTTGTTTTGGAGAGAGATAGATTGTAGGATTTGACTTGTTGGTGTTTAAGTGTGTAGATGGGTCACCCTTCTTGTGCTTCATAATTCTATCGATCTTATTATTCTTTTCTACTCTATTCTCACTTATTTGAGAGAGGGTTACACTTTTTTAACCTATCAATTGTTTCTTGAAAGTTTGCTTATTGGATTAATGGATCCTATACTCATTTGACATTATTTCTATTCTTAACATTCATATTTGTTTCTTATAGCAATGTCACTTATTGAATTTAAGGTTTGAGACTTCTATATATTTCATTCTATATCTCCAGCCATTGATTTCAATATTTCATTTCATCCTATTACTATTCATTTGAAAGTAATCTCTCCTTTGGCATACCATTTTACTTATTCGAATCTCACATGCTTGATGTACTCCTTGCCTAAGTACATCATTGTCATTCTTGTTGATCCTTATTAATCCTATTGTTTTAGAATTAAATTGTCACGCCCCGACCCGACCCCGCAAAAGGCCAAGCCCGGACCCGACACACGGACGGAGTCTCCTCTGTACCGCGGACGATCCGAAAACCCTAAAATCAATATAATACTTGCGAAAGCCATATAATAATCAAAACAAGCCAACTTTCTTTAAAAACATACATTTCTTATTATCCAACTTTCCAAACCAAAAATGATATGCATACTACACAAGTACTTATGCCACTAATCAATTCCATTAGCATGCATTTTCTTACTAGTCACAAGAGTATAAGTTACAACTTTACATTCTTCCAACTTATACAACATAAGACCGTAGAGGCCTCAAGCTAGAAAATACATACAAGGCTACAAGCCTCAAAATTAAACGACATCCAAGCAATATACATATCATGCGAGGCTCGCACAAAATCTGGCAACCAACCACTAGCAAAGCAAAGAAGTGCAATCACGGGAACACCTCCACCTGTTCCTCCTCCTCAATTACCTCGAGAGGGTCTGCTTCAACTACTCCTGTAAAAATATGGTATAGAAAGGAATGAGCAAAAACTATTGCTCAGCGAGGGCAATTGGTCTCAAGGACGGAGATGAGAGGAGTATGCAATGCAATTAGCCAAGCAATGTATACATATATCATACCGAGATATAATAAAGCCATCAACAAAGCAAGGCAAGCATTAAAGCTATAAACACTCATTCAAAGGATACGATACTCTTTTCACGAGCAACTTTCATACACGAATTCGATGACGACGCGCCGGCCCAAACCACCTTATAACACCAGTTTGGAATACCCCGGAAGTATCCATCAACCTACGACCCAAATCTCCCTGGGAGGCAACCCAAGCGAGAAAGGGAATAGCAACGGAGCTAGAGCAACCAACACTGGCAACCCAAGGCTACCCAGAGAGGCCCATCACTCACGCGCGAGACACTATGCAATGCAAGACTCGATACAAGGCAATAAACAAGCGATAAAGCCACACGTGGGAGAATAACAAAGTAGGTTACTCTCGCACGCAATAGGAGCAATTGATGAGCAATTCAATCCAAAACAACTCAAACAAGTATTTCAAGTAATTCTAAGCATTCTATAGGCATAAAGACAAGAAAACACACAAAAACACAAATCGACCCCAACTATCAAAATGCTACCATTTCCAAATGAGCCACGAGTTCTGGAAACCAACTTCGCCAACCCTCCTAGGTCACCATAAGGCACGTCTAAAGACCCCGAAACCTTTCTTTACCCAAGAACTCGCGCAAAGCCCCGGTTTCCCCCTTTCTCGTTTGAACTACAACTATAACAACCAACGCCACAATCGCACCAAAAGTGCTTCCATGGCCTCCCGAAGCAATGTCAACACGTAAAACGAGAAAACGCTAAAGTTGACCTAAACGACCCCGACTTTCCCAAAGGCATAATTCTCGTTTTTTCCACTACGCAACCCAAACAAACCACACATTTTAGCATTCTAGCGTACCTAGCACATTTCTACATCAACAGAAAGCATAACAGCGCAACTTCAACGTTTCAAGGTTTTACTATTCACAAAACACTATTCAATTGGCAATTTAATTTGCAATCACAACATTTAACCGCAGAAAATGTTACAAAGCTATAAAAACATGTTCTACAAATGCCAAGGAACATACTAGAAGCATCAAATCGCTTTAAATAACGATCTACGGATAAATCTCAAAATTGACAAAGTTAACCTACATAACGTTTAAATGCGCAAATAACATGCTTCCCTCACCTCAGGTACTCCTAGTCGCTAGGAAAACAACGCTAGTTGCCTCGGAAATCACCCCGCACGAGCTCACTCGAAGATTGAATGATTGGAAGTTGAAATCTTTTTTTTTCTTTCTCTCTTGTTTCGGCCTGGTCCTCACTGTTTTCAGCTACAATTTCTTTTTTTATTTTGCTTAGTTTTAGCTTATAAGGTGTTTAGTTGGTCAACAAGTCAAGGTCCTAGGTCAAACTACTTAAAACTTGGTCATCTCAGGTAACACAGTCGGATCAACTGTTCTCATCTCTCCAACCTCTTCCCAATATAATGGGGATCTGCATTTCCGACCATACAACGCCTCGTAGGGAGCCATACCTATAGTAGATTGATAACTATTGTTGTAGGCGAACTCCGCTAAAGGCAAAAACTTCTCCCAATTCTTCCCAAAGTCAAGCACATATGCCCGAAGCATGTCTTCGAAGATCCTGATAGTTCTCTCAGACTGGCCATCAATTTGTGGATGATACGCAGTACTGAAGCTCAATTTAGTTCCCATGGCCTCTTGCAACTTCTGCCAAAAACGAGATCTGAATCTGGGATCCCTATCTGACACTATACTATGTGGCACACCATGCAATCTCACAATATTAGCAACATAAAGCTCAGCTAGCTTATCAAGGCTATCCTGTTTGTTCACGGGAATAAAATGTGTAACTTTAGTCAAACGGTCCACAACAACCCAAACAGAATCACATCCTCTCGGAGATCTAGGAAGATCGGTCACAAGGTCCATTGTAATATGTACCCACTTCCACTGCGGAATCAACAACGGTTGTAGAAGTCCGGCTGGCCTCTGATGCTCAACTTTAACCCTCTGACAAGTCAAACATCTAGATACATACCCAGCAATCTCCCTCTTCATATTGTTCCACCAGAAGTGTTGTTTCAAATCTCTATACATTTTAGTACTGCCCGGGTGAATCGTATACCTCGAATTATGTGCCTCGGACATAATCTCATTCTTCAAAGTCGGATCACCAGGAACACATACTCTGTCCCTGAATCTGAAGATGCCATCTGCATGTAATTTAAACTCCGACTCTCCCCCTTTTGATTTTCTTGGATCTTCAAGATGTGAGGATCAGTCTTCTGAGCCTCTCTGATCTGTGCTAGCAATCCTGACTGAATCTGTAAACTAGCAAACCGAATCCCTACCTTAGTAGCTTCTGGTTTCCATGAACAAATTTCTTCCAAAGTCTCCCAATCCTTGATAATCAAGCTTGCAACAGTAGCCTTTCGGCTCAAAGCATCAGCAACAACATTTGCCTTACCTAGCACATAGTTAATAGAACAGTTGTAACCACTCAATAGCTCTAGCCATCTCCGCTGCCTCATATTCAAATCCTTCTGTGAAAACAAATACTTGAGACTCTTGTGGTTAGTAAATATTTCAAATCTGCAACCCCACAAGTAATGACGCCACTTCTTCAATTCAAACACAACTGCAGCTAACTCAAGATCATGTGTAGGGTAATTGACCTCATAAGGTTTCAATTTCCTAGAAGCATAAGCAATCACCTTACCATTCTGCATTAAAACACAGCCCAAACCTTCTTTAGATGCATCACTGTAGACAACGAAGTTCTCTGTTCCCTCAGGTAAAGCTAGTATAGGAGCTGTAGTTAGTCTCTTCTTCAATTCTTGGAAACTGGATTCATACTTGGCATCCCAATTATAAGCAACTTTCTTCCGAGTCAACTGGCTCAAAGGTCCAGAAATTTTGGAAAAGTCTTTAACAAATCTCCGGTAGTAACCTGCCAATCCAAGAAAACTCCGAATCTCTGACACCGTCTCAGGTCTCTTCCAAGATGAAACAACTTCAATCTTAGCTGGGTCCACTGAAATTCCTCGATTTGAAATAATATGGCCTAGAAAAGATATATGATTCAACCAGAACTCACACTTGCTGAATTTAGCAAAAAGTTTGTTTTCCTGCAAAGTCTGAAGCACAATCTTCAAGTGTTGCTCATGCTCAGCCTCGTTCTTCGAGTACACTAAAATGTCGTCAATAAAGATCACGACAAATTGATCAAGGTAAGGTCGAAAAACGCTCTGCATCAAGTCCATGAATGCGGCTGGTGCATTCGTCAAACCAAACGGCAAAACAACAAATTCATAGTGGCCATATCTAGTCCTGAATGCCGTCTTTGGTATATCGTCACTCCGAATTCTAAGTTGATAGTAACCCTGCCTCAAGTCAAATTTGGAGTAAACACTCGCACCCTGCAACTGGTCAAACAATTCTTCAATCAACGGCAAGGGGTATTTATTCTTAATCGCGACTTGATTAAGTCCCCTGTAATCAATGCATAACCGTAGCGTGCCGTCTTTCTTTCTCACAAACAACACAGGCGCACCCCACGGCGAAGAACTAGGTTGTATAAACCCTTTCTCAAGCAAGTTCTGAAGCTGAATTTTTAACTCCTGAAGTTCAGCCGATGCCATTCTATAAGGACTCCTACAAATTGGCGCAGTGCCTGGCACAAGATCAATCACGAACTCAATCTCCCTATCCGGTGGTAAACCCGGTAATTCCTCAGGAAATATACCAGGGAAGTCTCTAACAATCAGAACCTCATTCAAACTCAACTTATCAGTAGGCTGATTGATCAAATAGGCTAAGTAAGCTTCACAACCCCTATTCAACAACTTAGAAGTCTTGATCGCTGATAAAAGTGGAATGCGGGCAGCCCTGCAGTTCCCAACAATCTCTAGTACCGGTAGGTCAGGAACCTTAAGATAAACGACCTTTGTTCTACAATCCAACTGAGCATAATACTTTCCCAACCAGTCCATTCCCAAAATGATTTCAAAGTCACGGAATGGCAATATAATTAAATCTGCAGGAAATTTACGGTTCTCAATACATATATCACAAGATTTGCAAATAGACTCAGTAACAAATTTCGCACCCAAAGGAGTACTAACTTCAACTTCATGAGGCAAATTATCAATGCAAACATTCACAGATCGTGCACATGCAAGAGTTATAAACGAATGTGTAGCTCCGGGATCAATCAAAACTTTAACTGGCTGAGTATTGAGAAGAAATGTACCTTCCACAATAGCTGTAGTATCGGGCAGCTCCTCCGCATCTAGTGCAAAGACCCTAGCCTGAACTCTCTGTGCTGGACGTGCACCTGCAGCCCTATTCTGAACACCTTGGCCTTCACCACGGCCCTGATCATTGTTATACTTAGGGCAATCTCTCACCCTGTGATCATCACTGCCACAACCCGTACATTTACCACTCTTCCTCCAGCAGTTAGCCTCAATATGCCCTGACCGATTACAATAATTACACTGCTGGTTTTGCCTAACTGCAGTGTTTCCCGTAGGTGCTAGGGCTCTGGCAGGGGTAGGAACTGTACCTCCCTGCTGGGGTCTAGTCACAGCTGGCCTAGCCTGAATCTGCTGCTGTGGCTGATACGGACGCTGCTGAGGAACCTGTGCAGAAGCCTGATACTACCTCGGCTGACTCTGGCTGCTCTGGCCCAAATACTGCTTCTTACTCGGCTGACTGCTCTCAGCTATCATCTCAGCCTTCCGTTTCTCAAACTTCGAGGCTGCCTGAAATGCCTCGGGAAAAGTAGTATAGGTCTGCCCAGTCAAATGCAACTGTATGTCCATTCTCAGCCCACGGACAAACCTATGAATCATCCTCCTAGCCGGCCGTACCAACTCGGGCATATACCTCGACAGGCTAACAAACCTAGCCTCGTACTGTGCAACAGTCATATTTCCCTGCTTCAGGGCCACAAACTCATCCTCCCGTCTTTCCATAGCCATCTCGGGAATATATTTGTCCCGGAACTCACTTACAAAATCATCCCATAAATGTGGAACATCCTCACAGTCCCACCTCAACCTGACAGTATTCCACTACTGCTCTGCATCACCCTCAAATAAGAATGACGCATAGTCTATTCTTGCCTCATCAGTATACCTCAATGCGGTGAAAATCTTCTCAACTCGATTAATCCATCTCTCGGCCGCCTCATCATCCGGCTCCCCGAAGAACTTTCCCGGCTCATGCCTTAGAAATTTCTCCAACTGATTATTCTCAACTCTATACCCCTGTCCACCAGGATTAGATTGATTTCCCTGGGGATTATTCCGGTCCTGCCTCTGCTCATGCAGCACCTGTGTAATCCGGTCTACTGCAGTAGTCATGGTAGCCATAAACTGCTCAGGCAACGGCTGCTGACCCTGTTCTGCTGCCTCTTCATCTGATCCTATACCTTGAGTACTACGACGTGGCGGCATAGTAGCAATTTCACAATAGCTGGCAACATTTAAAAGCAGTTTATAGACAGAAATATAGCACATAAAATTAGATAACACTCAAGTCAATAACAATCCAATATTCTATCACACAATTCACATAAGACAAGTTTAACTTGCCAAACTATTTCACTTAAACACATAAACATTCCAAGTTCACAAAGTCATGCTAGAACATTTTCTTTTTACTTAGCAATCATACATAAACACTTTAGCATTTTAGACCTTTACCCCACAGACTGAGAATCATATCCCAGCTCATGCAAGACTATCATGCTCTGATACCACCTAAAGATGTCACGCCCCGACCCGACCCCGCAAAAGGCCAAGCCCGGACACGACACACGGACGGAGTCTCCTCTGTACCGCAGACGATCCGAAAACCCTAAAATCAATATAATACTTGCGAAAGCCATATAATAATCAAAACAAGCCAACTTTCTTTAAAAACATACATTTCTTATTATCCAACTTTCCAAACCAAAAATGATATGCATACTACACAAGTACTTATGCCACTAATCAATTCCATTAGCATGCATTTTCTTACTAGTCACAAGAGTATAAGTTACAACTTTACATTCTTCCAACTTATACAACATAAGACCGTAGAGGCCTCAAACTAGAAAATATATACAAGGCTACAAGCCTCAAAATTAAGCGACCTCCACGCAATATACATATCATGCAAGGCTCGCACAAAAATCTGGCAACCAACCACCAGCAAAGCAAAGAAGTGCAATCACGGGAACACCTCCACCTGTTCCTCCTCCTCAATTACCTCGAGAGGGTCTGCTTCAACTACTCCTGTAAAAATATGGTATAGAAAGGAATGAGCAAAAACTATTGCTCAGCGAGGGCAATTGGTCTCAAGGACGGAGATGAGAGGAGTATGCAATGCAATTAGCCAAGCAATGTATACATATATCATACCGAGATATAACAAAGCCATCAACAAAGCAAGGCAAGCATTAAAGCTATAAACACTCATTCAAAGGATACGATACTCTTTTTCACGAGCAACTTTCATACACGAATTCGATGACGACGCGCCGGCCCAAACCACCTTATAACACCAGTTTGGAATACCCCGGAAGTATCCATCAACCTACGACCCAAATCTCCCTGGGAGGCAACCCAAGCGAGAAAGGGAATAGCAGCGGAGCTAGAGCAACCAACACTGGCAACCCAAGGCTACCCAGAGAGGCCCATCACTCACGCGCGAGACACTATGCAATGCAAGACTCGATACAAGGCGATAAACAAGCGATAAAGCCACACGTGGGAGAATAACAAAGTAGGTTACTCTCGCACGCAATAGGAGCAATTGATAAGCAATTCAATCCAAAACAACTCAAACAAGTATTTCAAGTAATTCTAAGCATTCTATAGGCATAAAGACAAGAAAACACACAAAAACACAAATCGACCCCAACTATCAAAATGCTACCATTTCCAAACGAGCCACGAGTTCTGGAAACCAACTTCGCCAACCCTCCTAGGTCACCATAAGGCACGTCTAAAGACCCCGAAACCTTTCTTTACCCTAGAACTCGCGCAAAGCCCCGGTTTCCCCCTTTCTCGTTTGAACTACAACTATAACAACCAACGCCACAATCGCACCAAAAGTGCTTCCATGGCCTCCCGAAACAATGCCAACACGCAAAACGAGAAAACGCTAAAGTCGACCTAAACGACCCCGACTTTCCCAAAGGCATAATTCTCGTTTTTTCCACTACGCAACCCAAAAAAACCACACATTTTAGCATTCTAGTGTACCTAGCACATTTCTACATCAACAGAAAGCATAACAGCGCAACTTCAACGTTTCAAGGTTTTACTATTCATAAAACACTATTCAATTAGCAATTTAATTTGCAATCACAACATTTAACCGTAGAAAATGTTACAAAGCTATAAATACATGTTCTACAAATGCCAAGGAACATACTAGAAACATCAAATCGCTTTAAATAACGATCTACGGATAAATCTCAAAATTGACAAAGTTAACCTACATAACGTTTAAATGTGCAAATAACATGCTTCCCTCACCTCAGGTACTCCTAGTCGCTAGGAAAACAACGCTAGTTGCCTCAGAAATCACCCCGCACGAGCTCACGCGAAGATTGAATGATTGGAAGTTGAAATCTTTTTTTTCTTTCTCTCTTGTTTCGGCCTGGTCCTCACTGTTTTCAGTTGCAATTTCTTTTTTTATTTTGCTTAGTTTTAGCTTATAAGGTGTTTAGTTGGTCAACAAGTCAAGGTCCTAGGTCAAACTACTTAAAACTTGGTCAAAGAGCCTAATTTTGTGCATTTTAAAGCCATTTTAGCTAAGGTAAGATCAATTAAAGCTAGCAACATTTAAAATATAAAATTTAAGTCATCTAAACACTAGTTTCACTATTTGCTGAGGACTGGAAATCGTTCTCTAGCTATCGCTCCTTAAATGCAATGCACGTTGCGACGACGAGAAAGTAACAATTAATTCACAAAGAATTTAAGGAAATATAATTTTCAAAATAATAAACAAAGAATTTTCACATTCCGGGCTCGGGTATTACACCCTCTCCCCCTTAGAACAATTGCGCCCACGCAATTCTTACCTGGTCTACAAACAACTCCGGATACTGACCCCGAACTTGGTCCTCTCTTTCCCAAGTCGCTTCCTCAAACCCATGATGATTCCACAGAACCTTTACTAACGGAATACTCTTTCTGCGAAGCTCATGAATTTTCCGATCCACAATTCGAATCGGTTTCTCTTCATAAGACAACTTCTCTTCAATCTGCAAAGGCTCTGGTTCAAGTACATGTGAAGGATCTGGATGATACTTCTTCAAGATAGACACGTGGAACACATCGTGCAGTCTCGACAAGCTCGGAGGCAAAGCTAATCGATAAGCCAAAGGACCCACCTTTTCGGTGATCTCATACGGACCCACATACCTAGGGCTAAGCTTCCCACTCTTACCGTGCCGAATCAATCCCTTCTGTGGAGAAATCTTAAGAAACACCCAATCTCCCAAATCAAACTCAAGATCCCGACGGTGCTTATCTGCATAACTCTTCTGACGACTCTGAGCTGTAAGCATACGCTGGCGAATAAGGTGAACATTATCTACCATCTTAATCATCTCAGGTAACACAGTCGGATCAACTGTTCTCATCTCTCCAATCTCTTCCCAATATAATGGGGATCTGCATTTCTGACCATACAACGCCTCGTAGGGAGCCATACCTATAGTAGATTGATAACTATTGTTGTAGGCGAACTCCACTAAAGGCAAAAACTTATCCTAATTCTTCCCAAAGTCAAGCACATATGCCCGAAGCATGTCTTCCAATATCCTGATAGTTCTCTCAGACTGGCCATCAGTTTGTGGATGATACGCAGTACTGAAGCTCAATTTAGTTCCCATGGCCTCTTGCAAATTCTGCCAAAAACGAGATCTGAATCTGGGATCCCTATCTGACACTATACTATGTGGCACACCATGCAATCTCACAATATTAGCAACATAAAGCTCAGCTAGCTTATCAAGGCTATCCTGTTTGTTCACGGGAATAAAATGTGTAACTTTAGTCAAACGGTCCACAACAATCCAAACAGAATCACATCCTCTCGGAGATCTAGGAAGATCGGTCACAAGGTCCATTGTAATATGTACCCACTTCCACTGCGGAATCAACAACGGCTGTAGAAGTCCGGCTGGCCTCTGATGCTCAACTTTAACCCTCTGACAAGTCAAACATCTAGATACATACCCAGCAATCTCCCTCTTCATATTGTTCCACCAGAAGTGTTGTTTCAAATCTCTATACATTTTAGTACTGCCCGGGTGAATCGTATACCTCAAATTATGTGCCTCAGACATAATCTCATTCTTCAAAGTCGGATCACCAGGAACACATACTCTGTCCCTGAATCTGAAGATGCCATCTGCATGTAATTTAAACTCCGACTCTCCCCCTTTTGATTTTCTTGGATCTTCAAGATGTGAGGATCAGTCTTCTGAGCCTCTCTGATCTGTGCTAGCAATCCTGACTGAATCTGTAAACTAGCAAACCGAATCCCTACCTCAGTAGCTTCTGGTTTGCATGAACAAATTTCTTCCAAAGTCTCCCAATCCTTGATAATCAAGCTTGCAACAGTAGCCTTTCGGCTCAAAGCATCAGCAACAACATTTGCCTTACCTAGCACGTAGTTAATAGAACAGTTGTAACCACTCAATAGCTCTAGCCATCTCCGCTTCCTCATATTCAAATCCTTCTGTGAAAACAAATACTTGAGACTCTTGTGGTCAGTAAATATTTCAAATCTGCAACCCCACAAGTAATGACGCCACTTCTTCAATTCAAACACAACTGCAGCTAACTCAAGATCATGTGTAGGGTAATTAACCTCATAAGGTTTCAATTTCCTAGAAGCATAAGCAATCACCTTACCATTCTGCATTAAAACACAACCCAAACCTTCTTTAGATGCATCACTGTAGACAACGAAGTTCTCTGTTCCCTCAGGTAAAGCTAGTATAGGAGCTGTAGTTAGTCTCTTCTTCAATTCTTGGAAACTGGATTCATACTTGGCATCCCAATTATAAGCAACTTTCTTCCGAGTCAACTGGCTCAAAGGTCCAGAAATTTTGGAAAAGTCTTTAACAAATCTCCGGTAGTAACCTGCCAATCCAAGAATACTCCGAATCTCTGACACCGTCTCAGGTCTCTTCCAAGATGAAACAACTTCAATCTTAGCTGGGTCCACTGAAATTCCTCGATCTGAAATGATATGGCCTAGAAAAGATATATGATTCAACCAGAACTCACACTTGCTGAATTTAGCAAAAAGTTTGTTTTCCTGCAAAGTCTGAAGCACAATCTTCAAGTGTTGCTCATGCTCAGCCTCGTTTTTCGAGTACACTAAAATGTCGTCAATAAAGATCACGACAAATTGATCAAGGTAAGGTCGAAAAACTCTCTGCATCAAGTCCATGAATGCGGCTGGTGCATTCGTCAAACCAAACGGCAAAACAACAAATTCATAGTGGCCATATCTAGTCCTGAATGCCGTCTTTGGTATATCGTCACTCCGAATTCTAAGTTGATAGTAACCCTGCCTCAAGTCAAAAATGGAGTAAACACTCGCACCCTGCAACTGGTCAAACAATTCTTCAATCAACGGCAATGGGTATTTATTCTTAATCGCGACTTGATTAAGTCCCCTGTAATCAATGCATAACCGTAGCGTGCCGTCTTTCTTTCTCACAAACAACACAGGCGCACCCCACGGCGAAGAACTAGGTTGTATAAACCCTTTCTCAAGCAAGTTCTGAAGCTGAATTTTTAACTCCTGAAGTTCAGCCGATGCCATTCTATAAGGACTCCTAGAAATTGGCGCAGTGCCTGGCACAAGATCAATCATGAACTCAATCTCCCTATCCGGTGGTAAACCCGGTAATTCCTCGGGAAATACACCAGGGAAGTCTCTAACAATCGGAACCTCATTCAAACTCAACTTATCAGTAGGCTGATTGATCAAATAGGCTAAGTAAGCTTCACAACCCCTATTCAACAACTTAGAAGTCTTGATCGCTGATAAAAGTGGAATGCGGGCAGCCCTGCAGTTCCCAACAATCTCTAGTACCCGTAGGTCAGGAACCTTAAGATAAACGACCTTTGTTCTACAATCCAACTGAGCATAATACTTTCCCAACCAGTCCATTCCCAAAATGATTTCAAAGTCACGGAATGGCAATATAATTAAATCAGCAGGAAATTTACGGTTCTCAATACATATATCACAAGATTTGCAAATAGACTCAGTAACAAATTTCGCACCCAAAGGAGTACTAACTTCAACTTCATGAGGCAAATTATCAATGCAAACATTCACAGATTGTGCACATGCAGGAGTTATAAACGAATGTGTAGCTCCGGGATCAATCAAAACTTTAACTTGCTGAGTATTGAGAAGAAATGTACCTTCCACAATAGCTGTAGTATCAGGCAGCTCCTCCGCATCTAGTGCAAAGACCCTAGCCTGAACTCTTTGTGCTGGACGTGCACCTGCAGCCCTATTCTGAACACCTTGGCCTCCACCACGGCCCTGAACATTGTTATACTTAGGGCAATCTCTCACCCTGTGATCATCACTACCACAACCCGTACATTTACCACTCTTCCTCCAGCAGTTAGCCTCAATATGCCCTGACCGATTACAATAATTACACTGCTGGTTTTGCCTAACTGCAGTGTTTCCCGTAGGTACTAGGGCTTTGGCAGGGGTAGGAACTGTACCTCCCTGCTGGGATCTAGTCACAGCTGGCCTAGCCTGAATCTGCTGCTGTGGCTGATACGGACGCTGCTGAGGAACCTGTACAGAAGCCTGATACTGCCTCGGCTGACTCTGGCTGCTCTGGCCCAAATACTGCTTCTTACTCGGCTGACTGCTCTCAGCTATCATCTTAGCCTTCCGTTTCTCAAACTTCGAGGCTGCCTGAAATGCCTCGGGAAAAGTAGTATAGGTTTGCCCAGTCAAATGCAACTGTATGTCCATTCTCAGCCCACGGACAAACCTATGAATCATCCTCCTAGCCGGCCGTACCAACTCGGGCATATACCTCGACAGGCTAACAAACCTAGCCTCGTACTGTGCAACAGTCATATTTCCCTGCTTCAGGGCCACAAACTCATCCTTCCGTCTTTCCATAGCCATCTCGGGAATATATTTGTCCCAGAACTCACTTACAAAATCATCCCATAAATGTGGAACATCCTCACAGTCCCACCTCAACCTGACAGTATTCCACCACTGCTCTGCATCACCCTCAAATAAGAATGACGCATAGTCTATTCTTGCCTCATCAGTATACCTCAATGCGGTGAAAATCTTCTCAACTCGATTAATCCATCTCTCGGCCGCCTCATCATCCGGCTCCCCGAAGAACTTTCCCGGCTCATGCCTTAGAAATTTCTCCAACTGATTATTCTCAACTCTATACCCCTGTCCACCAGGATTAGATTGATTTCCCTGGGGATTATTCCGGTCCTACCTCTGCTCATGCAGGACCTGTGTAATCTGGTCTACTGCAGTAGTCATGGTAGCCATAAACTGCTCAGGCAACGGCTGCTGACCCTGTTCTGCTGCCTCTTCATCTGATCCTATACCTTGAGTACCACGACGTGGCGGCATAGTAGCAATTTCACAATAGCTGGCAACATTTAAAAGCAGTTTATAGACAGAAATATAGCACATAAAATTAGATAACACTCAAGTCAATAACAATCCAATATTCTATCACACAATTCACATAAGACAAGTTTAACTTGCCAAACTATTTCACTTAAACACATAAACATTCCAAGTTCACAAAGTCATGCTAGAACATTTTCTTTTCACTTAGCAATCATACATAAACACTTTAGCATTTTAGACCTTTACCCCACAGACCGAGAATCATATCCCGGCTCATGCAAGACTATCATGCTCTGATACCACCTAAAGATGTCACGCCCCGACCCGACCCCGCAAAAGGCCAAGCCCGGACACGACACACAGACGGAGTCTCCTCTGTACCGCGGACGATCCGAAAACCCTAAAATCAATATAATACTTGCGAAAGC
This sequence comes from Ehretia macrophylla, assembly GCA_037974665.1. Lineage (NCBI taxonomy): Eukaryota > Viridiplantae > Streptophyta > Magnoliopsida > Boraginales > Ehretiaceae > Ehretia > Ehretia macrophylla. The sequence goes on from CM075783.1 coordinate 47,035,042, forward strand.
CATATAATAATCAAAACAAGCCAACTTTCTTTAAAAACATACATTTCTTATTATCCAACTTTCCAAACCAAAAATGATATGCATACTACACAAGTACTTATGCCACTAATCAATTCCATTAGCATGCATTTTCTTACTATTCACAAGAGTATAAGTTACAACTTTACATTCTTCCAACTTATACAACATAAGACCGTAGAGGCCTCAAACTAGAAAATACATACAAGGCTACAAGCCTCAAAATTAAACGACATCCAAGCAATATACATATAATGCGAGGCTCGCACAAAAATCTGGCAACCAACCACCAGCAAAGCAAAGAAGTGCAATCACGGGAACACCTCTACCTGTTCCTCCTCCTCAATTATCTCGAGAGGGTCTGCTTCAACTACTCCTGTAAAAATATGGTATAGAAATGAATGAGCAAAAACTATTGCTCAGCGAGGTCAATTGGTCTCAAGGACGGAGATGAGAGGAGTATGCAATGCAATTAGCCAAGCAATGTATACATATATCATATCGAGATATAATAAAGCCATCAACAAAGCAAGGCAAGCATTAAAGCTATAAACACTCATTCAAAGGATACGATATTCTTTTCACGAGCAACTTTCATACACGAATTCGATGACGACGCGCCGGCCTAAACCATCTTATAACACCAGTTTGGAATACCCCGGAAGTATCCATCAACCTACGACCCAAATCTCCCTGGGAGGCAACCCAAGCGAGAAAGGGAATAGCAGCGGAGCTAGAGCAACCAAAACTGGAAACCCAAGGCTACCCAGAGAGGCCCATCACTCACGCGCGAGACTCTATGCAATGCAAGACTCGATACAAGGCGATAAACAAGCGATAAAGCCACACGTGGGAGAATAACAAAGTAGGTTACTCTCGCACGCAATAGGAGCAATTGATAAGCAATTCAATCCAAAACAACTCAAACAAGTATTTCAAGAAATTCTAAGCATTCTATAGGCATAAAGACAAGAAAACACACAAAAACACAAATCGGCCCCAACTATCAAAACGCTACCATTTCCAAACGAGCCACGAGTTCTGGAAACCGACTTCGCCAACCCTCCTAGGTCACCATAAGGCACGTCTAAAGACCCCGAAACCTTACTTTACCCTAGAACTCGCGCAAAGCCCCGATTTTCTCCTTTCTCGTTTGAACTACAACTATAACAACCAATGCCACAATCGCACAAAAAGTGCTTCCATGGCCTCCCGAAACAATGCCAACACGCAAAACGAGAAAATGCTAAAGTCGACCTAAACGACCCCGACTTTCCCAAAGGCATAATTCTCGTTTTTTCCACTACGCAACCCAAACAAACCACACATTTTAGCATTCTAGCGTACCTAGCACATTTCTACATCAACAGAAAGCATAACAGCGCAACTTCAACGTTTCAAGGTTTTACTATTCACAAAACACTATTCAATTGACAATTTAATTTGCAATCACAACATTTAACCGCAGAAAATGTTACAAAGCTATAAATACATGTTCTACAAATGCCAAGGAACATACTAGAAGCATCAAATCGCTTTAAATAACGATCTACGGATAAATCTCAAAATTGACAAAGTTAACCTACATAACGTTTAAATGCGCAAATAACATGCTTCCCTCACCTCAGGTACTCCTAGTCGCTAGGAAAACAACGCTAGTTGCCTCGGAAATCACCCCGCACGAGCTCACTCGAAGATTGAATGATTGGAAGTTGAAATCTTTTTTTTTTCTTTCTCTCTTGTTTCGGCCTGGTCCTCACTATTTTCAGCTGCAATTTCTTTTTTTATTTTGCTTAGTTTTAGCTTATAAGGTGTTAAGTTGGTCAACAAGTCAAGGTCCTAGGTCAAACTACTTAAAAATTGGTCAAAGAGCCTAATTTTGTGCATTTTAAAGCCATTTTAGCTAAGGTAAGATCAATTAAAGCTAGCAACATTTAAAATATAAAATTTAAGTCATCTAAACACTAGTTTTACTATTTACTGAGGACTAGAAATCGTTCTCTAGCTATCGCTCCTTAAATGCAATGCACGTTACGACGGCGAGAAAGTAACAATTAATTCTCAAAGAATTTAAGGAAATATAATTTTCAAAATAATAAACAAAGAATTTTCACATTCCGGGCTCGGGTATTACAAAATCCTGAGCCATTACTTTGCTTGTAATTGCTCACTCAAAGTACTCGGCACTGTCCTGTTGTTGTCATTTCTTATTCGTACTTCTTTGGTATTGTGTGCTGAGATACTCTTGCCACTCATGTTTTCTATTGAATTAATCATCTCTTATTTCTTAATTTCATTTCGCCTCAAGTACAACTTATTTGTTGGTTCCTTGAACAATCATCGAGAATTGAAATGTCTACTTGTTCAAGAATTTTTGTTCAACATACTCAGCACTGTTTTGACTCGTCATCATCCTTTGTTCGTACTTATTTAACTGATAGGTGCTGAGACATTTTTTATCTTAGTTATCATGCTTCCTTATTAAACTATTAGCCTTTTGATTCTCTAATCTATTTGACCTCTTGTTCACTTGATTGTTGGCTCAAATATGACTTTCTATATCCTTATTTCCTTATAAATTTCATAAGAGCCATATTCTGACCAATGTCACTTTTGAGATATTCCATTGATTAGTAATCATTCATGTTATCGTGACTGAGCTTTTAAACCCTCAGGGTGTTCATAGAGCTCTTTTGTGGAGTAGGGGATGATTGATAAGTAGTGGTGTCATGCTAAGACCTTGGAGTTGCAATTTCTTTCATATGCAATATGATATTAGGTGGGAGTGAATTATGAATTGAGGCTTGTCTTGAAATTGTGATCATCAACTTGCAGTCAACGGAGTTTATTTCAATTAAGGTCTTTGTTTAGGTGTCATCCTAAGAGATAAATGGGAACTAAGAGAAGTATTGTTAAGTGTAACGATTGAGGATTTAATTGTCTATTAGTTCGAGAATTGCGCAAACGCAATTGTTTTAAGGGGGGGAGAATGTGAGACCCCATATTTTGCCTTTATCTCGATTTGCGTGTTTTGCCTCATTTTGCGTGTTTTGACCTGTTTATGTGTTATATGAGTTAGAATGTGCTAAATATGTGAATTATATTCCTAATACATACTATGTGTGCATTCATGAAATTTTCATCAAAAAACAGAATCATAAATTTTATCGCCGGTTTTAATGAATACTGTTTTTGAACACCTGTCTGCTAAAATTTTTCAAGGGTGTTTTAAATGTTTTAAAACCTAGTCCTCGGGTATTAATGGACCCGTGTTTGATTAAAATGGATTTGGAATCGATTTTAAAATTTTAAAGGTTTTTACACTTTCTTTTGCAAGAAATCGAGTTTTAAGCTGACTCAGGTAAAAATGTTTAAATGTAAAACTCTTTGTCACCTAAAATATATTGTATAGAATTAATTTAGGTGTCAATTTAATAGTTAAACAAGAAATAGTCAATAAATGAATTAAAAGACTAGAAATAATTAAAAGCCTAAATAAAACTAACTTTGACTTTGCATTATTTTGTTTGACCTTAGCTTATATGCATCAATACACAATAGAAAGCACACAAAACACACTCACACACACACACACACACACACACACTGTCGTGAGTTCCATAGGAGAAAAGAGAAGGTTTTTCTTCAAGTTTTCAAAGGCAATTTTGCATTAGAAGTTGTAATTCAAGGCCAATTTCCAACAACCAAAGCTTGATTCCACCTCTTGAGCATCCATTGAGCATCTTTCTAGCTTCATAACATATCAAAGGTGAGAGAAAAATCCTAGATCTCAATTGTCATCTTTTATGTTTTTACGTATAATTGAATTTTGATCCGTTAGAAAGTTGAATTGATGTTATATTATTGCTCAGTGAATGCTAAGAATCGTTTATATGCGTTTATATAAAATTTGAACCATTGTAGCATGAATTTTTATTTTTTGGTATTAAAAGTTGAGTTGTTGGCTATTTGTTGAATATTTTGAGTTGTAGTAGTTGGAATTGTAAAGCCCCGACCCTCACGAGACCGGAGGCTCTAGTAACCATGCTATTCTCAACCGCATCCCAACCCGGGCACATATTTTAGGAAAAACGGACAGAGTTTTTCCTGTACCGTGGACATTCTGGAAACCTGTAAGCATTCAAATAAAACATGAAGCAAAGGAACAACATTTCTAATTGAAATCCCAACTTCAAGGCCATCCGAGCCTTAAGCAACACAAGACAATATAAACACATACAAGCATGCAACGTAGCTAGAAGCAGAAGCATAAGTTATTACATGCCACAATTCCATAACACTTACTACATCTACTTAGCTTTCAAATTGCAACTACTCAAATATATATACATAAGCCCTTAGGCTCCAAAATAGAACATAAAGTAGACAAGCAAGGTCTTCTACAGTTTAGCAAGCAATCACTCCAATCTCAAGTAATAGTACACAGCAACCAAGGCAACTTCTCCAACTGCACCACCTGAAACATGTTTAGTGAGGTATGAGCAATCACAATTGCTCAGTGAGGGATAAGGTTTACCGGGGACGTGCAATGCAGCAACTTAACACAATTAATACAATAGATAAACAGTGAATAACAGTTCTAATACCACATTTTAAAAGGATACAATCGATAACTCTTATCATTCCAAATCTTCGATCCCCGATCCACGAACCACGATCTCAATCTCGATATGCCGGCATCCCTTACACCAATAGGTACTCCGGATGTACCCGATCCTATGACCCAACACCCCCTGGCAATCTCCAGACCAGGCGAGTGAGGGAATAGCAGACGGAGCTAAGGCAACCAACACTGGCAAACCCGATGCCGCCCAGCGAGGCCATCGCATCCGCCACGACAATGAGGTTGCGCAACCACAATGCAATGCAAGAATGATAACAATGACAATATAATCAGTAAACACATTTAAGGACAAAAAGTAGGTTGTCCTCGCACTAAGTTACAATTTAGCAACAATAAGCATATATCAATTACGCAATTATACTAAACAATATACTCTTTTAGCAAGAAAATAAACTATAATGCACGTAAGGATGCAGGTCCCTCACCTTTTAGGAAGCCAAACTTGCGCGAATTAAGCCAAGATTCCCTCAATATTCTCCAAAAGCATCAATTCCTTTCAATTATCACTACCTAATACAATCAACTATATGCATAAGGAGTGATTTCTTATTCTCAACTAAAGCTAGTTCATAAAGCCATTAATTTATCCAACTCTATTTGATTCCCTTTAATTCACATAACTAACAATATATTTCATGGTTTAACAATCATTCTAATCAATATTTGAACAATACATAAACTCAAGTGATCACATATGCAACATTCTTTAATTTTTAAGTATCAGACAAAGACAATAGCATAATAAATAACATATACATAGCCATTCATATAAGTAGAAACACTATATAACATCTAACCAATAAGTTATATAAGCGTATCTTTACACATATAATGCAATTAATAAGCAATATAAACATGTTTACTCAATCTTTAACTAGTATTGATATAACTTAAATCACAACTTCTCCGAATAGATGAACTTGTTACATAAGTACATTTAAACATTTATCCAATCAATCAAGAATCAACTAACAACAATTATTACCATGGTTCATTACTTGTTCCTTAAGTCCATTCTAAATTCATACTCAACCAAATCCATATAAACCAAGCAACTTAATTCATGAGACTTCACTACTATAATACGTACACTACACAAAGGCATATAAACATTTAATTACTCAATTATAAAACAATTATCATGAAATTAACTATGCGAACACAAAGGGGTCAATATTATACTTTTCACAAAACTTAACCAAAAGCTCACACATACCTTAGAATAGCATTTAGACACGCTAGGAGCAACTACAAAGCAATACAAGTACTAAAGCAATTAATTCATTCATTTCCCCTTTGTTCAACTAGGCTATTTAGCTTCTTATCGGAATTCAATGATCAAGTTAAGCTAGCTAACCATCCTACCAATCTAAGGATACCTAAATACCTCATTTAGAACCTCCAAATCATAACCTAGAGCACAAGTACACGAAAACACCAAAAATGCCTCTTTGTGGGTTTACACTACAAGTACCAATTTTGAAACCCAAACAAGCGAAACGAAAGCACTTCTAAGGTTTCAATACTTAATAAAGACTAGCCATAACTTCGAAATGTGCCCGGATTCAAGTTAAACCCAAAACCCCTTATTAAAGTAGCCTATTTTGATCAAATTTCTCAAATTTTGAACATAGCAAGTGCAATTAACATTTTTCCCACGCTTATGGACCTAATTAGCAACTACTAGAAGCCTTGAATCGAATTAAATTGTAACTTTTTTCGGAAACCCTAGTTTAGCACTATTCATCATCTTCCCAAGTGCCATTTTCATTTTCAAGCATTCAACAAGCATTTTAAACCATCAAACATATTTTATGAAGTCATTAGAGCATATAAGAATCAACGGAACAAGAATTAAATCACTACAATATTAGATCACAAAAATAATAATACAAACTTTAATTGAATTTAATACAAAAATAGAATGCACCCTCACCTCTTTTGAAGATCAAAGAATGGTCTTAAGGTCCTAAGGATGAAGCACAACCAATTTGGGAAGCAATGGAAGCAAGAATGAAGCAAGGAGTAATTTTTTTTTTGAGAAATTACTATTCCCGTAACTCTTTTTTGGCCATTTTTTTGACCCATTTTTCTTTTTGTTTCTTGGCTTATAATATTCTCATGAGATGGTCAAATGGTAGGTCAAGCAATTAGGGTATTTTAGTAAGGGTAAATGGGTCATTTTGGTGATTAAATTTCAGCAAAACAAAATGCCAAAAATCTGAAAAATATGGAAAAATCCCGTTAGTACTATTCATCAAACATTTCGCGAATTTTTTTCCGTTGATACTGATATGCAATGCACGCACGGTCAGGGGCTATAGTCCCCCAAAAATATGTAGTATTTTATAAAAATATAAAATGCATGAACAAAAACAGTTGAATTTATGAAAATATGAAAAAATGAAGTAATTAGCTAAATTACATCTAAGTTAACCATTTAATGAATGCAATTAATGAAGTGCTGGGTTCGAGATGTCACAGGAATCGACTGCCGTTGATTTGTAAAAGTTTGTTAAATACGGGGTAGTACCGTTGTAATGCCAAAATTTTGATTGTGATGTCGGTGTGAAAGTCTAGAAATTTCAGCCTAGGTGCATTGAGGTTTTAGGGTTGTTGGGCTTGATTTGGATGTATTTTGGTTGGTTTCCGAGGGGACTAATGTAGTTGATTGAGTGAGTGAGTGATAGGAACTAGTTTGGAGTTGTTTGGATTAGTAGAGTGTAAGTTATGATTATTAGAAGTTTAGGTTGTCTTTCTTTAAAATGTTGATATATGCCTTTAGATGATCGGGTGGTGTTTGAGTGATTAAATTGTGAGTTGTTGATGGTTAGATTAGGGTTTGGTTGTATGTCTAATGCATGTTAAGCTGGGTGGCCTACTTTGTCATCTAACTTAGTTGTTTAGTTGTTAATTGATTAATCGATGTTATGTTGTTAAAATGTTATTAATTGATTGATGATTAATTGATTATTGATTATTGATTATTGATGAACCGGGAGATAGTCAATGGAAAAGGTTGTCCTCTTGTGATTGAATGTTTATTTTTATTGTTGAGTCTTGATATACGTGTGCCACCTCTCAGGCGGTATCGAGCCGTCGGGTTGAAAACGACATGGCTATCAGAGGCTACCCTCATCTCGCATAGGCAGAGATGCCATGGAGGGCAAGGCTAGTGAGGTACCTTGGGTGTGTATGTCATGGGGGTGATAAGAATTTGGTTGAGATCGTGATGGCGTTTGGAGCTACACCAACTAGAGTATCCTTTATTGATTGGTCATTATAGTTTATGTGTTTATATTGTTATTGATGTTTATTGTGTGTTTACTGCTCAAAGGATGATTTCCAAGGAGTATAGTAAATACTGTTAGAGATCTATCGAATCCTCACTGGGCTTGTTTTATATAAGCTCACTCTCAATTATTGCATGCATACAGGTGTTACCGATCCAGATTACGGGTACGTGCCTCCAGAAGAGGATTATGTGCCATATGTGGACGAGTCCTACATGCTAGAGTCTTGTCCCTGATTTATGATGTCGTACTCTTTTGTTATATTGTATATTAAACTTAGTAGTCTTTCTTTTGATTATGGTTAGGTTGCTAAGTTGGTTTCAATCTGTTTTGCAATGTATATTAAAGTTAATGTATTATGTTGGAACAGAGGCGTATACCTAAGAATGGATTGTTGAATGAATGGTTATTGTATAATATGGTTGTGTTGTATGTTGTTAACTTAATTGAGGAGTTGATTGTTGAATTGTTTATGGAGTTTGGTTGTATGAGTTCTAAAAAGGTTGGTTTAGAGCCTCAGTGTCTTAATTACTGTCGTTATATTGCCAAAATTCTGTTGCGTCCTGACTGATCGTAGGAGGGGTCTAGTTGGGGCGTGACAAGATTTGTGTAGGATTTCTCCAAAATAGCAAACCCATTGACAAAGCTCACACAGAAGAAGGTTCCTTTTATTTGGGACGATAAGTGTGAGAAGAGTTTTCAAGAGTTGAAAAAAAGGTTAACTTCAACTCGTATCTTGGTATTACCTAAAGGAAATCAAGGGTATGAAGTGTATAGTGACGCATCTGAAGGAGGATTAGGTTGTGTTCTAATGCATAACGGCAAGGTCGCTGCATATGCGTCTAGGAAGTTGAAACCATACGAGGTAAATTACCCCACTCATGATTTAGAATTGGCAGTTGTGGTGTTTGTACTTAAAAAGTGGAAACATTATCTTTGGGGAAATACTTTCTAGATCCACACGGATCATAAGATTTTGAAGTATATGTTCTCTCAAAAGGAGTTGAATATAAGACAACGAAGGTGGATGGAATTGCTGGGAGATCATAATTGCAATATTAATTACGTTCTAGGCAAAGCGAATGTAGTGCCAGATGCTTTAAGCCAAAAAAGTAGTCTGGTAACTCTAGCTATTCAGGAATGGAATATGCTAGAGACAGTTAGTGAATGGAAGTTGGAAGAAAAGTCCAGTCAAGTGGTAATGAGCAGGTTGACAATTCAATCGACCCTGATAACAAGAATTAGGGAAGCTCAGTAGGTTAGTTCAGAGCTTGGTAAGCTCAAGGACAAGCTTGAGGATGTGAAGTTAGGTGAGGATGGCTCATGGAGATTTAAGAATCGAATTTATATACCTGAAAATCTAGAGTTGAGGAATGAAATTCTCCATGAAGCTCATAATTCGTGGTATACTCTACATCCTGAAGGAAACAAGATGTATCAGGACCTTAAGCAGGGTTACTGGTGGAATGGGATGAAGAAAGATATAGCTACCTTTGTGGCTCGATGCTTGACTTGTCAAAACATTAAGATGAACACCAGCGACCTGCAGGATTACTACAACCACTAAAAATTCCCGAATGGAAGTAGGAACATGTCACTATGGATTTTGTGATACATCTTCCTAGAACCCCTCGAGGTAATGACTCGGTTTCAATTGTAGTGGATCGATTGACCAAGTCTATACACTTTATAGCCGTTAACCAACAGGACAGACTTCAAAAGTTGGAAGATTTGTATGTAAAGAATGTAGTAAGGCTACATGGCGTACCTTCCAGTATAGTGTCAGACAGAGATCCACGTTTTACCTCACAATTTTGGGAAAAGCTACAAGAAGCTTACGGTTTAGTACCGCCTTTCATCTGCAGACCGATGGACAGTCTGAATGGACTATCCAAATCCTAGAAGGTATGTTACGAGCCTATAACCTGGACTTTAGAGGAAGTTGGGCAGATCGACTACCGTTGGTCGAATTTGCCTATAACAACAATTATCAAACATCTATAGGCATGGCACCTTTTGAGGCTCTTTACGGACGAAAGTGTAAATCCCCGTTATATTGGGATGATGATGGGGAAAGAAAGATCATGGCACCTGATAGCTTGGAGAAAATAGAAAATGTGAAACTAATCAGGGAATGAATCTTGGCAGCACAAAACTGCCAAAAGAGTTACGCTGACAAGTGTAGAAGGGAGTTAGAATTCAAGGTTGGAGACAAGGTATTTCTAAAGTTACACCCTAGGAAAGGGTTTGTACGATATGGAAAAGGTAGGAAGCTAAGTCCTAGGTATATTGGACCGTATCAGATTATTAAAAGGATTGGCAAAGCTGCCTATCATTTATCATTGCCTGAGGAGTTGGGTAATCTGCAAGATGTGTTTCACGTTTCAGTACTCCAGAAATATCACCCGGATCCCACACATGTACTGGAACCTGAACCTTTGGAGTTAAACCAATATCTCACCTATGTGAAACAGCCTGTCAAGGTTGTTGACGAGCAGATTAAGGAACTGTGATACGAGAAGATACCAATGGTCAAAGTGTTATGGAATCAATGTAACGCAGGGGACGTGACTTGGGAAGGCAGAAAACGCATGGAAACTGAGTATCCGATTCTGTTTCAATAAATTTTAAGGATGAAATTTTTGTAAGGGGGAAAGGATATAAAGCCCCATATCGTGACCAAGTAAAACTTTTTAGCTACTCACAAGAGTATGGGTGATTTTCTTTAACTTTTCGGGCCATTTCGGTAGTTTTCCCAATTTTAAGGATTTTTGGTCCGGAAAAGGGGTTTCACTTCGGGGCCAATTATAGGAAAATCGGGATCCCATAACGAAAAATGGACATACGCCATTGGGTTTCCTTTAACTTGTACTACTTAATGGTGAAGTTTGGCAAAATTGTATCCTGGCTCGAAAATACGAAAATCGAGGACACCCGCGGGCCAAACGGGCAAAAAACAGAATGTCGGTCCCACTCCCAAGGAGTGACACGTGTTCCTCCCTATGTCGACTTTGAGGGCCTATATAAGGGGGTCACTTGACCCCCTAAAATCAAACTTGCAGACAATTTTTCTCTACCCCGATTCCACTAAATTATATTGATTCAGTTTAGTTAATGTTCCGAAAGTTCTAAAATCGGTCCGAATCTTCTCTAATTTTCCGCATTTTGAGGCAAGGGTTTTATTGCTTTACTTATTTATGGTATCTACATGTTGTTAGTATATCCCTGTTATGCTTAAATTTGTTCAGTTAATTGCTAATATACACTGGCCGATTTATCTAGTAGTTTTAGCATAAGCTAAGCAGAGATGCTTCACAAATATTTCTAGAAATGTTATACATGTTATTTGCATGTCTTCATAATGCCCCATTTATCCTTGGGAATTGCTTTATTATAGTCGTTACTCTGCCGAAATACGGCGGAACATGTGTTATTTCTTGTCTAGATCCTGTGTATTGTTATTGTGAACGTTGTTAAGCCGTTATACTATCCAACATGGGCTGCATGCTACTTGCATGTGTGTATACGAGTTGCAACTCTGACAATAGGTAGTGGTTCTACCAATGTGGCTCGTACTATGATGTAGTACGCGCACCCAATGTCTTGGAAAGTGAGTCACCAGTATGTACTGCTTCTTGTAATTGTGATTGTATTGTGCAACGTAAGCCCGTCAAGCTCTCGGTAGTTGCGGTGATATCACTCGGAGTAGGCTTCCGCATTCAACCTTTTGACTGATTGTTGTCCCGAAAGATGCGTGAAGCATCAGCTTGTACTTGTTTACCTATACTTGTCCTGAGCCTAATTATTTGTTGCGCTCACTTGTGTACCTGTATCGTGCTTGTCTCATACTACCTATGCTACCTGTACCCTGCTTGTATCCCTATTGCATGTGTAATTCTATCTTGTACTCCTGATCTGTTCCAGCATGTACCATCCTCTTCCCGTTCCTTGCTGGGTTGTAGACTCACCCTACGTGCTTGTCTTGTGTTTGTATCATGTTTCCATCACGACAAGTCATCATGTGTAGAGAGGGCACATGCATATTTTGTAGATTGTTTGAGATAGATCAGCATTTCGCACTTGAGATGGATATACTATAATACGCCAGTGCAGGCAGGATGATCTTTCGCCGCCTCCGGCAACGCCTGTTCCTATCGTGCATAAAATCCGATATGAGATGATCGTGGATCGGCAGCCTATTGTTTTGAGCGGCCGACCTACGATCCTAGTACATGTTCACTTTCGGGGCTATCAGGATCAGGAATTGATGGTGTTGGAGGGGTAGTAGTAGTTGCGTGGGTTGTGTTGTAAGTCCCCTTGTGAGCACAGTTGTACATGTAACAAATGCTGTGCAATTTTGGTGGTGGTGTCTTTACAAATTACTTTTGTAAAATAACGGAAGTGCTAATCTAGTTTTACTACTTACCTTATCAGATTATCCTTACTGTTTTTGTAAACACTTTTATTGTTCCTTTAAAACGCTTCCGCGAATGGTTTTCAAAAGTGTTGAACACTCGGTCCCGGCGCGGTATCGAGCAGGTTGCTTGACTTGGGTAGTTACATTGGCCCTGGGGGTTCTGAGTCTGGAATGCTTTGGACTGACCCTAAGTCTGAGAGGGTCTTTTGTTTTGCTGAGATAGACCAACCTTCACTGCTAATTTCATCTCCTCAACCCTCGATGCAGCCGCAAAGATAGCATTATAAGTGTCGAACTCCATTACTGTTAGCCCATCCTGAATCTCGAGTCTCAGCCTTTGGTTAAATTTCCATATCTTGGTGGCCGAGGTCTGGACCATATGTGGTGCATACTGGGAGAGTCTATCAAATTTTGCCCTATACTCTGCCACCATCATGCTTCCTTGTTTCAAGTACATAAACTCCTTCATCTTCCTGTCTCGAGAAACCTCAGATATGTATTTACTCTTGAATGCTGTAACAAAGTTCCTCCATGTAAAGGGAGTGTGTTGAACCTCCCATTGATCTCTCACTATATCCCACTATGTCTCGGCATCAACCTAACTGAAAGACTGGATAGGCGACCTTTTTCTCCTCTGCATAGTCCTGTGCAGCATAAATCTTCTCCATTCGAGACAACCAATATTCTGCCTCTTCACTATTCGGCTGGCCCTTGAACTTCGCAGAGCTATAGAACAAGAAATCCTTGAGGTTATCACCTCCTCTATTTCCTCTGTTTCCTCCACTGCAACCAACACCATGATTGTTGTTGTTATTGTTACCCGCTACTGCTGTTGTTGCTGCTACAGTTGCCGCTTGCTGTTCCATAGCCCTAGTCATCCGATCGATGGTAGTTTCCATCAAATTAACCATCGCTGCTCTTGGATTGCCTTGATTCGCATTTCCAGTTCCTTGAGGTCCAGGGTTGTTGCGGGTGTTACGTTCTGCCATCTTAGATATAGAATAGACACCATCCCATAGTTATAGGTTATGCATGCATCATATGAGATGTGAATATGTGAACTAGCAATACTCCTAACACACAGGTTATACATAGCAAAGAAACAAATATAGCATGTTAAGCACATAAGTTCATATAAACACATTAGTTCCCAAAAATAAATACTACAACATGTTCTCCTTCCAAGTCTTGTACCTACTAACCAGGGGTTCTAACTCCAGCTTACGCCTAGCTAAGTGATACCACCTAAATAGGTATCACGCCCCGACCCTATCCCATCGCTAGGCTAAGGCCGGAACGCGACATTCGTAACCAATAAACCTGTAAACCAATAATCTAACAACTTATATATTCATTCATGATCCATAAAAGTTCAAAAGTCTGTCAATTATATCGGCCTTACGGGTTAATGTCACCCCCGACCCAACCCCACGCTAAAGGTCAACTCTGGACCCGACAAGCGGACAGAGTCTCCTCTGTAAGTTGGACATTCTGAAAACCTGTAATCATACAATTCAAGCTACGAAACAATAGAAACAACATTTCTAATTAAAACCAAACTTCAACGCCATCTGAGCCTTAAGTAGTACAACAGTTTAGTTACATACAAGCATGCATTCACAAGACAACTTCTTTACAAAACCGCTTATCATGCCACTCCATGATAGCATTTAAACATTCTTAGGAATTAAAACAACCATTCATTCACCCCCAAGTATGCAAAGTAGCTAAGAGCAGCAATATAAGTTATTACATGCCATAGTTCCACATTTTCCACCATAAACATCTAGCTTCCAGCTTACAACTACACTAATATGTACATAAGCACTTTGGCTACAAAATAGGACGTAAAGTAAAACAAACAAGATCTCCACATAACAACAAGAACCATAAATCCACCTCAAGCAATTAGACTATGCAACTAAGGTAATTGATCAGTCTGGACTTCCTGTTCTTCACCCTTACCCAAATCAAGTTGGGGTTCAACCACAACGTCTCTTGAAACATGTTAGTGAGGTATGAGCAACCACTATTGCCCAGTGAGGGATAAGGTCCAACCCGGGGCGTGCAATGCAACAAGTATAGCAAATAGGCAAGATAAATGAATAAAGTACATTTGAACCAGTAAATAAATCCACATATCAAAGGATACGATACACTTAACCCTAACACTCCAAAATTCTCTTTATCTTCGATCACGAACCACGAACCACGATCACAATCAATGTGCCGGCATAACCCCAATCACTCCAGTGGGTGTACTCTGGATGTACCCTGAGAAACCTACGACCCAACACCCCCTGGAAATCTCTGGACAAGGCGAGTGAGGGGCTAGGGCACGAAGATTGAATATCCATTGGCAAGCCCGCTGCCGCCCAGCCGATATTCAACTTATCCGCCCCTGACACTATGGTTGCGCAACCTCTATTCAATGCACTTATCGATGACATTATAACAATAACAATTGAAGCAATAAGACATAGGAGGAACAAAAAAGTAGGTTGTCCTCAAATCAATTAGAAAAGAAGCAATTTCATATAAACAACTAAGCAAATTACAAAGGGAATTTACAAACTTCACATAGAACTATACCAAAAGCTCAAGGATATCTTAAAAACACATTTAAACACCCTAGGAACCATTACAAAGTCTTAGAAGCGTGAGACAATCGAAATTATGCTTAAACACCTTTGTAACTCAACCCGTTTTCCTTCCAAACTCACGCTATTGTTCTAGATTAGTAAGCAGTCTATTCCATACTTTTAGTTAACCCATTAGGAACCCTAAGGACCTTTGAAGTTGCCCAAATACCCACGTTTAGCATGTAAGCCCCAATTTTTCTCTTTTGACTTTGTACTACACGTACCTCACCCGAGACTCAAACCGAAGCTACCAAAGCATTTTTTGAATCTATATAACCTAGGATTACCAAATGTGAAGGCCAATATTACCCGGATTTACGATAACCCCGAAACCACTTTTAAAAAGTCAGCTTTTTCATGCTTTTGTTAGATTATGAGAAAATAAACCCTACAGGGCCTTTACACTACTTTCATTAGCACCTAAAGCATCTATTAGACCCATTGATTCAAGCTATAAGGTTCGATTTCGCAAAACCCAAGTTTTCCCGTCACTATTCATGCCATACAATCAACGAGCAATTTTACCCGTTTAAACTACGTAACAATAGCATAAATAAGGTCTCTACTATTTGTATACAACATATATTAACACATTGGAGCATAGCATAAGCATTGGATAGCAATTTCACAAAATAAAGAAAAGTATAACATTTTTAGAATGCAAAAATAAGCATGAAATCCCTCACCAATGCGCGTAGGAACTCGTAGGAGCCTAGTAGACACCCTAAAGCACTTGCACCTAGCTTGGCTTGGCTTGAAATGAGGGTTTGATGAGCCAAAAATCTCTCCTTCTATACCCAGAGGCTATCAGGTTTGCTACAGTGCAAATCAGCTTTTGCTCCTTTTTTTTGTTTTTGTTTTTATGAGTTATAATGTGTTATGTTGAGCAATATAAATGGGGGGGTCAAGTTGGGTGAGTATATGGTCTACTAAAATGAGCCTAATTGGCTTTAAAACGAGTCTAATGCGCATCAATTAAGTGAGCTAATAAAACATAAAGTTTCATTATGTAATACTATTCATTAGTTGGCAAAACATTTTGTAAACGAATGCTCCTATCGCTTTTAGCACAAAAGTACAATTTTCTCATTCCTAAACAATTAATATGATTTAAGAAAAAATTCTAATTCAAGGTAATTAAGCATTTGAAAAACGGAATGAATAGTAGCCACATAAGACAACAAGTAAAACACATAAGGAATGCGCAAATAATGGATGCAACAGTTAAACGATGTACGGCTAGGATATTGGGCATCACAGTTAACCATAATCTGTTACACATATATAAGACCTCGATCCACCTGTTCAATCATAAAGACTAGCCAAATATATACAAGACTTCGATTCACTTGTTCAATCATAAAGAATAGCCAACTATCAGGTATCTAGGTCTCAAAAGAATATGAATAATAAACTTAATTACATATAGTTGTCCAAAAGAATATTACATATATAATGTTGTCCTAATAGTGTTTGAGTTCAATTAACAAGCAAGCTTATCACAATAAGGAGAAATCATTCTCGTCAACCAAGGTTCTCCATCATCAACTTGAGGGGCCTGTTCAGGCACTGCCTCAAATGTATTTGATCAAAAGACAGGTGAGGTAATCTTGCATATAGCTTAGTGAGGATGCAATAGGAAGGGTTTTCATAAGGTTTATATTTAAGAAATCAGTTGATGAAACATGCAATACACATATGAATATACAAGCAAGAAACAAGTTACACATTCGAGATTTGATGACAGTTAAATACCCTAACTCTTCCAAGATATCACTAGATCCTGATCCGAAGAAGGATCAGTGGGTCCTAACAAGAGCAGGAATCAATACTTTGAGGGTCAAGATATACCGGTAAGCCCGTCACTGCCTAGAGGTCCCGTCACTTCTTCAATTTATAATGGTTATAACTGCCACGCACAAGAAATTCAAATTCATTTGCAATTAAAGTATAAAAAGAGGAGTTACCCATCTAACAACATATATCAATTGTTATTGCTCAACCACATGTTAACACTGAACTAAAGACTAAAGGTTAAACAACAATGGCTTAACAACATGATAGTTAACTTAATAGCATGATAGACAGTAGTAGATAGCAATTAGATAAGGTAGATAGCACTAGATAGCATAATTATTAACAAGTAGAATATATAGAAGCAATAGCTAACCGATTAAGGCAACATACAAGTTAAGACATGATAACAAAAATAATGTGCAAGTCAAACGCCGAAAGAGGCTTAACATAAACAAGCAGAGGGGTTTAGATGAGGATAACCGAATTAGGCCTTATTCGGGTCCTTCATCAGGGCCACGGCTTCACAACTGGATGAGGCCATTGGATGAGGCCTCATCCGATCCTCATTTGGTGCCAAAAGTTGGCACCGGACAAGGGTGACCGGATAAGGTTCCATTTGGTTCCTCATCCGGTCCCCAGGGGTGCCATCCGATGAGGCTAAGCCCCGTCCGATAGTTCTGACATTCTGAACTTTGCATACAAACCTGCAAACCTTTTTCCTATTCAAGAGAGTTTGTTAGACCTTGTTAGACAGCTCTGTTACATTTATTCAACATATATATCAAGCAATTTCTTAGAAACCCTTTAGAATAAACTCAACTCAACTTAACTCCTATCAACTCAACAAGCACATAAACACTTGATTCATAGCGTATGATCGTTTTAAAACTTTTAGAAAACATCCCTTACCTTAGCATAAGAAATGAGAAATCCTAGTAGAAGAAAGATGACCCTCCAGCTAGGAAATGCGAGAATGAAAATGTTTGAATCTCTATTCTCCTTCTTCTTCCTTTCTTATCTTCTCTTTTTTCTCTTCTAGCTTAGCTGTATAAATATGTATAAAGTATATCTGATCGTGTGTTGTGTGTCTAGGCTATGTTTGGTAAGATATTTTGCTAAATTGTCCAAATGACTATAGTGCCCCTAACTAAAAGCCTATTTTCTTGCCTGCCATGTTGTCCCATTCTAAATGCTCTAGGTCTAATTTAATTATTGTAGTTATCTAGTATTTGTATCAGAGTCTAATTATACATGCATCCTCTAGACTACTCAAATGCACGTTAAATGATGAAATGCACATAAATCGAGATAAACTCACATAGACCAATATAAAAGCATATAAAAAAAGTAAATACAAGTAAAATGATCTTATTATGCAAGATATGAGTTATATGCACATGTGGTCTCGGGTCGGGCTTTACAAGGGAAGCTAAGCCCGAGGTATATGGAGCCATTTGAAGTTGTGGATCGAATCGAAAAGTTTGCATATCGGTTGGATCTACCACCAAGTCTCTCCACCATTCATGATGTGTTCCAAGTTTCGATGTTGAGGAAGTATCATCCCGACCCCTCTCACATTTTAGAACCGGAGCCGCTAGAACTTTGGGAGGACTTATCGTATGAGGAGAGGATCAAGATCGGGAGTTGCGCAACAAGAATAATCCCATGGTGAAGGTACTTTGGAATAACCATGGAGTTGAGGATGCAACTTAGGAAAGGCGTGACCAGATGGAACAACAATACTCGTTCTTGTTTGCGAGGTAATCATGGAATTGCGAGGGAGCAATTCTTTTAAGGATGGAATGTTGTAAGGCCCAGCACGAGACCTCACATGCATATATGTCATATCATGCATAAATAAATCAATTGTATCTTCACCTTGTTTTATATGCTTTTATAGTGAATTATGTGCATTTATCTCGATTTATGTGCACGTCATCGTTTAACATGCAATTAGGTGTTGTAGGTATTGTACGAAGTTAATTAAATACTATTGGACTAAGCCTAGCAACTAACTAGTTAGCAAACAACTAGAATGGCATGGAATAAATAGCATTAAGTTACAAGGGCAAGGTGGTCTTTTGGACCTTAGATATTATTCTACCATCACAAATACATACACATTACACACACACATATCTGAAAACACACACACCCACTTGATACACACATACTGCACACCACACTCAGATTTTCGTCCATAGGAAGGAGAGAATGAAGGGAGAGAAGAGAGGAAGGAAGGAAGAGGAAGAAGAAGAGGACAAAGAAGAAGTTCAGCTACTCCAAGCTTTTCCTTTGCATTTTCTTGCTTTCTTCAAGGTTATTTTAGCTCATCTTTATCTAGACTTCAAGAACAAAGGTGAGGGATTCTTCAAAACTAATTTTTAAATGCTCATTCAAGGTTACATGATACTCATTTGGTGTTAATCTTGATTGTAGTATACATACGAGAGCCTAATGTAAAGATTGAGTATTTTGATGTGTAGTAGATCTAGAACTTGTTTAACTTGAGTTGGAGGTTCTTGAGAAGTTGAAAGATGAGCTTGGTATTGTTCTTATGTATGTGCTGAAGTATACAACTTGTATATAAGAATTGGAAGTGTGAGGTTAGAATTTTTGGTATTTAGATGTTGGTATGGGTGTTTATGAGCTATAATGGATTATAGGTAGTTTGCATCTTGATTATTGGTGTGGAGTGTTTTTGGTTGATGTTTGAACTCTTGTATGATGCCTAATAGTCACCTTGAGCATGCTTGATTGTTAGTAGAAGGTTGTGTTATTGCATGATTGATTGTTTGTAGAAGGTTGTGTTGTCCCATAATCAGCATGACCGGTTGACCCCTACTCAACCGGTTGACCGGAAGAGGAGACCTCTTCCATTAGAGAAGCTCTGGGGGGGAAGACCCTATTTGAACCGGTCAACCGGTTGCTCTAGGGTCTATCAGTTTGATTAAAAAATACAATGAACTTGTTTTAGTGATTCCGGGAGCTACAAATATCGAATTGGGGCGTGGTCGGTGGCGTTAGAACCGTATTGAAACCTAAATTATTATAGTTGAATTTAATTGTGGATTTGTACCATAGTTTGGGTGCTATGTAGATACAAACTTCTATATGTTGCTTAGGAGACTATAGAACGTAGGCAATATTGATGACTTTTGTCAAACATGATCCATAAACATTACATGGCATTATTTGAAGCACTGTAGCTGTGTATATGCATGTAGGATATGTACTTGCTTGCGTACGTCATTTAGTATTCATATATATATATATATATACATGTGAAGCTTGCATGCTTAAATGATACATTGTTGATATTACTGTTGTGACAGAAGCAGCCTACTTTGTTGCTATCCTTGTCCCTCTCTCTCTTGGTGACATCCTTTGAAGAGTTGGGTATTATATACATATATATATATATATATACCTTTGATCGATGGGCCCAGGCAGCAACAGGCTTGCCGGTTATACCCACAACCACCATGGACCTATTATTTACCTTTGAGGGGAGATATCCGGAACCTTCAGTTGTTGATGGAGTTGGTGTCGGGTTTTCTTTGAGGACTTGATCTTCGGTTGTGGTGCCGGGTTATCATTAATTGATTCGAGGAAGGAACCATTAACATCAGCAATCAATGTATCCTTTTGCAAGAAGTATCTCTGTTCATTATCTTATTGCATACTTGAGTTATTATTTGTTTACTTACATGTGCATTCTTATGTGCATGGCATGATTTCTCAAATTGTTTGCGAAAAGAGAAAACCATTGCGTAAACCCTTCCTATTTTATCCTCACTAAGCTATATGTAGGATTAGCTCACCCCTCTTTTAACCTTTCAGGCAAGGCAGAGGCTGAGCAGGCACTTCAAGGTGATGGCGAAACCCCTTGGTGTGACATTGAGGATTTCTGCCTTATGTGATCTCTACCTATTGATGTACTTGAATTACTTACTTTATAACTTATTCTTTTGGACAACTATTATGTAACTAAATACTTCTATTCTTTTGAGACCTAGATACCTGAGTGTTAGCTAGACTATATGTATGGACAAGTGGTTTGAGGTCTTGTATATATGTAATAAGTTGCGGTACCCTTTCTAAGGCCGATGTAATTGAAAGACTCTTGAACCTTTATGGAGTATATGTGAATGTACAAGATTATTGAGTTATTAATTTTACAGATTTTGGGTTACGAAAGTCACGTACTGGCCCTACCCTTCGTAGGTGTCTGGGTCGGGGTGTGACAGTTATAATCATGACATATAGCGTGTAACAAAGTAAAATACTTAAAATGCACATAGAAATGATCCCTCACCTCAAGAAGCCAAGAACTCCTTCGAACCTTCTTCCCCGGCACCAAAACTAGCAACATAGACAAGGAATAAACATGTTCACTCAATTCTCAACAAAGTAAACATGTAACTCTACTCATGAACTTTTCCAAATAAATAAACATTCTACACAATTACAATTAGACTCTTCAATTTCTATCCATTATTTATCTAACCAATCAATCATGCTATAGAATGCTATCAATACAAACAACCATTTAACACACAAATAACTCTAACAAGCTAACTAATCAATAACTAAACACTTAAGCCACATTAGGACTCCAACTCAAGTTAAGCATACATTTCTAACATAAGGACTCCAACACATATTACACCATACTCATAAGGATAGAATTCTAATTCTCCAACACATTACTTCAATACACATTCATGCATTATTATAAGTTAAATTACAACACATTTTAATTAACACATTTATTAAACACTCAACTGACCACTCAATTACTTAAGCTACACTTGACACCCACATTCACCTTTCAACAAAACCACGTGCAATTGACACCAATTAGACCTTATCAAAACATTTATCACAATAGAACATACTAAATCACATTCTAACTAACTTTTAGCACAAAAATGAAAGCTAAATCAAAGACATTTGCATCATAACGCAATTTCATTTTACTCAAATCATCACCTAACATCAACCTAGGCTAGCAAACATTTGACTACCATAAGAATAACTCAAAAGGCTCTTAAAATTCATTTATTCCCAAAAATTCAGCCAATTCACCCCATTCATTTTTGCACATTTACACATTTCTAAGCTAATCTACTACACTAAGATGGCATATAAACATTTATGAGTAACAAAACTAGGCTAAGAATCAAGTTTAGGCTTCAATTTTGGCATTTCAACACAAAACCCAACTACTATTCATCATGAAAATAAAATACGTTATAACTAAATTCTAAAACAGTAAACATGTGCCATAATACCTAAATAACAAGTATCAAATGTAAATTTAGCAATACAATGCAATATTAATGCGTTTTAAAGCAATTTTGAAAAGAGCGCTCACAAATTTTTCATTTCGAAAGTTGAAAACCGAACGGTAGATGCGAAGTAGAAGTTGAAACTAGTTAAAAAATGTCCGGGTTGACCTTTGATTCCACTCTAACCCATTCAAATCGCTTAAAATGCACAAAATTTAGTATTCCCACAAGCAAGGGTTTTGGCTGATTTTGGGCATTTTTTTGATTGATTTTGAGCATTTTTTTGGGTATTTATATTATTAGGTAAGTCAACAAAAGTCAATGCAAAACTTAGTTGTGGATTTTTCACTATTTCGCTTTAAAACGCTACTTTTTCACGCGAAAAAAGCTACTTAAACTTTTTGGTTTGTTTCAAAAATAATTTTACAAAGTCACGGATGAATAAATAATGATATAATAAATTTTAAAATATTTAAAGGACTAGTTTCAAAAATTTAAAGGAATAGTCCTCAAATAAACTTTAAAAGTATTTTAAATGCAAGTTTCACTAAAACTGTTTATAAAAATAATATGAATGCACATATAAAAAATACTAAAATAAATAAAATCATAATTTACTAATAAAAGTTAATTAAACACATGATTGCATGTAAAAGACAAATAAACACGAAATTTCACATATTATGACAAAGAAACATTTGAAACAATTAAATACACCTATCTTATTTACTAAAATAAATAAACACATGACTTTACTCAAAAAAGTTAATTAAACACGAAATTTGCATGTAAACTTCAAATATACCACAATTGCACTTATGGTCATAATCGGGGCACCACAAAACAAGCCCAACAAGTCCAAAAATGGCAATGCACCAAGGCTGAAATTTTTGACTTCTAGCATGGCATTCAAATTAAAAATTTGGCATTATAACATTACTACATAATAATTAAAAAGTCTATAGAAGAAACTACAACTCGAAAATAACTACTACAACTACAATTATTCAAAATATAAGCCAAATTATCAATTTAATACACGAAAAATAAAAAAACATCTTACTACTGTTTAAAATGCCTACAATTACACTAAGTTTGTCTATATCACTTATCTAGCAATAATCTTAATGCAATTTAACAAAACAACAACTATAACTGCATCAACAAAAATTTGACTTGAACTTTAAAAAACTGATCTAGTTTGTCCCTTACCTTTAATCCAAAGCAACTCTAGGAATAGGTAGAATAGGTGCCCAACAAGCAAAAACAAGCTTTGAATGATGTGATTTGGCCTTGAAATGAAGATTTTGCTTTGAAAAATGCTTTGAAACCTAAGTGAAAAATCTCTTTTTTCTCTCCCAAGGCTCACGGCAATGTGTGTGAGTTTTGAGTGTGTTTTATGCTTTGTTTTCATGTAATATGTATGTATAATGTATATATAAGCAAAGTCAACTAAATATACCATGGTCAAAGTTGACAACTTTAGTTGTTTTTGCCTACAATGCGCGCGCACACACACACACACACACACACACACATACACACACACACACACATATATATATATATATATATATATATATATATATAATTCTAACATATACTGTAAATCTAATAGACTATTTTTAGTTGACCACAAAATGCATTAGCATATATTTACACACAACTAAGGTATAATGCTCAATTTTGCAAAAGAAGATGAAAAGTCACATTATTTGTTTTGCAAATGTATTTTAAATGCACAATTAATCTAAGATCAATTAATATCACATATATATACATATATATTAATCATAATAGCATTTAAATAGATAAAACACGTAATTGCAAATAAGAAAAACTCCGGGTCTCACATTCCCCCCCCCTTCCCCCCCCCCCCCCCCCTTAAAGAAATTTCGCCCTCTAAATTTTTACTTGTTGCTCAAAACAAATCTGGGTACTAGTGCTGAATTTGATCCCTTCTTCCCCAATTAGCTTCCTCTACACCATGATGATTCCACAACACTTTAACCATAGGAATCTTCTTCGATCACAACTCCTGATCCATCTGATCTAAAATACAAATTGGTCGCTCATTATGAGTTAGATTCTCACGAAGCTGTAATGGCTCTGGTTCTAGAATATGAGAAGGATCCGAATAATACCTTCTCAAAGTAGACACGTAGAAGACATCATGAACATTAGAGAAATTATGCGGGAAAGCCAACCGATACGCCAACTTGCCTACTCTGCTAGTAATCTCAAACGGCCCTGCGAATCTCGGACTCAGTTTACCACATTTACTATGACGAGCAAAACCTTTACTAGGAGACAATTTCAAGAAGACTTGATCCCCAACTGAGAATTCCAAATTCCGACGGCGTTTATCGGCATAACTCTTGTATATGCTCTGAGCTATCAGCATTCTCTGCCTGATTAACTGTACATTCTCAATCTTCTCTAGAAGTATTGGCATTATAATCAGATTGATAACCTTCATCTCTCCTACTTCATCCCAGTACAAAGGTGATTAGCATTTACACCCATAAAGAGTTGCATAAGGTGCCATTCCAATAGTTGCTTGATAACTATTGTTATAGGCAAACTTGGCTAGTGGTAGATGTTTTTTCTAGCTCTTCCCTAAGTCTAAAACACAAGCCCTGAGTATATCTTCTAGAATCTAAATAGTTCTCTACGACTGACCATCAATTTAAGGATGATACGTTGTGCTGAAATTCAACTTAGTACCCAAAATCGAGAAGTAAACTGAAGGTCTCGATTAGAGACAATACTTGCTGGTGTGATACCCCATATTTTATCTTTGCCTCGATTTGTGTGTTTTGACTTGTTTATATGTTATATGAATTAGAATGTGCTAATTCTATGATTTATATTCCTATTACATGCTAAGTATG